>OY744611.1:37892305-38037305 GCA_963556255.1 Allolobophora icterica
ACGTATACGACAGGGCTGGTGCGGATCCTTGAGAGATACGGGATATTGCAAGGCACGACGCTTAGTTCATCGCGACTTTTCCACACATTGCATACTTTGCTGCCCTTGCGCGGACCACCCGGGCCTAACGCTAAACGACGCGATTCTACGGTCGGCACTGATCGGGATCATAAATCTGCCCCTGTCAGAGGGTAAATGGTTTCAGAAATCACCTCCCATCAAAGCTCGTGGACTTGCCGGGAATTCGATCGGTAAACTCACTGGCACTTCCCGCCTTGTTGGCTTCAGCCGCAGGTAACCTTTCAGTCCATTTCCCTGCCGACCCACACCATGGGGCGATGCTGTCCCGCTGGCTAACGACCAACTCAATGCAGCTCCCGGACAGTAGTCTTGCCCACAAGCGATAAACGCGGGAGAAACCTCTGACAGATAAAATCATTTAGGACTTATACGCCTGACAGTCCCTGACTCCCGAACCCTCTCCATCAGGCTCATCTCAAAGCGGTTTCTGGCCCGCACGCCGGCGACTGGCTGCTGGCTTTCCCTATCATCGTTTGCGTGCGCAGGTTAGACGACGAGTCGGTCAGAATGGCGGTTGGCCTCCGGCTGGGGTCCCCCTCTGTGAACCGCATAGCTACCCTTGCGGCTCTCCCGTGGCCGCAGGTGGCCTGCAATGGCTCTCTTGCCCTCTGGGTCCAGGTCGATCTTCCAGACACGGGGCTCTGAACGACTTCATTTGTCGCAGTTTGACCCGCGCTGGCTTCTCCTCCACTAAGAAACCCGTGGGTCCTTTGAGGGCAGATGGCAAGAGACGGGATGGTCTTACCCTCATTCCATTTCGTGATGGTCGTTGCCTTATCTGGGTTGGACCGATACCTGGCCGCTTTTTATCTGCCCGATACTTCTCGGGCGGCGGGTGCGGCGACCGAGAAGGTGACGGCCCGCAAACATTGTCAAATACTGCAAACTGTCTGCTATCCATCCTTTTGCTCCCTATGCATTTGAAACCTTGGGCCTGATTAACAACCACGGTTTGGCCTTCCTTTCCACTCTGGGATAGAACCTCAACACCGCGACGGGGGATGTTCGAGAGACCACTTTTCTGTTCCAACGCCTGGCGCCGGCGATCCAGCGTTTTAACGCTGTGGCCTTTAGGGGTACCTTTACCAACTTAGACCTTGACGAATATGGTCCATTCCAGACAAATCTGTGTTTCTAAACAATATTGAAGTCCACGAGTGATAATTTTCACCTCGGGGCAAATTAATAATAATAATAATAATAATAATAATAATAATAATAATAATAATAATAATAATAATAATAATAATAATTAGGCACGTCGGACTCGAACAACAAGGAGACCGTGCAGCCAGGACTGAATGTCGGTCTATAGCCTAGAATCCCTAGATAGGCTACATTTAACAATTCGTCTGCATATGAGTTTGTTGGTTATAATAATAATAATAATAATAATAATAATAATAATAATAATAATAATAATAATAATAATAATAATAATAATAATAATAATAATAATAATAATAATAATAATAATAATAATAATAATAACAACAACAACAACAACAACAACAACAATAATGACAACAATAATAATAATAATAATAATAATAATAATAATAATAATAATAATAATAATAATAATACGCAATCTCTAAGAGCCTGAGAGTCACACCTATGCAGGCAAATGACCTGGATTGAGCCATAGTAGTCCTGACACAAAAGGAACCAAGAGATCAAGACGATCAGAAGATCGGAGAGGACGCAGAGAAGCAGCAGAATGAGGCCAAAGAATTAGATCACGCAAGTAGTGTGGAGCAAGACCCAACTGAGACTTAAGCACAAGATGATAATAACAAGGAAGACACGACTTATTCCAGAAGAACCTTGGAAGTTAGGGCTGATGGATGAACCAGATCATCTTGCGCAGCAGAACTAAGAAATCTGCAACCAGAAGTGTAAGAGACCGAGTTGCGAAGCTCCTTCAGACACGATGAATCACAGCCTACTAGACAATTACGCACATGCATCAAGAAACCAGATGCTCTTTGCATGGGTAGCCAGTGCACTTCCACCCACTTGAAACTGAATGTTTGCCCAAACCTACAGCGTATATCGCACATTAGTCGAGCCGCAGCATTTAAGCAGACTATAGTCTATAGGTAAGGCATAACAGTACCAACGTAGGAAAGAGTAAAGCTTGCATACTATTATATATGGCACTGCCACAATCAACCATGGTGCACATGAACGCATGCATCAGGGTTGTGGCGGCTCAAGTTGTAAGCGAGCAGCGTGTGCACAGTGTCGATCTCTCGCAGATGGTAGAGGCACATTCGACATTATATCACGCAAGATCAATGTCCTCCAAAGCCTTGAAAAAGGTGAGAAATCTTAAAAATTACAGACGTCGGAATTCACACGCCGAAGCGCAAACGGATGTATTCGCAGTCTGGTTTCCAGTCCATCCGCCTGCAGGTGGTGTGTGTGTACGTGTGTGTGTATATGTGTGTGTGAGTGTGTGTTTGCGTGTGGTCTCTGTTAGATGACGAGCTGTAGGGCGGCTGTTGTTATTTCAAAGAATAACAGCCGAAAGCGAAGCAGACTTAAATGTCATGGCATACAGTTACAATGGATAAAAATGTTGCCGTTGACTGTTTCTAGACGCGTAGCTTTCGAAGGTGATAACATCGTTCCAGTTGCTAGGCTCTAGCCCTTCTGGCGATAAATAAATGCATATGTATCTTACACCAAACGCCAGGGGCGTCTACACCATAGAAACCTTGGAGCAAATGCTCCATCCAAGAAATAGGAGGGGGAAAGATCTGTCAGTGTGTGTGCCACCATTTTAGGGGGAGAAGGAACGGGAAGGGGGAAGAAGAGGGGGAAAAGGGACGTTGCTCCAATGACTTAGGGGGATAGACGTCCCTGCTAAACGCGAAATACGACATTTCCCTGGGTATATACGGACCGTACTGGATGATGTTAGGAAAAGGTCATTGAATATTGGGAAACGATCACCTGACATTCCATGGATCTGTTTCTTATTTTTAATAAATGGTCAGGCTCGAAGCCCATAAGCTCAATTCCGTTAAGTTCACTTAACCCTAGACCGGCGTTGGAGAATCTTAGCCGCTTAGCCCTATTTGTAATGTAATGTAATGTAACTCTTTCTCAGCGCCTCACAAAAGCCGTCAGGGAAACCAGCTGTTTCACCGGCGTTATATCAAATTAAGTCCCCCATAGCTATAGATTGTTTTGTCCGTTACGGTGCCAGCCTGCCAGGCCAGAAGCCGAGGAGACAGGCCGCTGCTACGTATACGGAGGATATCGTGGATGATGGTAGTTGTGCATGTGGTAGCGAAGGAGTAGAATCAGGATAGGATAGCTTAAGAGTTTGGTTTTCAGTCGATCGTGAGTGAAAAGCAGCATAGGAGAGAGTGCAAGCGCAGGAGAGGTGAAATTAACAGACGAGATAGGAGGATGAGCAATACTGGCGATCCTGTAGCAATACTAGACCATGTAGGCTAGGCCCAGGGGCGTCTACACCATAGAAACTTTGGAGCAAATGCTCCATCCAAAAAATGGGGGGGGGAGAGATCTGTCAGTGTGTGTGCCACCATTTTAAGGGGGAGAAAGGGGAAGGGGAAGAAGAGGGGAAAGGGGAAGTTGCTCCAATGACTTAGGGGGGATAGACGCCTCTGGCTAGGCCTATGCCTGTATTCAAACTAAGTATGCAAGGATGTCCACTGCACGGTTAAATGACCACAGGCGGTTACTTACTAATACTTACATGTACTTCGAGGTGACCACGTGACATTTCTAATTTCTAAAGGATAACATATTGGAACTATAACGTGGACCGACAGCCTTCGACAGTTTGAAATGTAAGGACCGTCCGCTATTTGGGCGCTATCGGGTTATTTTTTACATTGCTCGTAGTATAAGCGTATCATGCACTGCAAAAGGGCAAGGCGTAGCCAGGATCAGTGGCGGCGCCACGATTTGAAAAGTGGTACGGCAAATTAGAGGCTCTGGGTAAAAGTGCATGGTAAAATTGTTTTTTCCGTAAAACCTTAAAAAGTGGTAGGCCTACGGCAAAAGCCGTACAACAAACATAGGCGGCGCCGCCAATGGCCAGGATTTGTGGGCGGGGGTTACTCGTCCTTGAGCAAGTCGACAAGCAACCAAGTCAACCGACTAAGGCCTTGTCTTACACCGTGTGTTAGTAAATGCATTATTTCATTTTTACATTATGCCTATTTAATTTCGGGTGGTGTTTAAACACCCAAAACACCCCCTAGCTACGGCCTTGACTTCTCCCATAATATAAAGACGAAGGCACGTGTAACTGTACTTTGTTATAACGTAGGTGTTTAACTACCTGGAGAGGCGACAACGCATTTCGGGAATGACGCATGGAAGGCGGTTTTTTATCGTGACACAACCCAGAACTGTTCGGAAAGACTGCAAGCTGCCGAGTTCAAGGCCAGTGACGTAACTTCCGATTGCGGAGTCTCGACGAGTCGGCGCATGGGTTATGCCACTTGTTAAGGCTTTATGAGCGGGTATCCTCTGATCTAGCGTGGTCTGTAACCCACACTTCTGTTGCACAGCAGTGGCGGTTCTAGAGTTTTTGGACTGGGGAGGCGGGGACTTAAAAGTCAGTTGATCTAATGAGAATCATGCATTAGATTAGGAGGCTTTGTTACCAACAAACATTGTAGGCAACGTATGGCTAGTTAAACGCTAAACTGGGGAGGGGGCAAAAATGTGTAGAGGCTAAGAAAAACGAGGGGCTACAGCTCCCTAGCCCCCCCCCAGTAAAACCGCCACTGTTGCACAGGATCATACGCAACTCACAGATGCAAAGTATAGGCCTAGTGCAGCTGGGTATGCGTTGTAGCCCGGAAATGGGGCTGTAGGGACCCCTCTCTTGATGTCAATGGCGTACCATACCACAACATGTGAGTATAGCCTGTAGGCATGTAACGATTTATTACCCTTTAATACCACATGGTTTATCAGGAAATATCAATGAAATATATGGTCGTCCTATTAAGTGGCTTAGGCAAAGTGCATAGAAAATAATTATGTCTGCGTTGTGGATATCAGATGCCGTACCCTTTGCACCTTTGCATGATTAAATCGAGTATGGAGCTACGCATGAGTTCGTTAGTTTACAATCCAGAACAGGTCATTTTCGATGGCGACACGATACCGGCGTTGCACACAAGTGTAACGTTTGGCACAGATAATATTTTGTGTAAGATACAACACATTTGTTAATGACGCAATTAACCGTCGTCTAACGGTTGACGGCATAAACGAACATTCGTTATGACATAAAAAAAATTGCCGAAAGTTTCCTTTTCTTTTAGAAACAGTTAACAATAATTCAACAACTAGTGAGCATTAGCCTATATTTTAAGATAAGACAATTTATTGATAATTTAATACACGCCTCTGCCGATTCAGCACCACGCAGAGAAGGATAGTTTGTGGTTGGAAGCATATGCTCTTTCAGAACCTTGAAGCCCCAGATTTTATGTAAGCTACAATTTGCAGGTGAAAACAGCGAGAGCAAGACTTGTGAGCAGGTGCATACTGTATATATCCGCGTAGTGATTGAAGAAATACATCCAACTTTAAAGAGTTACCTGGAGATGACTTGATGAATATTTCCATCATTCCTAATGAAAGAGCACACTAGGCTAAGCGACACTTTAGTCTATGCGACTCTAGCCAAAAGCGTCGTAACATGCAGGTAACTCGTGGGTGTAACTATTTAGGACATGTTCATAAACAGGTTGAATGGATTTGTTTACGAGGTTGAAATAATTATAATTTATCTGGAAGTCTAAACGTGGATGCACCAATCGACCTTGGGAGAATGTCACGAACCTTTGAGCATGAGGTATCCCTGCGGGGCCTCCATTCATACTGAACTAGATTGAAGCTATTGGGTCGCAACAGAAAAGGAGAAAACTGTGTACACTGTAGGCCTACAGGAATACATAACTATTAACTACATTCTTATTATTTAATTTAAACGGTTGCATACTGTTCAGCCGGTCGCACCGTGGCGCTTTTAAACTGTCAAAAAGTCTAAAATCTTTATGTGAATTATGTAATCTGTGTTGTAGGTCATTTAGTAAGTTACTATTTTATAATTATGAGTTTCTAGTTATTTTATAGTTCTGTTTATGTGGCACGCTGTGGTAATCGTTTGAAGAGAATTGTTACTACTTTGTAATTGTTTGCTTCCATTCGACCTTCCAAATGACGGAAAATGCGAAAGCGGCAACCGGGGCGCTGAGAAGTCTACTGTCCTACAAGAGTCTCGTGCACGCTATCGCGGGTGCAACTGTAAGTTAAGCTTTGTATGATATTTTGCTTATATAGCGCTGGTTTGTATTACAGATAAGAAGAACGAATAGCATATCAACAAGTAGTTATAGTAATCAAGCAGCTACCAAGATGAGCTGGCGAAAAACATGATTCTTGTTTAAGTTGGCCGCCATGAAACTGCCGATTTGATAATAGTTTCCATTGAAGTTACTTAATATGTATATCATACATATATCATATAATATTTGGAGATTTGTATAGCGCCACTCTCAGCTGCGGCCATTCAGTAGCACTCCCATTGTGAAGGCCCCCGAGAAAAGAAAAAGGTTTTAAGAATGGAGAGGGATGTAGGAAGAGATCCAGAAAGTATGGTTGCGCTTAGAGGGGAGGGAAGAGCATGCCACAAAGAGTTAGTTTGAGCCAAAGTGGTCCTGGCACGTGGAACAAAGAGAACACGTTGGTCTCGAGAACGGAGAGAAGCTGCAGAGAGAGTGGGGGATGTGGTCCCTGAGATACTTAGGAGCAGTACTCAGTTTGTAAGAACAAGAACTTCAAATTTAATGCGGGCCAGGAGAGGGAGCCAGTGAAGATGATTGACCATATATGAGGAAATGTGGGAAAACTTAGGAAGACGAGCAATCAGTCTGGCAGCAGCATTGAGAACTGACTGGAGAGGAGACAGGCAGACCCTAGGCAGACCTATGAGAATGGAATTGCAATAGTCAATTCTAGAACAGACAAATGTGTGTACTATTGAGGTCAAGGTGGATAGGGAAACAGATCTGTCAATAGTCCCGAGACACCAAAGTTCGAAGTAGGAGGAGCATGTGAGGTACTTGATACTAGTATGCGTGAAATCAGCAGTTTATTGTAGACTATCGCATTGATGACTGTTAATCTACCAATGTTATCCATTAATAGTATTTTTATTTGAAATCTGATTGGTTGAAAGTGTAACCATAAGTAGTAAGCTGATCATGCTGTTCAAAGTATTTGAGTGCATAATATGAATAATTATTGCAATTTTAACCTGCAATAGTAATTAGAGTAATTTCAGAGGTGTAATACTGTGGAATTGTGACTGTTATTGTTGGAAGTAACTGTTAGATGCCTTGTTATCAATATTCTTCAGGGAAGTTCTGTGGCTATCACAGCATTTTATCCACTAGATGTTGCCAGGACTAAGCTTCAGGGTAAGTGAAATTATTTTCTGCTGTTGCTTCATTACATTCTATGGTTTTTTTCAGAATTTTTCCATTAGTATTTAAATATGTGACCATTTTCTGAGGTTGATTTGTTATCAGAATTATCCTTACAGCATTTAATGTCACTGTGAGACAAGTTTTTTTTATTTATATGAAGTTTCCTATGCAGTTTAATTCATAGTTAGCAAGGCAGTATTTTATGACTTGCAAGGAGTGCAAAGAGTGTGTCAACTTTGACTATTCATTGTCGATAGTTTTTTTAGATAAGGTTGTTGTCAGTGCATTTGAGGGCATCGTGATTTTGCTGCTTTGAAAAACTTAGAGATTTCTGCAAAAGTAAATTTCAATGATGGGATTTTAGTTTATAGCATTGTAGATTTTTGTGTATGATTATTTTCCCTGATGAATTAGTGCATCTGGTATTGCAGTGGAAGACCACCGTGAAGCGAAATACTCGTTTTATGTTCTCAAAGACATAATGGAAGAGGAAGGACTGTAAGTTAATTTTTCCTTTTACATTATTTAAATTGCTTTATTAATACTCAGGTTTATCTCTTGGGTAATCTAATTATTTTTGGCTATTGTTCCATACACCATGTGTGAGTTTGATAGCAATATGAGGCATCAAAATTAATAAATATCGACCTCTAAGCCTGTCTGGTTAACACTTTAACGACGAGCTGCATTATTTCCCAGTCACTTTTAGTACAATCTCGTTGTTAAAGTGTTAAATTATTTGTAGGACATTGGTTTTATATACACAGATCCTGGCCTGAGGATTGTTTGGGAGAGTCGTGAAGGTGCTACATAATGGTTCAGGTTCCCTTGTGCATGGTTATTGATTAGTTGAATGTGTGCCTTGTAGTACTGTTGGCAGGTTGATCCTTCCCTTGACACTTTGATGACGAGCATGTACTAAAATGTAAGGAAAAAACTAAACCCTCTGATCATTAAAGGGTTAATTAGTCACAGACTTTCAGGAGAAATTCATTTGCTTTACGGATGCTTTTTGGTGGTACTGTTGGTTCTCTGTCATTACCAGGTTTTGGTTATAAATAATAAAGAAATAGAATCAAGAAAATAAACACATGCATACTATTCTCACACAATATGCATGATAATGAACGTATAACAGTTACTGTAACCATCTTTTAAATAATTGAAGTGGGCTTTTTGAGATGTTTAGTGAAAGTTGCTTTGTCTGTTAGGGCTGGTTTGTATCGTGGATGGTTTCCAGTTGTTACAAGCGTCTGCTGTTCAAACTTTGTTTACTTCTATACATTCAATGGTTTGAAGGCATTGGCATACAAAGGAGGAGCAAAGCCATATCCTGCAAAAGATCTTATGCTAGGATTTGTTGCTGGTAAGACTTTTCTAGGTGACTTTCAGTTATGCAGCACTTGCATGTAAACTATTGTAGGGGATGGAAATTTTGGTGGAGGTCAGTAGATATTTTCTATGTAAATCTGTTACAGTGATTTTGGACATGGTATTTATTTATTATTTATTATGAACATTTTTAACACGTGCAGTCACACAGAAATGCCAATCTGAGGCGCGATTAGTCAGTCGCCAGGTGAAGAACAATTAGATATCCATATGTACGTGATTGTGTGAGCGCTTGCCTTGTAATGTGAAGTGTATGGGTTTAAGACTCGTCTGAGACAGTTACTATGTAGTGTCCCTTTGAGCAAAGCCTGCACTCACAATTGCTGAGTGCCATTGATTGATTCTTGATTGTTAGATAGTGATGCTCAGCACTTTAACGACGAGTGTGCACTAAAATGTATAGAAAACTAATCCCTCTCGTTGTTAAAGTAAATAAATGCATAATAATAATAATAATAATAATAATAATAATTATTATTATTAGTAGTAGTAGTAGTGTTCTGATGTTATTTTGAAATAGAATGTGTGATAGCTATTTAATTGCATTAGCCATTTGATAGTTTACCATCTTTTAAAGAATTTTTAAACATGGCTTGTTCTGTTCCATTCAGGTGTCGTTAATGTAGTGTTAACCACTCCCTTGTGGGTTGCTAACACAAGGCTAAAGCTCCAGGGTGCCAAGTGGAGAAAGGTAAAGCAGGAGGATCAGCAGGATGGTGTGAAAGTTACCCAGTATTCTGGAATGCTTGGTCAGTGCTTAAATGTGCCTTTTCTTAAGCGTGTGTAATAATAATAATAATAATAATAATAATAATAATTATAAACCAATTGGCTTATCTTCTGGTGTCGACCTGATTCTGGCCTGGTTTTGGTGTGCCATTGGTTTATGCCTTGTGCATTAGACACCGGCGCTATAGAAGTTACTAATTAATAATAATAATAGTAATAATAACAATAAACCATTTGTAGTAATAATAACAATAAACCATTTGTACTGGTTTAGTGTTGCTACATTTATGCCACGTAACTGTTGCATGTTGTATTGCTTTACTTTCTGTGGCAGTTGAGTTTTAAACCTGATGTGTATGTATTTGACATTTAAAAAATATGTTTAAAAGCTGTTTTCACTAACATGGGTCAGTCTAACTTCTAGCCAGAAACTAGTTTAGAAGAGACTAAACTGTGATTAGGCTTTAGATGGCATTTGGAGTTTTGCTTATAAACACCAGGGAGAGAGTTAAACTTGATCGATTTCTTGCAGTCATCCACCTTCCAGATCACTGGGCATTTGTCTGGATGGAGCCAATTCTCTTCAGTAACTTACCTATTTGATATTTAACTTTAGGCTGTGTATTTAGGGCCAACCTATCTCAAAGGAATTTGATAATTGAATTGATAATATTGTTTATGTGTCAAAGCCAGAAACGAAGACTGTGCCTCTGAAAGACGTGTTGCAAATGTGTTGTTGCATTCCTTGTTTCAGATGCACTCTACAAGATAGCACGGGATGAAGGTATTCTCGGCTTATGGAGTGGATCGATGCCTTCTTTCGTTCTTTCACTCAACCCTGCTGTGCAGTTCATGGTCTATGAAGCACTAAAGCGAAGGCTTCAGAAATACGCTCGCAGCCAGGCAAGAACGCTTTTCTCTACCCAGTTTTGTCTTTTGAGACTCGTCTTTTGCTTTTATTGACTGCTGTAATATTGCTTGATGCAAGCTCCTCTTATGGAGAAGAAAGTAGGTTAACGTTTCCATGGCTTCTAGCTCACTAGTCCTTTCCTATGGAATTCATGACCATCAGCTTTGTGAATGCTTTTCTCTGTACCAATCTTTGTGAGATTTCTCTTATCTCATGTAACTAATGACTGAGACTTATCTTTTTCCAGCTATGCATGCTGTTGAGGTGAAGATCGTAAATTAGCACAATACAAACATCTGAGTAATAATAATGCATGATGTAATCAAGCAGTTTTGGATTCTCCATGCTCGTGATCCTGGAGACACGGCTGCTGGAGCACAGGAAACACTTAAGTTGACATGGATGGACAACATCAGGTGATGATGGAATGTAACTACTGACTGATTGTTGAAGGAAACAAGGGACAGAAGAACTGAGAAGAATATGGAATGAAATTGTGTGTGGTACAGCAAGCTCTTGACCTGAGGATGGTTGAAGACACTGTGTGTCAGCACTTGATGATGTGTGGTTTTGTGGATGTGTGTATGTATTGTTTAAGAGTAGAATTCTTTTATATACCCGGTAGTTGTTTTGTGATTGACAGGAACTATCAGGCTTTGTTTACTTCTTGATGGGTGCAGTTGCCAAGATGATAGCGACGATTGTTACCTACCCTCTGCAAGTCATCCAGTCAAAACTTAGGGTTTGTTTTACTTTTAAAACATTTTTTGGCATAATTTATTTCATTTGCTATCAGCACTTTTATTGAGTGGGATAAATATTTGTTTTACATTTAACATTTAATTTCTTTTTTGTTGTGTTATTACCATACATAGTTTTTTCTCTGTATTTTATTCTATCACATTTTTATATCAGTAATATAATTTCTATTTTCTGCTTATAAGTTGTCATTTACGTTAGAAGAGAGTTTTTACAGGTGCATTTTTAATCTATAAGATAAATTTTCCCGTTATTGCAGGTAATATTTGCTTAACTTTGAACTTTGTGTGTTTACAAGTTCTGACATAAATTACGAATATTTAAAAAATGTGAAAATGTGACATTTGTATTGCAGGCTGGGCAGTTCCAGCAAGGTATGTTTCATTGGCTGAAGACAACAATTAAGTGAGTCATTTGAAATTCACAGTACTGGGTATTTCTAATTCACTTAGTTTTATTTTCCTTCTGAACAGTATCATGAAATCTTTTATGTGCTTTCTCAATAGTGAATGTATGATCAGGTGAGATCCTTCACCACTTCTGCCCATTTGAATAGGCACCATGCCATGTAAGGTCCCAGTGTATGGACCATGCTAGCCCAAGCTTTAAATCTCTGAAATGGCCAACTTCGGGATGCGAACCATTATCCACATCCTTGCTTACACAGAGCTGTATGGGACGCAGCCTATGCTCTTACCAATATAGCTAACTGGGCCAGTGTAAAATATTTACGATTATAAAGCCCAGATAGATTGTTGGCAATGTACTTGCTAATCTTGACCCAAAGACAGCATTACATGACATGAACATTTTTTAAGAAATACTCATTTCATACTAGTTTATTACTGTATTCTAGTCTCTTCTAGTTTTGTGATTCCTGAGATGTTATTAAAACTAAGACCCCAGTATAATGAATAGTAGCTACTACAGAAATGCATGATTAAATACTATTAAAAAGGCTGAGAACAACACAGTTTTGGGCTAGAACACTTGCTGGAGAAAGGCCCACGAAAGAAGATATAGCACAATATAGTGGGTACACTTGTTCACAGTTGACACAGAGATGGACACACAAAGTGAAAGAAAACTGCAGTTCATGTCTGTCAATCTAGTTTAATTGTATTATAAAGATGCTGGAAACCGGAACACCTTTCGACTACTGTTTGGACAACCCCCTCTGACTTGACACAGCGCTCATGAATAAGCTGGTGCCCTGTACCTGGCTTTCGAGCAGAACTTTAGAAGTTTGGAGATTATGATTACAATTATGATAGAGTTGTTTCTTCAGACATACATTTACTGTTCAACCTCCCTGTTCTGTGCACCATCAATTATTCCGTTGTATCATGTGTTTCCAGAAATCATGGTTGGCTTGCGATGTACAAAGGCCTTGAAACAAAGCTCACACAGACAGTTGCTATGGCAGCACTCATGTTCCTGACGTACGAAAAGATTGTGTCATTTGTTTTCCAAATAATGCGTCAGCAGTTTCCAGTCAAAGCAAAGGTTGCGTAATGCATAGGAGATTTGGAAGGAGCAAGCAAGATTTAGGTTGTTTGAAAAGGCGTATACTGTAACATTTCTGTGATTGTGTAGAAAATCTTGTTAGGTCCAAAAGTGAAGTCTATTGATGGACATTGTTTTGGGTTGTGTTTACACCTTTTGGGTGTTGGTATCATTTTTCCAGTTTTATATTCTAAGATGCTGCAGCATGACATTCGTATGTGTTTACGTCTTTAGATTAATAAAGCACCTTATGCAAATGGTGTACGAAGTTTTCAATGCAAGAACTTGCAGAGCTTTTAACAACAGTGTATGCATACAGTTTCCAAAGTAAGGACATACATGGGGAGCACTTTGTAATTGTGTATATTGGCTAAATTGAAACTCGATATTGATGAAACAGATTGTTCATTATCGTAATTTATTCTAAACTTTTCAAGTAAAGCTCTTATATTTTGAATCACTGAAGACTTGTTGACATGTAGATTTAATATTACCGGTAAATTTTTTCAAGACCGTGTGTAGCCCGTCTAAAGATCAAGTAATTCTTTATGCTTTCCAATAAGTGAATAAATGTGTTTGGATTAGTATATTTTTCGTCTGTCTAACAATCCAGTGCTTGCAAGAGACTCTAAAATTAATAATCTTATGATGTTTTATTACAGTGTATTGTACACATGAAGTAAGTTTAAAGTTACTGCATCCTCATTTGTTAATGTATGCTAGTCAAACTTGAAAGCTGATTCCATAATGTCATACCACAAAGATAAAAAGTAGAAAATAAAATCCATAATATAAGGCAAAGTAGTTGTGTATTGTCAGCATACAGTTCAGCATGTATTCTGAGGTTTGTCAACAATTTGGTGGAAATCCAGATGCAACACAGCAGTCCAACTGCCAAAGGTTGGAAATTTTTATTTACCTGGAATTTGAACCTCAGGTTATGTAGTATAGGTTTTACCACTTTGCAATCTATCACCAGAGGAAGTTTATCAGTGGTATGTTTAACCTTTCCAGTTGTATGTGGCACAGCCAATATTGCATGCTGCGCAATGCAAAAGCACGTAAATGTTTTCTTTCCTACAGATTAACGATGTTTTCATTCAATTATTTTTATTTTCTGACAATCCGTAAAACTCGTTTGTTTTATATAATTATCGTGTTATGAGATATTTATCGATTTTTCTTCAGTAATTGAATGTGCCAATTGTTTCTTAAGTGGGTCATTGTATATAACTAATTCTCTGATGAGATATTTTATTATTGCACGTTAAAAATAAGTAAAATAAGTAATTATATGCTAGTCCTGTTTTCAGCAATAACTCACAGTTCTGCTGATTCATCAGTCACAATCACAATGTGTATTGAGCTGTTTATTATGAAAAATACTACCAGAAATGTTTCCAAACAGCATGATGTGTAACTGACATATCTCAATTTTGTACACGCAAAACAAGGGTTGTAAGAATGTTGTTTTCGCTCACATTTTGCAGTAAATTATTGCATAGGAAATGTCGAGACAAATAAATAATCTGTAATTGTGTTCACTGCTTCTTTGAATTTTCTTTATGTTGTTTGTTTGCACGAGCCAGCATAATCCGAAAATACAAGTCAGGCAAAATGTTTCGTAGGTAGACTGCTATCCGATGCACAAGTGGCGCCACAAGAACCTCGTTTTCTCGACAGGCAATAGCATCTAAGATCCTTTGAGAAACATATTTCGCACTCATCCCTCTGGCCTGCGTCTCGTCCATCACTGCAAAGCAATATTATTCAAAACAATTACACCAAACTTGTATAAGCCTCCTTGCGTAAAAACATCTGTAAGGGGCCATCCATATATTACGTACACAAAAATCCTGGAAAATTGGAACCCCTCCCCCTGTTCGCAAGCGTACTTTCTTTTACCAGTTACCACTCCCCCCCCCCTGTGTACGTACGCTTGACGCACCCCCCCCCCCGAAGACCAGCTGCAGAAAGTGTCTCGGCAGCAACTGTCTGCACTGTAGGCCAGATTATTGAAGAATGAGTGAGCCTCAGTGAGGGCCAATATAGACAAATTATAGGTGTCTCGTTCACAGCACAGAATAACTGCACATGACTTTTATATAATGTAATAAAATGCCATCGGACGACTATAGGACAATACAGAGTTATAAATAGGCTAATGTGGACGTCATAATTAGAAATTTATTTTGTGTACGTACACATTTTGTCCCCCCTCCCTCCCCCCGTTCGCACCCGTACGCAAAATCGCCAAAATCCGACCCCCTCCCCCTAATTGTATACGTAATATGTGGATGGCCCCTAAGTGAACTGAAAATGCATTCGTTTACCACCTCATTGTCTCTTGGCTGTTACTGGTAGTCCTGTCTAAAAACCCATCTTCAGAGTTCATGGTAGTGTAGTTAATACGCAATATAATATAATACTCTAAGTCCAACACAAAAAGCCTGTTAAGGCTTGCTTCAGCTGAAATTACCTTGTAACCTAAATTAGGAATTTCCATAAGCAAATGCTTTGTTATCATTTTCCAGGTTGAGCTGGGTTAGACAACTCTCGCACAATCACACTTTCTGTACTTGATAAAAATCCTGGTAATCTTTTCAATGATTTTAATTTCTAATTTCCTCTTATTGATAGAAGCAAGGTTTTTGTTGCCAGATGCTGAAACTTTTTCATGCTGGGATTTGCAAGAGACTGGCCTTTATACTGGTTTACTCTAGACTTCAGGAAACTAGGAACTGGCTGTATCTGAGACTGAAAGAGATGGCGCTTTACAAGATCCAGGATTAGCAAAGCGTGAACAGGAATTTAACCAGACAAGATCAAGTTAAACAAATCTGCCAGAAACCTTAATTCCAACATGAGATTACAGCTTATTAAAAAGTTGTTACCTCCATGTGATGTGCCGTCTGCATTCATCGCAGCCAGTGACAGGTTGGTTTGAATGTAGCCAGGACTCACGACAGTCACAGCTATTTGGTGCTGGGCGACTTCTGCTCGAAGACTATCAAAGAAGCTCTGAAGGGCATGCTTTGAGGCACTATCTAAACACAACAGTAACAAATGATGTAGTGTAACCGATAATTATATAGCACCTACCTAAAAGTATTATTAACCCAGGTCCTAAGGTCATGTTGATGTCACATACTGCAAAAAAGAACGTATTGAATGTTACAATTATCCGCCACCAAGCTACGTACATAGGTGGCCCCCGTTGGCAGGAATTCAGTCCCTTTAGGGTTCCTTTTGTGCCCACACTAGAAAAATATCTTACTTGTAACGGTGTTACTGTGTTTATGTTGTTCACTTTGGACCAGTAAAATTTTATGGTTATGGTTATAGAGCAATGTAGAGGACTCGGAAAGGAATAATGGCACAAATTGGAAAGTTCAGAGCACACTGGAAAAGGAATAATGGCACAGATTGTTAGCACCTAAACAAATCTGAACAAGTAAGATGAAGAGGAGCATCAAGTTCCAAGTGCCAGTCATCCTCAGCAGTAAAACCAAACATCGTAATCGTAAACTCCAAATATCTTGAGCGCTACTCTAAAGCTAAGCGCAAAGCACCAACTTATTCACAAGCGCTGCATTATATGAAAGGTGTCCACAGATCAATGTTCAGTGGAGGTCCATAACCATTGACTGGAACTTACATGAAGAGCGGAATGGTAATGTTGTTCACTTTGGACCAGTAAAATTTTATGGTTATGGTTATAGAGCAATGTAGAGGACTCGGAAAGGAATAATGGCACAAATTGGAAAGTTCAGAGCACACTGGAAAAGGAATAATGGCACAGATTGTTAGCACCTAAACAAATCTGAACAAGTAAGATGAAGAGGAGCATCAAGTTCCAAGTGCCAGTCATCCTCAGCAGTAAAACCAAACATCGTAATCGTAAACTCCAAATATCTTGAGCGCTACTCTAAAGCTAAGCGCAAAGCACCAACTTATTCACAAGCGCTGCATTATATGAAAGGTGTCCACAGATCAATGTTCAGTGGAGGTCCATAACCATTGACTGGAACTTACATGAAGAGCGGAATGGTAATGCCAGCTTGCCCTGAATGCTGCTGACAGCAACAACATGGCCACTGCGCCTCTCAATCATCTGACCAAGCAGACCTACAAGATAAATAACATGCACTGTTTCCATTTTGGTCATAACTCCTCTTTCTAAGGCAACTAGCAAAAAAACAACTGTTTCTCTTACACCAAAATAATTATTCATCAAAGTATTTGAAACTGACAGTACTTTTAATCTAACAAACCACAATCCTTCAGATTATTTAATGACAAAATAATACACTACAGATGTAAATGCTACACAAACAGCAAAATGAAAAACAATTCTTTGTTAAGGCGATTAGCATGCAGCATAATGACAAGTGTGTTATGTAATCGTAATCTGCAAACTTCTAAAGCGCCACTCGAAGGCCACCACCTATTCATGAGTGCTGTGTCAAATCAGAGTGAGTTTTCCAAAGAGCAGTCCAAAGGAGGTTCGAGCCCGGTTACCATGGGGGCAGATCAAGACAGGAGGCAGAACATCTATAAAGGCGCTTGTAGGATAAGAAGAATTGTAGGGGCAGGGTAGGAGTTCTTGAAAAGGTGAGACTTCAGTTTTGAGTGGAAAGCTCGGGGGTGGTAGATAGAGGAGCACGAGGAGGAGGATGGGTTGCAATGGTGATGGTGGAGGAACTGAGAGTCTTACTTACTTACTGTATATGAAATGTTACGAAAGAAGATCCAACCTATCTGCATACCAAAATTATTAAATTTATTTAATCAATATAATTATCCAATAAACAGCTAATGATCAATATGATAATTTATGTGCAATTTATTTCAACGTTATGTACCCTTAGTAACAGCCACTTGTCCAAAGTAGTTGATGTTCATTACAGCCTGATCGACCGCCATCTTTGTGTCTTCGACTGGCCCTCGAGAGCTGACTCCTCCGTTGTTGATTAAGATGTCAACATGTCCATGGAATCCAACAGCAGTTTCCATGGCCGCTGGTATGGCTGGCAAATTGGCAAGGTCAAGGGTCAAGACCTTTGGTTCAAATGTCGTTGTCGGCTATAAGAAGAAAATGTATAAGCGTACATACATACATAAATGCATACATACATATTCTTATTGTAATTGAACATTATAAAAGCATCACTCAATGATTTAGAGACGCTTCTGATACAAGGTACAGACTGTCAGACATACATACATACACACATACAGATATACACAAATACATACACATGCTTAAAATGGTAGTCGGATGGCTTATGAGATGTTTGGCTTATCTGATGTTTGGCTTGTGTCATGTTTGGCATACGTCATGTTTGGCTTGTGTCATGTTTGGCTCGTGTCATGTTTGGTTTATGTCATGTTTGACTTATGCCATGGTTGCACTTCATCAGAAACATCTTTTAGTAAGTTTCTCAGACAGACTCGGGACTGAGAACTGTAGTTCACAGAGCTGATAAATCACATAGCCAATTGTGATTACTGCTTCGAATTAAAGTAACTTTGAGCTGCACTAATGATCACAAAGATGAGATTATGACAATATTTTAATAAATGCAATGACAACGTGCATGATAATAAAAGTAATAAAATAAATCGTCTTCACTCTAAATTTAAGCAAACATGGTGCTAACAGTTCTTTCTTCCTATCTGGATATATTAACAACCATTCCATTGTTCAAATCAGTTTTTGTATAATTACTTGATGCCCCAATATTCTTTCAACTCAGTATTACACCATTCTAAATCTGCCATGCTTGTATGAGCTTTTTGCTACATAAATGCCACAAGTTAATCCATGTAAGTAACGTGATTGAACTAACAAGTGATTGCTTTTGAAGTTCCTGCTTTACACGTTCGAGCTCTGCAGTTCTTCTGGCACAAAGAATCACTCGACACCCAGAAGCGTAGAATGCATGTGCACACGCTAAAATACAACAGAAAGATCGTCACAATAAGTAAAGTCCAATATAGTAAATGCAAACTTAAAATCACCATAAAATCTGCATATATGAAATCATTTGGCCAGTTTAAATGCCACATCAATCATCAATGTCATTAAAGGGCCAGCCAAGAAAAATATGCAGCATATGTTCATAATGCCATGGGTGTTTTCAAGTTAGGACAATTAAAATTGTTTAATTTCATGTTGCAAAATAACAACACACAGGTAGCAGATCACACATAGTAAAAGCCAACAACTTTAAAAAGGTACCTCGTGTACATAGTCATACAATACATTAATTGCCTATACACAGTGACATAAATCATCAAATTAACTCTTATCACAGGTAAAGAGACAAGGTGGTCGGCTACTTTGCATGACATGGCAGCCCAGTTATTGATTCACCTACGGCGGTCACTGAGTAAGAACTGCGGTCACTGAGTAAAAAGTGCTTCACACACAATAGCTCTCAGTGCCTTCATCACTGCATATGAAACTTGAGCTAGGTACATTCCCTCAGCAACAGCATCTGATGGCTTGTCATCAGAATCTCAGATTGTGATAATATATCATTGTTAAAAATGAAATATTAATATAAATCGCTCAAATAGATTAAATTATGACTGTTCTGGATAATATGCCCTAGAAATGATTTGAAATAATACAGCTACCTTCACCAAGTCCAGAGCTTGCCCCGGTTATAAGCACAACCTTGCCGTGAAGCGCTTTCCGAGAAGTCACAAGTTGTCGTCTCTTTTTCATCCAGCAGCCAAAGAGGAACACAGCTGCCAATGCAGCGCCGCCTATGGCAGCCGTCCATGTCAGGGATGCCGACATACTCGCGAACAAGAAGCAATCGGCAGTGGTTCGAGTAAAGCAACCTGCAATACAGGCATTATATAAAAAAAACAACGGTGTAACATATACTGAACAATAGCTCTTTTATTTTTTATTAATTGTTGTTTGAAACTTTAAACGATTGGTACTGTAAAAGCAGTATCAAAAGTCTTGTCGTCGGTGCAGAAATCAAAACAAACACCGACCCTTTCATTTGCCGTCCAGTACCACAACCTCTCATTTCCTCAGTGTTGTTACACAACGGATGACACAATAAGCTTACCTCAATCTATCAGAATAGTCTTCTTACTAAATCTGAACTAAATCTCCTAAACTACTATACTAGGACTTTCCATTCCAGGGTTCATAGTCTGGGCGTACTATTTATTGTCAAAACATCAAATCCGATATTATCGCTCAACGTTTATAGGTCAAGTCACACACCACACCCGCGTTCAAAGAATCTAGGTCAAATCGTCAGACGCCAAACTACGTGTCTATTAGGCTATATAAGACGATAGGGCCTACTCGTAATCGTAATCGTAATCTTCAAACTTCTAAAGCGCCTCTCGACAGCCAAGCGCAGGGCACCAGCTTATTGACAAGCGCTGAACGGAATATTTGATATGCAACCAAGGCTTTTACAAACGGTGAAACACTTAACTGCATAGGGGAACTTTGGTCTAAAAGTGGGGGCACCAATTTTTTACATACACGAAGCAAGGCTGAGACTGCGATCTCTGGGAAGGCACAACAATAAAATATTGATTGGCATTGTTCAAAAAGTGGAGGTCACGGTGCCCTTAGTCCAAAAAGTGGGGTATGGGTACCAGAGTACCTCTGGTACCCACAACAAATCAGTGGCGTAGCTAGGATATTTTGCGCCCGGGGACGAACTATGAATTTGGCGCCCCCCCCCCGTTTTACTATTTCACATTTTCCACATAATCGAATGGCAATTTTAATTTTTTTAATGAAATAAAATATGAAAAATACAGACAGTACATGCATGTTTCCCCTTAGTGCTCAATGGGGCGCCAAAATCATACCTAAGAACTTATTTGTAAGTAATGAGGATATAATTGGATATATTTGGGGCGCTAAAATTAAATCTTATGCATTCATTTGTGATAAATTAGTTAAAACTGCATCAAAATTAAGAGTAAAATTATTTATCTTAACCCTCATTTTGGCGCCCCATTCCCTTGGCGCCCGGGGACACATGTCCCCCCCTGCCCCCCCTCTAGCTACGCCACTGCAACAAATAACACCTAGGCCTATGTGCATAAGGCTGACGACCGACTCTGCCGCCATATGCTTGGAAAAACCATGTTCTACGTAAATTGTTTCCCCCTTCGGCATAGCAGTTACACCCTACGCTCCAGGACACATAATTTTAAACTTCCTCTCGAGTTGACCGCAACTTTATTTCTCGCGTTCTGTTTAATTCTTCTTATATGTGACTTGCGGCCGCTCTTCCCAATTGTGACATGTTAGTGTAACAAGTTGCGTTTGTGACAGCTTGCACCAATGAATAAACGAATATTGAATTGAACTGAACATCAGCTGTCATAATTATCATTACCCTAATTCCGCCGAAAATTTCAAAGTTAGTATACCCCTATACCTATTCTTAGGTATACACTATACACTAAACTGAAACAAGATGTCCATCTAAGTTTACAGATCAGTGGTTACAGTAAATAGGTCACGCTGTGAACACCCGCCAGATTCGATGTTTTTTTGCTTTCGTACGCGCTTCAGAACGGTGTTTGAAGTTTGTTGGAAAGTTGTTTTCATAGAGGTTATCGTTTAAATTGTAATCTTGGAGTGTTCGTAGTTTCAAGAATAATTACTCTGGTAGAGTTTCTCTTGTCTTTGCAGAACTTATTTACAAGTCGGCGTGCTTTTACAATACGCGCTGTTTCAATAATTATAGGTAAAACCTGCGGGTTTTGTTCAGCTTCGATATTACGGTGCTAGTGGAACAGAATAAAGCATCTTCCTTTCATGATGGGATTTGAACCCTCGCCGGGGTTAACAAGCCTGCTTTATTACCACTGAAGTATAATGCAATTCAGAACATGGGAAGCCTAGTACATGAATTGTTGGAGGGGCGCAAACATTGCCACTGGTAAAGTCTCTGCCTAAGTGTAGTGTAGTAATCAGTTAAAGTACGGCATTACTTAATGTTTATAAAATAATGTTTGATCTGGCAATGCTTAAGTAATTAAGTAATGAAAGTGAGGCACTGATTCTTATGGGAGAGTGGGGACTTGTCCCACCCAGTGTTGGGGACAATGTGGTTATTGTTATTTTGCATATTTTTATGTATCGGTCGGGGTGCTTGCTTACTTAATGAACTTCGTCACTTTTATGCTGCATAACAATATTAGCATTGTGTTTTAGTAACTCTAATTTAAACTCTTTGAAATACACCAACCACGTGACCATCTGTATATAAGATCTTCAAAATCGGCCACAACAATGTTGATTCAGTATCATGTATGTGCAGCAACCAAACATTGTCCATAATAGCATGACTTAAAAGGAGAAAATTTCATACAAAATGCTGTAAATGTGATATGTGACTCTAAAGAAATGTCATATGTCATATCCATAAGGATATATACTTACTTTACCATATTGTGCTGGTTACTCAGGTCCACTCAGCCTATCAATTCACGAGATGGCGCGTTTGTGAAAATGAGCTATAGGACGTGATGGGCGCCTTGCAAGGCTGCCTTGTACAGTTAAAATTCGACTCCTGTAATAACTTGTGATCATCCGTTCATACTGATTTGTAATCATACTGCGTAATTGTCAGTTTGAAAATATTAAACGAAGATTATTATTATTATTAAGACTGCTTGTATGCATATATGTGTAACGACTTTTAATGCTAATCTTTGGGCAAATTATTTGAGTTCTGTGTGAAAAAAAGTTGTTGCTATTTTATTTTTGCTCAGAAAGGTTGGACGTTATTCACTTAAAAGATGGTACACGAAAGTCGCAAATGCAACATGACTGCACATGAAAAGTCGCCGTTTCTTAACAACTCGGATAGTGAGATGGAAAATTCAGTGTTTAAAAGCGACAACGAGGAAGAAATTAATCGTGCAAAAATCTTATCAGTGACTTGTCTGCTGCTTTTTGCCGTGATGTGTGAGCGCATGACGTATTACGGTGTCCTTGGCAATCTTGTCTTGTTCTGCACTAATGATCTGGAATATTCAAGTGCATCAGCTGTCACGATTAACCTTGTCTTCACAGGTACAGAAGACTAAAGGAAATACACCAGAGATTCATTAGAACACACTTTGTTATAACATGCATTCTGGTATAACATGGTTTGGGACATGAATCCAGGATTAAGTCACCTGGAGAACTAAAAACTTGTTATAATATGATCTGATTCTGAAGTAGTTATTTATATGGCTGCAAAAGAGAGCACTATAGTTAGTTTTTTTGTGTAGATAACAGGGCCTACTATCCCCCCCTGTAAGCTGGAAGCAATCCCCCCTTACTGTAACCCCCTTTTTTCTCCCTCCCCTTCCTCCACTACACCCCCTCCCATTCCCAACCCAATCCACTCCCCTCTCCCTTTCCCTTTCCCCCTCCTGTACATTCCCCTTCCCTCCCCTTGAAGTGGGGGTCCGGGGGTCCTCCCCCGGAAAAATTTTGGATTTCTACATTGCTGTAGGTGAGTTTTAGCGCATTTTTGGAGCAAGAAAACTGGCTTTGGAAGACTATACATTTTAGTTCAACTGAACTGTTGAATTAATTTCTGCAGGGCTCCTAGTGCACTGTAAAAATTTTATGGGACAAGCTGTAATAAATGTGACACAAAATTTCAGTGCTACAATTATTTTTGTGTAGTGCAGTGAAAATGGGATTATCAGGTCTTGAAATATTCCTGCATAATAACTGTCAGCTGGATAACACTGTAACAAGCAGGGATGGAGCCTGTTCCCGCTGCATTACACCATAAATATGCATTCATAATGCAATCTTTAAAATCCCAATAATATATCTGCTGAACAGTGTCCTATGTTGCCCAATATTTTAACATGTGTCCCATATTTTGGAAATTTCTAAATCAACAGGATTGTGAATGCTTTTGTTCAATTTTTAAAATACTTTTTGCATCTTTCATCAACAAAAAATAGCAGAACATGATAGCCAATTGCTAAAGAAAAACAAGTAATAATGATACACTAAAACACTGCTTAGACACTGTACGGTAATCTCAGCAAATATTGCATGGCCCATAATACTGATACATCACAATACAATACTTTAAGAATCATTAGTAATTAGTCACTTTATTAGTCACTAATTATTAGAAATTAGTGACTGTGCCAGGGGGGGAAACTTTCCCCCCCCTGGCACAAATTGGAAGCAGTCTGATTCCTTCCCCCCCTACGTAGTAGGCCCTGGTAGATAAGATATAAGCTGTTATGTTACGAATTAGAGTATCAATGGAAATCTTCAAAAATTTACCTAGTTATGAACTGCTTATGCTGGTGGGAAGAGGGTGAAGCTTAAAGGACACTTCTAGATCTCTCTGCTGAACGTGAACATGTCTGCAGAGATGATATTTCATAGATTCAGTGCTAGCAAATGAACTGGTGACAGTTCATTCGCTAGCACTTGCTATCTTGAATGATGCATAAAATTACAGTTGCTCTGTAAGGAGTTTAATGTTTTTGAAAGTTGGCGTGACTGATATGTGATGTACTAGATCAGTGGTTCTCAACCTGTGGTCCGCGGACCACTGCCTGGTGGTCCGCGAGCAAGGTCTACAATTTAGAGTTTTTACAATTAATAGCATGCAAACAGACAAATTTTGTCAATTTTTAAAATTTCTGTTTCATTTCAATCACTAGAATCGGCTAGATGGCAGCACGAAACTAATAATGCGAGGATTTATGGCAAAAAATTATTTTGTATTAATTTGCTTTTGGCACAATTTTTAGTGGTGGTCCGCGACCGAGACACAAAATTTAAAGTGGTCCTCGAGTCTAAAAAGGTCGAGAACCGCTGTACTAGATACTATTGCTATAGATATCACTGAACTAGAATTTGGAATAATGAATGCAAACTTACGTTACATGAAATCTTTTTCTCTGACCTTGTATGTTGAAATATTGAATGCAAACTTAAAGTTACGTGAAATCTTTTTTCTGACCTTGTATGTTAAGCATGATGGTAACTTACTAAAGACTACTGTGGCCGGCTATTGCACTTTTACTGTTGCAGTTCTATAGCCTATCTGTGTCACTGATGTTTTGATGTTTGTGTATTGTCACAGCGATTGCTTACTTTGTTCCATTGTTGGGAGGACGAATTGCTGACACGGTGTCTGGACGCTTCAATACAATCTATGCAAGCTTCCTCATTTATGCAATCGGTAAGAGTTGTGGTGATATAGTTTAGATGACAATGGCATATGTAGTGGTGAAGATAGAGGTAGGGCTGAAGATGGAGGTAGTGCTAGTAAGACCGATGCAGTTTTTGGTGTGTATGTTAGTGTCACTTCCATTCAAATTTCCAAGATGCTCGTTTAAGCGAATTGATACTTGTTTATTATTTGTTGTGCACTGTGTATTTTATGGCCTTGCAGAGTTATGGTATACGCAATATTAGTTGCTTCACGTGACTGGAAAACTTAACATGATTGATTGTTGTGCTGTTTAGGTGTTGTTCTGTTGCCAGTCGTTGCTTTTGACTACAGTGCAGCTTTTGGCCATGATAAGAATGGCTTCAAGTATGGATTGCCACTGGTATGTTTGACAGGTTTTTGTTTAGTCAGGCATGAGTCGATTTCATAAATATCTGTTTTATTTTGGAACCTATATGGCGACTAATGAATTTCATAATTGTGCTTTAGCGAACAGCCACTTACGAGGTTCGCAGACTTGGTCTTGAAATGTCAATGTAGTGTTATGTTGCAATTACTTTGTAAACACACAGTTTCACAGCACCATCGGAGCTGTATTAGTGGCACATTTGTGGTGTATCTAATTATATTAATTTGCTTTTTTATAAATCTTATAACGATAATTCATAACTTGTGCTGTACAACCTTCTCAATCAATCAATCAATCAATCAATCAATCTTTTACCGGTAATGATCTTATAATGCTTATAATGATAATAAAAATAACAATAAAAACAATACTCTGTTTGGAATAAGCAACAAGTTAATAGGTGTAATGGTTGTAGATTGTTTGATTAATTACTAAAATGTAATGATAATATAAACATTAGCATTTCTGCCTTGCAATTTAGTATCTGGTAAGGAGAACTTGACGTCTTATTTGATTTCATTTTGTGATGACTACCACTGTCAGTGTCAGTACACTCGTAAGAAACGACTTCAATTTGATTGTTATGCAGGGGTCAGTGAAGTTCAGGCAGTCAGGCAAATAAGATAATGAGTCTTATGCTGCAAATATCTTGAATAAGGTTTTTGAATCATGTCCGAGTTTATTCCCTGTTTTTTTGCTTATTTCTTTAAGGACTATAAGCGAGGCTACTACCTGTTTGGCCTACTCTTCATTGCCATTGGAGTTGGTAGCATAAAAGTCAACATATGCCCACTTGGGGCTCAACAGGTGGAGCCACTTGGACAAAATGCCGTACACTCATTTTTTAACTGGTGAGCTCTATCCTGATTTTAAGGCACTTTTCTGTGTTGGTTACATATAATATCAAAACTGATATTATACGTAGTGTTTTCTGGTTTAAGACTGCTGTTATCATCATCATCTTTATTATTAATATTATTGTTATTATTTGTCCCGAGGTAGTTATGTCCGTAGAAAATGGAATAAATATCTGGAACGGCTTATAACTCTAGTTCTAGCTGAGCAAAAAAAACACGGAAGGCAACGGCATTGAAGCGCTGAATAATTATTATTAATAAATTTATATAGCTTCACTCCATAGTCAGCGGCACTCTCTGCCCTAGTCTACAGCATGTTAAATGTCATAAGTACAGAGCATTTCTCAGCAAACATTGCTCGGATAGCCAGAAGAGTCGCCAGTGGTCGGCTCATTCTCATGCGCAGAAGCAACCATAAGCCTGTTTGCATTTAAGTCCTAGAAAGTGAAAGACAGAATCAAGTCTTTAAGAATAATAGAAACTGCATCGTGTTGGACACAATACGGCTTCATAACTGACGTGATCAAACGAGGCAGAGAAGTCTTTGAACTTTGTGAATGTAAATGAATTATACATTGTGGTGATGCCTTTACGTGGGACATGATAGCCGATTGGTCGGAGTGTTCTTCTTTTAATGCGTAGAGTACGAGTTCGAGCCTTCTCTGAGACGGTGGCTACGTAGGGTCCTTGAGGAAGTTCTTCATCCGTAAATGCTCCACGTCATTTATTGATGCTTGGTCACTGGACAGTGGTGCTTAATAAATACATTATAATAAATGAATAAATATTGTGTCTTTTTTAGGTACTACTGGTTTGTTAATATTGGTGGATGCATATCGTGCTTGGCAATAGTCTATGTTCAGCAAGAGATTAGCTTCTTCCTTGGTTATGTCATTACTGCTGCCGTACTCCTGCTGGGGGTAATCCTCTTCCTCCTCCCCAGAAACTTCTATTTGGAACATTCCAAAGGTGATGTTTAATTTTCAGTTGTTTTTTCCATAGTGAGTTAGTCTGAGGAAATGTGCCAGTTGTGAGTGAGGTTTGGGACTGAGTACTTCATTTGAAATTGGAATTCAGTGACTCGTGTAGACTAATGATTTTGTGTTTGTGATTTGTTAGATGATTCTTTCGACACAGGACCATACCTTTAAAGATTAGTTTATCTGGTTGGAGTGAGTGTGTTTAGTGGTTAGTGTGCGGGACTGTCCACCCAGAGGTCAGTGGTTCAAATCACCACCAGAGCAGAAGATGTTGTTTGAAATTTCTGCTCCACTTTCGGTCCTCAGTGAGTTCTCCTATAGTACGAGAACACTGATCATACACTGGCAGTGGGAAGATCAGACGGCAAGGGAGAAGATTGGCCACTCACCCTAGTGTCGACACTGTAAAGTGTCATTAACACTACATACCTATGGCCGCCTTTTGGGGTTAGTTTAAGGAAATGTTCTCCTTCTTAGCTGATTGGAATGTTTCACGGTAAACATTTAAACGTGCAGTCAGGCTAATTGATGCAGAGATGTGTTACATTTTTCCATTTGAAGGAAGTGCTGCTGGAGAGGTTATTGGTATTCTTTGGCAAGCCTTTTCCTTCAAATGTTTTACGCAACCATCCAGAAGAAGAAGGATCCTCAACGTCCTCGACGGAGCTAAAATTTCTAAGGGAGGAAAGTTTCTTGATCTAGAAGTGGATCACTTGAAATATGTGATTAAGACTATTCCAATCTTCCTTACTTTGATCATGTTCTCAACATTCACATCTCAGGTAAGCCGACTTTTATTTGAACCATTTTATTTGAAACTTTTCTCTAGTCTGTCCAGTGTCTGTCAGTCATTCAAATCAATCCACAGACTTCTAAATGTTTTACAATTTTGATTTAAACATTATAATTGCTCCAACAGTATCATGGAGGTAGCCAAATGTTGCGGTGTAGTTCTACAACTACAGCAACTGAACAATGATTGCTGTTTTTTTTAGTTATGTTAGGAGTTCTTGTCAACTTCTTGATGATATCTACGGTAAGATAACGTAATTGGGCTGAAAGAAGCTTTGGTGATACATATCTATCACAAAGAGAAAAGATTCGATCATGCAGGTTGCATCATTTGATATGGATATTGACTAGATAAGCTGAGATATAACCGTGAAGGATTGAAACTGAAAATAATATTACTGAAAGATTGAAAAAGAAAAATAAGTTGCAAAATTGATCTTTCCCTTTATTTTGATGTTGAAGTTTAATGGATTATTTTCTGAAACTGAAACTGATTTTATAAGGGATTTTTCAGAGCACGACGACTATGCTTCTGCAAGGAGTAAGGATGAATGCACGCCTAGGAGAAAATGTTGTTCCTGTTGCATCACTCAACTTTTTCAAAATGGTCATTGTTGCATTTCTGATTCCCATTCTTGATCTGGTTGTGTATCCATTGCTGAACTACTATGGAAAGAAGCCATCAATGCTACAGCGTATAGGTAGTACATTAGCAATGACACTTTTTTTATATCAAACATATAAATAATTAAATATAGTTGTATTTAGTTGTATTATTTTTTGTGTACTAATATTTTACACATCATATGTAATTTAAGTATACATATAGTACATTAACAATAACAATGTAAGGTCTTTTTATTATTTTCTTAATTATTTTCCAAATAATCACTTGTGAACAACATCCAGGTTAGTTTTTGTGAATCACTGAAGCTGAATTTTGCTTTCAATACACAAATGTTTTGGTGAAATTGAACTGATAGAAATTGCCAGCCATTTAGTTTAGCTGCATTACTTTAAATTTGATTTCAGGGTTTGGCATGATTCTCGGCATTGGATCGTTGTCGTACATGGGCGTTCTGGAGATTCTGCGTAAAAAGGACATGGAAGCCAGTGGTGGAGTGATGCAGAAGGTTGGCATATTCATGTACAATGCTTCCGACATCAGTATTCTGTGGCAAGTTCCGCAGTTTGTCCTCAACGGCATTGGAGAAACGTTTACATCAATAACTGGTAAAAACTGCTGCTGCTTAGTTTAGTAGTTAAGTAGACCTTTCATTATGTTCCTCTTTGACAAAGGTATGGTTTATTTTTGGCTAAAGAGCTAACACAATAATGGCAGTTGAACAACTGGACAATCTTTGGGGTCTCCTATCTTGGCAACAAACTTGGATACACAGCAGGGAGTACGTTGAATGTACAAAGTTGTTAAGATCTGATAGTGAGTGTCTTCATATGCCAAAGCACTCATGGTTGCATTTCGGGGCTAGCTTAGGACTGCTTCTTTCCTCTGTTCCAAACCTTGTCATTCTTTGATGGCCCAGTACATGTGCATAATCAGTGTTCTACCCTTGTAATATATTCACCTGAAAAAATCATGTCTTATATTTATTTGCTTTCACTCAAATCTCCTGCTTTGATGTGAATTCATTATTGGTATGATGTTTTTGTGGTACTGATAATAATAATAATAATCACTTTTATTTTATGCTGTGCAATATTGTTTTAATTTAATGGTTTCTCTGAGTGACGAATCACACGTAGCCATTTCTTGTTTCGTTGCCTACAGCTTTGGAATTCGCGTATACGGAGTCGCCAGTTGTGATGCAGGGCATGGTGATGGGTGTTAACAAACTGACTACTTGCCTTGGTAGTATTCTTGGAAGTGCCATCTACAATATCATTGCTGATACTACGGCAAATAGTGAGTAGTTTACCTACATCTGATTAGGCTGTAGATGTGTTACAGACATTTTTCTTTTACGTTAAATTATATAGGAGTAGGAGCAGAAGGTTGACCTTCCACCTGAGTCGGAATATTGTCATTATTGGGAGTATTATTGTACGCATGTATAATTGTATATATGCCAATGAAGGTTCTTATAGTGCCTTACTAATACATGTTGCTACAATACAACTGTAATTTGATTATAATGCCATTCTCACAAAAATCTGTGCATTTTGAAGATGGGCAAACATTAAGAGCCGTAAGTAGACAGCAGGAAGTAAGTTTTCAGTTCAGACCGAAAGACAGTCTCCATAGCAGAGTTGTGAACACGGGGAGTTCAAGAGAGTTGACGGTGCTCCTCACTAGCCGACAGCCTAAGAGCCTGTTCTGACACATACTGTGCAAAAGTTCAAATACCAGCTGATTTCAATTCTATTAAACACTAAAAGATGTAATTTAAATTCCTGAAATAAATGATTCATTTAAACACTTGGGTTTCTCATGCAGGTGCAACGCCGTGGTTGCCAAACGACATAAATGACGGCCACCTCGAATGGTTTGTCTTCCTTCTCGCAGGAATCCTCTTCCTAAACTTCATCATATTTGTAATACTCGCAAGACGCTACCGCTACTGTCGACTTGGAACACAACAGCCTTTGATTCCACGTTCACGAAAAGACCAGCTGTCTCAGGCCTTTGATAACAGCCCAGCATAACGTCTTTTCAGCAATTAGGAACTAGTGACAGCAACTATACGTTATTTTGCATTTTACAAGAGCAACTTGCTTCAAAACTTCAAATAGCATGCTTTGTTTCCATACCGATAACCTGCACATGAACTTGTTTTGATAAATATATATACACATTATACACAGTGGCGTAGCCAGGTTTTAACACCAGGGGGAGCGAGCACATAAAAAAGGCCCCAACTACCAAAATAAATAATTTCAATTAATTACATTCATTATTTAGTACATTATTGATAGTCACTTCTTCGACACCGAAAGTTTAATTGTTGATAATACTGATTATTCATTTGTACATGTCTTTAAATGAAATAAACTATTGCACAATTTCACTTCGACGTTCGATGATATCTGAGTACATGTCTGGCAACAATTCTAGTTTGGTCACATTATTGGCATTCACATTGTAAGATGCTTTGGATCTAATAATATTATTAAAACAACTAAATTTGGAAGCCACATTTGTAAAATGCTCAAATCTTGTAGTTGTGCTATACATTCATTCATTCACTCGTTTGGGTATTTATATAGCACCTCTTCAAGGGACTACTTCAAGGTGCTCCCGACTCCAGCACGGCCAAACAAGACAGTTTCAATCGAGCATATATAATTTATATATATATATGTATATATATATCCAAAAACGGTCGTCGACGAGATCGTGGCCGACTTTGTCCCCCCCCCACCTCTCAGACAAGATCGCCGCCACTGCATAGGCTTACCCTGTTTGAAATTAATTTTGTCTTGAGTTTGTATCGGCGGAAGTAATATATATATATATATATATATATATATATATATTAGGGTGGTCCAAATTCATGAACATTGAAATATTTCAGAGGCATGTTGTTTATTTTGTACATCTGGTCCAAGAAACACAAAGTGCAAAATATTTAAAAGATTTGACTACATTTACAGGTCGCTCAATGCTGTCAAAGTTTTCATATACCTCTCTCTTTGTCTCTTTGTGCCGTCGGCTCTAGGAGCCCTAGCGATCGTCATGCCACACAGTCTCCGTTGCCGTCTTGCTACCCCCCCCAGTAGCCCTTGAGTCGCGCTTTGGCCTGGGAGTCCCACCTCAGCGCTCCGGCCTGGGAGTCCCTCCATCCGCGACCATCGGCGTGGTTTGGTGTGTGGCATGACGATTTTCTTGGCATGATTAACAGGGGTGGTTTGCCATTGCCTTCCCCTGGTTTTGCCTGCCGTGCCCGTTCGTTCCCCCTCCTAGGAAGAGTACTTCCTAGGTTATACCTACTAGAGTGTAAATACTGCGATTGGCAGCCCGAGGCGGCCAGTCAACGAGCAATGAGCCTGCAATCTAACAGTTTGCCATTTTATTGTGAAGAGCATACAGGGCAGCTGAAATTAGTGCTTAATTGACTGTGCAGTGTCTAGTATCGAATAACCATATGAACGCTGTCGGCATGTCACAATGTCACACTGTTCAGAAAGTCTCATTTAAGAGGCTGAAGACGACGGTGATGCTCCACCGTCTGGAGTAACGCTTGCTTTGTCTCTTCATCCATCGTCAGTGAGTCGTTGAAGGTGCTGATCATGGCAACTCCTCTCTCTGCCCCCTCATTTACGACTTTAAGTTTTTCAATCTTCCTCCTACCCTCTTGAAAGCCAGCATCTTGTTCCCACTGCTCAGGAGGAAGATCTAAGAACGTCTCCTTGATACGGAGAGATTTCAGAAACTTCAGAGATGCAGAAGAAGCAAGATCGCTCAGGCTCATTGTTATTTCCTCTAAATTTTTGTCTTTTGCAACCCGCCTCTTGCGATCCATCTTCTTCTGCTTCATCATTTGCGTCACAATCTCTCGTTTCTCGTCCGTTGACAGTTTCTCAGAGAAAAGTGAGAAGCCAACGAGGTCGCTTCCTAAATACTAGAGATGGCGTGTGAAAGTAGTAAAGGCCGCCTTGACGATCTTCTCGTTTACTGCATTGAAGCGAATTAGGTCGTTCAGGAGAGCCTAGTCATTCCCAGCGGCATCACAAGCTCGTGAAGCCTCCACCCAGGTTCTGGAGTAGATCAGGACAATGAAAAGAGCTACTTCACGGAGACCAGCTTCCTCAATCTTGGTTAGCTTCTTGTGTTCACGAAACATCAGGAGTTTGAGTACATAGATGGCCTTGGCCATACATAGTGCATGGTGGAATTCTCCAGGCTTTCTGATTGGAGCGTGAAGATCCCCTGTTAGAAATACAGAGACAGTTGACACAGTTCTGCGTAATCGTCGCGTGTACTCTTGTTCTCCAGGCAAGTCTTCATGGTCACGATGGTAGCGTCTTGCCACTCCTTGTAATCATTAATTTTATTCTTAAATCTGAAATGCATGGAAGCCGTCTTTTTTGATGAGAGACCACTGTTCACGAAAACGTTTGAATAGCTGGATATCTGGTCCAGAAGATGCAGCCATCACCGCTTTGAAGACTGTAGCTAAAATAAGTTCCATTACGTGATGTCTACACGCTAAATGCAACAGAGGTCGTCCCAATTCTACCTCGATCAGTTGGCAACATCCGGAATGGATCCCAGTGTTGGAAGCAGTAGTGTCAAACGATAGAGCTTCAACATGCTTCTCCAAGGTCCATTCTCGAATGATCTATACAGCGGCATTGGCCATGGCAGCTCCAGTACCTGATGGCAGCTTTGGTACAGCAAGGAGTTTCTCGAATTCGATATCTGGGCTTGAAACCAATATCGACAAACGGTCAACCTTTGTGCCCTCTCCATTTCCTGTAAGGTCAGGTAGCAACTTGCCATCCCAATGTAGAACTAAAGAAGCATCTTTCTCCTTGACATCGCGGATGACGGAATCCCTCAGATTGACCGTTGTAATAATTCGTCTGTCAATTCTGGCACGCCGAAGCGAGCTTCGGGAAATAGACCTTTGGCCAGACGCTGTTGCATTGACATTCAAGATGTGAACCGCACGCCTATCAGAAATGTTGCTACGTTCCAGCGCCGATACCAGCTCTGTAGTCAGTTTCAGTCGTTTTGAGACAATAGAAGATTATCGCGTCGAGCGTCGTTGAGTAGAGCCATGTTCTGATGAGTCAGAGTCCATTTCTGAAGAGGATGTATCCGATGTAGATGACTCAATCAATTCAATCCTTGATCTCTGAGCCTCCATCATAAAGGTAACAAACCTGAATTCCTGTAAGAATGGATGTTCCGTATGCTGACAAAATGATTTTTCAAATGACTGTGGTAAATTTACTAAATCCAGAAAAATTAATATGTATCGGTCAATGACCTAAAAAAGGTGTTCACTGTCTCTACTATTACATAGGGCTACTGGAAGTAGTGGTGAAATTTAACAAGTTTCAATCTCCAGCGGGGGTGGAGCAGAATACCAATTTAAATCATGGTAAGACAAGCAGCCAAAAAGCTTAGCTTACCACGGACCATTCTCATGTAAAATTTCGATGCTCGTGAGCGACCCCTAAATATTACATTTCTCACACAAAATTTCACACAGGTTCTTTTTAGATCAAAATGAAGTAATGTATCAACATGCCTCATGAATTTGAAAACAAAATTTTTTTACATGTGATTTTGGACCACCCTAATATATATATATATATATATATATATATACATATATATATATATATATATATATATATATATATATATATATATATATATATATATATATATATATATATATATATATATAGAACGTATCACAGGGTGTTCTGGGGAATAGGCGCATATCCCCGGGGGCTCGTTCCATGCCATCGCGCCCACCACTGAAAAAAACGGTTCTGCATGGTGGCTGTGCGGGCAAAAGGCACAATGAGTACCCCTTTACCCGAAGATCTGAGGTGGCCACTGGCGACTACCCTGAACTCCCAGCATAGGGTGGCAAAGGACCCGCAGATAAGCTGGAGCACATCCCAGCAAGCACCTCCAGACCAGGGAACAACACTTATACTACAAACAGTGACAGTTGGCTGCAGGAGCCAATGCAGGACATCCAGCATATAACCAGAGACCTGACCAAATTTTGGTATAGGCCTACGACCAATAAGGCGCGCCGCAGAGCGTTGCACTCGATTGAGGCACGCCAAACGACTAGAAGGTAGGCCATAGTATAATGAGGAACAGTAGTCAAGTCAAGATTTATGACACAATCTAGTGACACTATTTAGGTTTCAACCATGAATCAGATATTCCATTATCCACTGACGAATGTAATCTCTTTCTTTTTCGAACACTATGTTGCTTATAATAGTCGGTAATAATATCGCATTTTAAGCCAGCTCGGTTGCTTCATTCTCAATCCGATCAAACTCAGTTTTAAATTCATTTTGCATGTTTTTAGTATCGTTTTCAAATAGTTGAATCAAATGAGAATCTGTTACCAAATCAATGCTAATTCTCTGTAAATAAGTGTTTTTTTTCTAGAAAAAAAGGTTCCGGAACGGAACAATTATGGACGGGTTAAAATCCCGAGAAAAACTGGATTGAAGGTTGGGAGGGGTCTCGGCTGAAAAAAAGCACTGAATATATGGATAGACTGAAAGCCTTCTCTAGCACTTTTTTCCAGAATTTAGAAGAACAAAGGATTCGAACATATCAAGTGCTACAAGCAGTGCTTTTTCAGCCGGAACGCGTCGGAACGGCGTTCCGGCACCTTTTTCAGCTACTAAAAAATTATTTATTTATTTTGATAATAAAAACAATAATTTAGTTATTTTAATTTAATTTCAGTGTTTTGAATTGTTTTCAGTATTAATTGAGACCCCTCCAACCCCCAATCCCGTTTTTCTAAGGATTTTAGCCCGCCCATAATTATTCCGTTCCGGCACCTATTGTTCCGTTCCAGAACCTTTTTCCAGAAAAAAAAACACTGGCTACAAGCATACCCTTTGCCTCAGCCGACTGTTTTGTACTGCAGCCGTTAATCTCACCATCCACGATTCTATGCAGGGCAACTATTAGTGACGATAAATTCTGCAAATTCCTGAATGCCCATCTGGTATCGCAGAGTATAGTAGGGTCAACGCGGAAGATTGCAATGTTTTTCTTTTAATATTGAAAAGACGAGGTAAACTGCCAAAAGAAAATTTATAGAGACTTGTTAGAGTTCCAGAAAACAAATTATGTCGTTCGAACGCTAGGAATAAATAAATTTTGAACGATTGGAATAAACTGTGAAAAGGCCCCACATCTTGGAAAATGGTATCAGGGGGAGCGGCCGCTCCCCCTGCTCCCCCCCTAGCTACGCCTCTGATTATACATAATATATATATATATATATATATATATATATATATATATGAAAGTTTTGGTTTAAAGCCGATCATGAACAGTCTTGGTGATATTTACAATAGATGATGAATTCACAGGTTTTCCCTTTCTTCACAAATGTAAATTATTTAGGTAGTATTTCGGGAGTGCTTCCGAGTAGATAACCTGGAAGAGGCGCTATATAAATTCTCCATATGAAGTCTTTATTTGAACACAGTGTGCCATTTTATTTGTCCCATGTTCCACATAAAATGTAACGGCTTGCTAGTGTTGACAGTGCTGTACCTTCAACCCATGTCCTGGTAAGATTATTCAAATAAAACTGCCCATTTCAAAGAAGTGTTCACTCTCAATAACAGTTCAAAAATGATTTGAACAAAGAATTGAGTCTAATTTGCAGTGGACTAGTAAACTTTAAAAAATTCACTCACGTAGCAAAAAATGAAGATCTTTGCTGATGAAGACTTGAGAACCACAGACCGTGCACAATATTGAAGCACATGTACTTGGTGCTTAGCATTTGGTCAGCCATTCAGCTCCACTTCTTGCTCTATGAGTGCTTTCAGCTTTTGGTGGTCATCCATAGATTGGGAAGCAACCAAAACTGGAACGAGGAATGCTAAATCAGCCCATTTGAACTGAAATTGTCAGATACATGAATATTGCCTGCGTTTTAAAAATTTGTCCCAAACCTGAACTATAAAAAGTGAACGTCTATCTATGTGGAAGAGCACATGTATATTATAAGTTTCCACGACTACCGTGTATGTTTCAAGGTGTCATTGGGTAACAGAGTTTAAATAAAGGCCCTGAAATGGCATAGCCCACAAATACAGGAAGATTTAGTAAAAAAAGGCTTTTGTTTCATAAAATCATAAAAATGTGGTAGCTAAACAAACAAACCAATCATAAGGAGGCTGTGTAAGAAAACGATTGCCAATATAGCTATTGCTCATGTTACATGAATCTGCAGTTCATTGTTGATCTGGCTATTTACTTTACAGTCGTCCATATTACTTTCCAATTACTACAAAGTACTGCAAAAGTGCTACTGCATGTACTTATTTAAACATTGCAGTTGAAAAGTTAAGCAAATCCTCAAAGTAAGACTTGTTTATTAATTTGTTTATTAACTTCAAATCACTACTGGTAAATAAACTATTAATTCGTCGCAATAATTAAAAGCAGTGAGTGAAACATTAAGAAACAGCGGACAATTTATTAATACAAATTTACAATATAAAGACAAATACACTCAAAACATTTTTTGCAACACTCCGTATTACAACACAAAACTGGCTGTAGCAAGTCTGATTCCAGTTTTAAATGTCTATATTTTCATATCTTGTAGACATCAGACCTTGTTATAATGAGGACCTAGTCTCCGACTCCCAGCTTAACTGCTGTTAGCCGGACTTAGCTGGCTAGCAAGTTTCTCCACTATGCTTCTGGCTAGTATTGTCAACTGTTCACTACCGTAAGGTTTACGGCTGGCAGCTCTGATGGCTTTTAGTTGGCTTTGTCAAAAAGCATGAAGATGCTGTTCGCTGGCAGAGAGTTTCTCTTTTCAGGGCAAGGTCGCTTCTTTGGCGGAGGTCGTGCGGAAGTCGGAGTGGCATGATTCGCCTGGAGTAAAAAATTCATATATTACCATTTAAATAACTGAAATCCAAGAAGTGTAAAGTTCAAAAAGCAATTAATTAAAGAACTACATGGCCTACACTTGCAATTCTTAAGTAAATCACAAAACTGCTTATATATAAGAAATGAGTTAGATTATATGATTATAAATCCTGACAGAACTTGGTCTACCACTGCAACTGGACCATTTCATGGATAAAATAAAGTTATTTTTTTTACAGATTGAGCATTTCAACCCTATTCAGTGATGCCTGAATTAAGACTACATCATTCTTGTTAACAACTTTAAAAATTGTCTTTCCGGGCAAATGATAAATAACACACAGAGAGTTATTACATTAAGGAGTAAGTGAGGGTCAAACACAGTTTAAATGATGGCTCAATGGTCTATACTGGCATTTCATCACTGGTCAAAAGTAGGAGTGGTCTAGGCATAGAAGTTAGTAGCTTAAACTAAGAAGATGTAAAGTTTTTGGTCAAATTTCACCTGTAACAGCTGGACCGAAAACCAAGTTTAGCAACAATACCTCCTTTCATGACTGATGCCCCAAGGATTAGTAATTTGTTGCTACAGATGTTCTTAGATCATTCATTTATTATTACTCATAACCAAAGTTTTGCAGAGTTTTTTTAACTTATTCAAGAATATCAACAAACCTGTACAGCCATTTTTTCCTTGTGTTCTGGAGATGATATAGTCGAAAATACAAAATTGCGAGAGTTTCGGGTAGGATTAGCCTTGGACGATGCTTTAGTCGTTTCAGCCAGTTTGGCCAGAGCGGTTTTGCTGCGACTCAGGAATGAACCATGACCCTGTCCCTGGCAAAGAAAAAACACTCCATTAAAGTTTCAAAACACAGCAAAAGAATACTTCATGCTGATACACATTTGGAAGGACAAATCGTAAAGTAATATCGTAAGAAAATATGCCTTTAAGTGCAACATTATCACATACTAAAAGCTAAATATTGAAGCATATCTTTAATACTTGCTTACTATTAAGGATTCCTGTGAAAATTATTGATCTCAACCTTTAATGCCAACACTACAAAATTTACATAGATCACATAAGCAACAAGATTGTCACATAATACAGTGATTCATTTCCACTTACTGGAACCTTAAAAAGTCCTGCAGGAGTTTTCACATTTTCTCCGGAGAGTGGTGTCTTGGGCATCAGCGAAACTGGACTTGGTGTAGACATTTCTGAAAACATTTCTCTCTAGTTACCACAAGAACAAGAAAAGCAGAAAAGGAGAAACTCAAGTGCAGAGATCAAGACTAATGATAACCATTATCTTTATAATAACATTTTTCTGATAACATTTTCAATTGCATTTTTCTTTTATTGTATTTCCTTTGTTTCGTGCGCCTCTTTTGTGCATAACATGTCTGTTAGCCGCATTGCGTTTGCAGGCGGTTCATTAAAGAATATACTTACTTACTTACTTACTTTTAAGTATTACTCATCTTTTTTTCTGCAACAACCGTCTATAACACAACTGTACCTAGCTATGTAACATAGCCGAATATACATGGAGCCTGTCTGAATTTGCAACCTTTCCATCTACAGAAACAACTGCCCTTCAATTCCAGGCTATGCTACACACAAAAACTAATGAATAAAGTAAAATGATGATTTGGTAATAAATAGAAGGTAAGAAATTCCAGGCTATGCTACACACAAAAACTAATGAATAAAGTAAAATGATGATTTGCTAATAAATAGAAAAGAAACCACATAAGCTTGTAACATAAAATCTGATTAAAGTAAAAACTTTACTCAAAGTGTTGGGCAAATGAGCTCTTGGCCAGATTAGCTTCACAGTGCTACTCAGTGTGTAATGAGAAAGACAATCTAAACAACGCTTCCATCCACAGAGCGTAAGCATCCGAAGATTAATGCTCACCTGACTTTTTATGGAATATCACACTCCCAAGCTTCAGTAAGCGGCTTGCCTGGCTAGCTGTCTCCATTTCCTAAACACATATCAAGACTTGTCATAAATCAACATTTTTTTAATCTAAATTTCCAACACTAATTAGCAAATAAACTAATTTGCAACAGTAACAAGCACAGAATAATAAGTCAACAATAAACCCGGATATTACTACAAAAAACGAAGTCTTTGAAAATAAACCAATAAACGAGCTGAATGAACACTGAGATATGACTACATATTAAATATATATATAGCTCAATTAAGGCAATGAATTACCTCACGTTGTTCTAGAAACTTCTCCCTCTCCAGACGCTCTGTTCTCCATTTGGCCTCATTCTCTCCTTCTTCTTCCGCCTGCTCGTCTTCAAGGTTTCTCCCAAGATCATTCTGACCGTCATCATCTAAGTTTTGAAAAAGTCACTAATATTAATCATAAATACGTATTCGTTATGTGCCAGTTCTGCAGCCAATCAATCAGAAAACGTCTTGCATTACTGTAAATTTATTGACATCATATAGCTAAAGCAAGAACAACTACTCACTTATTATGGCCTTAAACAAAACTAGTACTAACACAAATTAAGAATATAGCCCAAACCTGCCAGAAACCCATAGCCCCAATGGGTTCAATCAAATGTTTAACGGGCATGCCAACAGGTGTGGGCTGGTTGATTTTACAACCAAAGCTTGAACATGATCACATCCATCCGTAAACACAACAGGAACGCCTTCTCTATGCGTTACTGCAACATCGTGAGACAGTACCTCGTCCATTTCGCATTACATACTTGTAATCAAACATCATACATATAAATGACTGGCTCATTCACCACCACTAATCCAAATAAAATTGGCTCTGAATATCGGTTGCAATTATTAGATGAGATAGTGACCTGCATTCTGCCATCGAAATCTTCGCATGCGACCGTTTCCATCGGACTGCAAGTCTCCATCTGGTAGATACTGCTCCTGCAGCAACCGAATCTCCCTTGCATCCTGGTCAATCATCGTCTTGCTGCAAAAACATCATCTTCAATAAATAATGCGGCTGCTGCCGACGGGCAACACTATAACTGGACCATGGTCAGTGACTGGTAAGTTTTGCATTGGTTCTATTGCTTCATCAGATTACCACAATACAGTAATGTCGAGTTGCATTTTAGGAGTTGACTGTACAGGACATTCAACAAAATGACTTTTATGGCCGATCCCTCTGTGAAGAACATTCGCTGACTAAATGAAACCTTTAATACAAGTACTACATCTGACCACAAATCCAGATAAAGGTTGTCCTCCCTCACCTGATCCGCATTTGACATTACCCTCCCCATTCCCCTCAGTGTACGTCTGCACTCCATAACAGTACTAAGGCCAAGAGTGGGCTCCATTGTTGACCTTGCAGAGTTAACTGTGAATGAAATAGGTTGCTTTAGTAGTGTCACATTCAGCAAAGAAAGTTTAATTAAATCCAATGCAGTCTGCTGTCTGACTAACGTTGGTGTTAACACTTTAATGATGAGTGTGTATTAAAAGTGACTGGGAAACCAATGCAGCTCATCGTTAAAGTGTTAAAGTGCAGGTTACATAAAAAAAACGAATGTACCCAATTTAGATGCAAATATCAGCATTGGGCATAACCCCTGTCTTCTCCCTTCCCCTCTTTGCATACATCCTACATCAATGACCACTTATAACAGTGTTATTACTAAAGCTGTAATAGTCCTAATTTTTAAAATTTCATCACCAACTCAGTCACACTTGCTGTATTTGCAGGTAATTGTCATCAGCAAATTCTTAAACTCCACATTTTTATTCAAAGTGCATCCAAAAAAATTGGAAATAATTAAATAAGTTTACTAAATTATAAAATATGAAGTTTCACACTTTAATGCATGTACTAAAACTGCATGTATGAAGTTTCACACTTTAAAGCATGTACTAAAACTGATTGGAAAACCAATGCAGCTCATCATTAAAAGTGTTAAGAGTGAGGCGACTCACAGATGAACTCGATGGACCTGGTCCCGTAATTCTTCTTCCGTACCGATGTCATCTTGGTCCCCAGCCTCTTGCTCCAAGAAATCATCCTTCTCATCCAGATCTAAATCTTCATCACTCTCAAACTCACTTCCTAAAATCAACACAAATAGCCACAATAATTTAATGAACAGCAAAAGTATGGTATACATACAAGCACCTGACAACCTTCAGATGTTCGTAAAATTTCAAGAACTGAATGATACTGGCATAAAAGTGATGCTTTGCCTTCTTGACCTTTCTCACCAAGTTCTAATAGGGTTTAATAAAACAAGTCTGCCATTCACATAACATCCCTGAAATATTATAATAAAACATGGCCAAATTCCTTATGCAAGGTTAATTCTCCTCCAATTTTTTTTATTGCATGCCTTCAGACTGTGAATTAGTTGTTGGGTGTTGATGGGGTTCAACCCAGTAGTGCCTCTCCTAACCCCTCAGCTAAGTAACTGAAAAGTTGTTGTTGGGAGTCAGGAAATGAAAATTCCCAAATGTGAACATCAAAAAATAAAGTGAAATATCTCACCAGACAGTTCTGCTTCATCTTCAACAAACTCTTTACGAATTTTTCTAAAAAGATTCAAACAAGCAACTGAAATCAGGAACAGTAATAAGAACGCTATGTTATGTTTCAGAATCATAATAGCAACTTTAGGAAAACCCAACAAAACAGACACCTAACCGTAAAAGAAGACGTACCCGTGTTTTCCCTTGACGATGAACCCCTTAAATGGTTTCTGCTTTTCACTCTCCGATTCTCTGTCATCATCATCAGCATCACTGAAAGCGTCCTGGTTACACAAAAAACGTACATTTGAAAAAACCAAAACATTTACATGCAAAATTAATTACAAATGTCTGCTGCACTCAATAAGCTAATGATATGCGCCAAACATGATGGTGTACTTAGATCAGACAAACTGGAATAGTGAAATTCCCGCAGAAGGTTCCAGCACATACTATTCAACTGTTACGACTGATGTTTCATAACTTACAACGCTGCTATGCAGTACATACACCTACATTATCTCTGCAAATTGACTTAATAATAATTCTAAATTAACAAATTTATGCACAAGAATAAGATAAAGCAAAGCTTAGTTAAGCTAAAATCAAAAAGCTTTTCTCAAGTTATAGTCTTTCAGAACGAGTGCAAACACAACAACAGCAAATCAAACTTTCCATAAATAGGTAGAATAGTCTGTGTATGAATAAATGTATCTGGGCATTTATTTATTACTTTAAAGCATTTACTATGCAAAGCTGGTTGAGGTAATTTTATAGAGCTTTTCTAAGTACATCACAAAACTACTTCTCACTAGCCCAAGTGAAGTTACAGTTGTAAATGAACGACATGTTCACCTGTGCACAAACAATGCTCGCATAGCTGTGGAAGGTCTCCAAATCTCATGCAGATACGCACACATGGAACAATGAATTTAATTTTCCAAGCTCACACATTGCACCAGGATTCAAATCCAGGATTCAGAGCTCACAGGACGGCACAAAGGCAATCACACACCATTGGTGGCACATTAAAAGAGACAAACCATTCATTCACAGCCTGCAATATGTACATAGAGATGTTGGAAATGTTAGATACAAATTTTAAAAACGTTATATAGAAATGTTAGACATGCTATATAGAAACATTATAGTGGCCATAGTTTCAACTGAAGACACTCACAACGTCGGACATTTTGCGATCATCATCTCCCAAGGATACAGCTTCAAATGAATCATTATTCTTGTTTTCAAGCTCATCATCATCCTCGTCATCGGAAATTGCGGCCCTTCTTTTGTTTGAAGGCTTCTTCTTAATAGGACTGAAATACACATGAAACAAAAACAAAACCGTTAGTCCAATAAAGAGCAGTGTACAGAAATCTCTCCAATCAATTTTTGTTTATTCACCATACAGTTGTCATTATAATCATTATTAACTGGTATTAACCGTTATTGTTTACTACCATTACGAGTTGAAAACTTCCTCTTTTACATGCTCCTGTCCAGAGTATCACATACTACCAGAATTTACAAACTATATTGGCAAAGTTTCTTGCCTCTGTGCAGTATATTTGCATCTAGTGCTAGCAGTTATATGGAAAATAATGGTGAAGATCTCACTTGCAGGATATAGACTAAATGTTTCTTGTGAGGAAAACATGAACTGACACAGAAATTGTATGGAAAAATTAAGCAATACACTCAAGTATCCAACACTAGCAATCTACAGCAAGAGCAAAGCACTCAAGTATTCAATTCAATGGCCTACCTATCATCAAAAGTGAAATCACTTGATAACGCTCCATCTTTGAAGATGTTGTTCGAAGCAAAGTTACTCTGCACAAGTGACGAAGGTACGGTCTGTGAGTCCGTGTTGCCAGTGTGACGAGGTGAAGACAGCGACGTGAACTGACCAGAACAAAGATCGAGCAATTCGTCCATGTTGGTGTCAGACTGTGTCACCGTTGAAACAGGGTTAAACACGGAACTGCTTTCACGGGAAGCAGCTAAAAATCATCAAAAACCAACTTTATTAGCTTAATTAAAGTACTCGAGTTCAGCTGATAAAAGATTTTTCATCATGCTCACAATAACAATCAATCTGTCTTAATGTTATAATTGTTCTAATATCATCATCATCACCACCACACCATCATATTAATCAACATCACCTGCATTATCTCCACCAGTCACACCCTGCCACGGCAATCATCACAACAAGCACACGTAAATATCCACCTAATGCGTTCATCCAAGTCCAAAGTCCTGCTTGTGATATACACGGCTTTCGTTCTCATCACATCAACTGCATTGTTATCATCAGTACACTTCCTCTTATCAATACTAGTTTGCAATCATTAACAATTGCAGTCATTATCTTCTAATCATCCTTAACCATTTACAGATCAGTCACTAGGCCCACGTACCAAGGCTGCTGAAATTTCCCGAGCAAAGCCCGAGCAACTCGTCCATGTTGTCACCCTGGGAAATCCCCTCCAAAGAACCCTCGACTGGCAGACTGCCATCTCCCATCACCAGATGTCTCCTTGGCTGTGTGCCAGCTGCTCCTTGGTAAGACTTCTCTTCTAGTCGCCTAAAGAATGAAAACATCTTCAAAAATCACAATCATAAGAAATTTGATGGTGAATATTGTAAAAGAATGTTTTGCGCCAGCAGGCAACTCTTGATGTCGACAGACTATACAAAGTAGGCTACACCGTTTGAAATGCATATAACCATTCTGTTCTTATTAGTAACTTTCCATCAGCCTGAAATACTAGTAAACTCAACATATGGCTTTGGGTGGAACCTCAGATTTCCAGTACAAGCCAACCTGGCTTGCTGGACCATTTCCATGTTCCGGTTTGGTTTTAGTCAACCTGAGCAATGGGCTGTTGACCTGGATATTCTGGGATATTCGGCTGGAATCCGACTTGAGTTGCCTTACTGATCCACAGAAAGGTAATTCGAAGTTAATGGCCCAACCACTCTGAAGGCGTGACAACACACTTTCAAAGCACACACAAATGAGGCATTCGATTTCCACAGGACAACATGGGATACTGTACAATGTACATAAAGAGGAGAGGGTCAGGCTAGCACCAACATACTAAAAATGAGAACTCAACCACCAAGATGGATCATATACTAACCATTTCTCATCTGAGTGGTGCATCTGTGAATCTTCTTCAAGATGCAGATGGAGATCATCATCTAGAAAGATATCTTCATCTGGGCTAGATGTACCTTTTCCTGCCATTGGAGTACTGTTTGTTACCAGAATTTCTCTTGAGCTCTATTCAGAAAGACGTCAGTTTTTATTTTACATAAAGCCTCATCCACAATTGAAAAAAACTGTACAGTCCAACTGCAGGCTCAGTATTCTCTAAGACATTTTCTCATATTCCTCTTCTTTAAAGCAAATTATGCACTGTTAAAAAAGTTTGGCATACCAGTACTTATTTTAGTACTTATTTTCTGTCTAGAGCCCGTACCTCAGATTCATCTCTCCACATCTGAGATTCGCATTACTGTGCGACACTGTGCATGTTACAAATTTTCATAAAAATGTTCAACAACAATAATACAGAATATTATCAATAATACTAACAATATTGGATATTATTAATAATTATTATAATAATAGCAATAACAGAGTCCATTCATTTGACGGGCTTTTGCTCTTGTTATTTAATGATTAACATGGTCAGAAGGTGGCTGTGAAGAAAAGCTCACCAGTTGGTCACCAGAGGCACTGGTAATAGATCTACTCATCGGAGTGCAGAGTTCAGGAGTGGCCCTGACTTGCAACATCTGAGTGGTTGGCAGCTGAAGTGTAGACCTCTGCCCGGCAGAAATAAGTGAGCCAAGCATGTCAAAACTGGAATCGGCACTTGCCATACTGCTCTCTCGCAACTGAGACATGTTACTCGTTGGTATGTCATCTGCCAAGTATAAGTATAAAAATTTCACAAATACAAACAATATAAAATAACAGTACTAGTGGTAATTAGTAACAAAAGTAGCTTTATCTACTTTTTCAATCCTTGGAAACTCGATATTTGTTCTTTCCCAACGTTTTGGAACTGCAACGCTAAGATGACTTTTCGCATTACCAAAATTTTCTGGTTATTAATATTAATTGTTTGCGTCCGTTTTCTACACACTCAGTCCAGAACAATCGCCTTCTTTCATACTTTTCCAAATACATTTTGCATTTCTTTGTTTTGGTCTGCAACAAAAACAACACTGATACACAACAAGAACAATATGAATAGCACTAGTAAATACCTCTTTGGTCAGCCTCCATTGGATCCAGGAGTCTGATTCCAGCCGAATATCCCAGAATATCCCTTTCACTATTTTTGGTCTTTGAAAGACAGGTTGAACTCACTTCTTCAAATGCACGTTTCTCAAATTCTGTTTAACATTGAAAATACATTAAATTGTACCAGAAATTATCTAACTTACGACAGTTGTTCAGTTGAGCTGTAAGTGCTGCATATGTTAAATCAATCAGTCGATCAATCGAAATTTGTACAGCACCGCTTCAATATCCCAACTCAGGAGCACTCCCAATTAAATGAGTAGTTGGAAAAAAGTAGTCTTAAATATCCATGTTTCAGTACATTTTCAGATTCTCAAAAGCAGGAACTACACAAATGTTCAAATACATCAACACATAAATAAATGTATACAATATGTACTTATTGTTTTACAACGATTAACTCACCAGTTTCAGCAGCATTTGACTTTTGGGACATGCCTTCAGCCTCCGTATTTGCATCCTCGTCAAAGAGATCCATCGTCTTCATCTTCTTTAGACTGCATCGACTGGACGACGAGACTCTGGATTTTCCATCTTTTCAAAATTCACAATTGTATAAAACACGGTTGATAGTTTAACTCAAGAAAGGGTTACTGTGTCCCCTGCCACTCATTTAGTGGCAAGGGACAATACAACTGTAATTTGATAATGCTCTACTTGCAAAGTTCAGAAGTGCAGGCAACATGAAACATCAAACACCATAAACAGGCTAGAAGTCTTAAATACAGTGCTTTTTTCAGGTACTAAAAAATAATTTATTTATTTTAGTAATAAAAACAATAATTAAGTTATCTTAATTTAATTTCAGTGTTGTGAACTGTTTTCAGTGTTTATTGGGACCCCTTCTAACCCCAATCCCGTTTCTCTCGGGATTTTAGCCCTTCCATAATTGTTCAGTTCCGGAACCTATTGTTCAGTTCAAGAACCTTTTTTTCTAGAAAAAAGCACTGCTTAAATAAATGTGTGTGTCTAAGTGATCATATTCACATATACCGGTATATACATAAAGACAAGTGTGTATAATTGTATACCATATACATATAAATATATCTATATAACACATAATAGCATATGTACTATGTAAACATGACTAATCAAGACACTTGTATTTAAAGATATCATGGACATTAATGTGATATGCTTGTGAAAGAAACTTACACAAAGATAAACTCTTGACATTACCGCTTGTGCTCCCTTCGTCAATAACATCCTCTGTATCCAGATTGAGGCTCAGTGAGTCATCTGTGTTATGCTGATCTGCAGCCATTGCACTTTCCTCATCTTCATCATCAGCCTTATCACTAACATCGTCAGCTTCATCATCGCCTTCATCACTACCGTTATAATCTTCATCCTCTTCATCATCATCATCATCTGCTTCTTCGTTAACAAAGGGATTGCTCTAGAAAATTCAATCCAAAATCAATCTGTAATATTCTTAAACATTCTCTGATCTTTTATGCTGAGAATCTTACAGTAGTTACAAATTCAAATTAATAATACAATTCAGTAATAAGCCATAGGTCATCAGTAGGAAAAGTAGAAATTCACAAGTCATGGAAGCCGTGAATTCTGTGATTTTTGGCATTTGCCGAGAATGTCGTGAATTCCGTAAGTGCCCATAATTGAGGTGATTTCTTTAAAAAATTTCTGAAATTAATGCAACATAACGTTCTGAACTGATATGTTTCAAAATGTAACAAATTACAATAAATTAAAATAAAGTAATTAATAACAAATTAATAATACAGCCACGCGATGATGTTGACGCCATTGACATTGTCACTCGACTGTCTTTGATGCAGGACGTTTAAACTGATATATTTTTGTTGCATTAGTCCATTATATATAGCGACAGCGTCGTTTCTTTGTTATTTGCGTTATTGTTTGTTCGGATCTTAGTAAACAAATGAGGCCGTGAATTTGCCATGATGTTCACCCACTTTTACAAACTCCTACCGTGATTTTTGAAATTTTTTTCCGTTAATTTCTACTATCCCTAGTCATCAGCTGAAACCATGCTGGAAAAACCAGAATCAAATCCTCTCATTGACACAGTCTAAGTTAGATGAAGAATCATATCTGAAATCTAACCAGAGTACAACAACGGAACATCAATTGCTAAATGAGCTGCACAAGCTTTAACTAATACTTGTAACAATAAACACAACAGTCATTTCAGACACACAATAGATTTCATGAAAGAAATAATAAAAACATCTCAAATTCAAGAAACTCACATTTCGCTTAACAGCCTTTTCTTCTTCATCTTCCTCCATCTCATCAATTTCCTCCTCTTCTTCTTCCTCCTCTTCTTCATCATCTGTATCCGTTTGATCTGTCAGCTCAGCCTCTTCCTTTGCCTCCTCCTCCATACGCTGCTCTTTGTACGATCCTCCATATTCTTGCTCAAACATCTCATAACGTTTCTGCATTGACTCCTCACGCTTAACTTTCATACTTGCACGAAGTTTCTCTCGAAGCAGCGTCAGTTTGGCCCCTTGACAGAAGACAAAAAAATGTACAAAATTACAAAAATCGAAGTTTGTAGTTATATAGTTTCCAATCAAATCCCAATCCTACATCAAACTGAAAGAAAAGTACGTAAGTAACGCATCTGTTAATAAGCCATATTTCCATCAGCTGAACAAGGAAAATCACAGATAATTGGTATAAAGATAAAGGCTAAGATAATATATCTGTTACATGCCTTTATTGTGGGACATGGTAGCCGAATGGTTAGAGTGCTCACTTTGTAACATGAAGAGTATAGGTTTAAGCCTCCTTTCTGAGATGCTTACTGCGTAGGGACTTTGTGCGAGTCCTTCTACTCACAATTGCTCATGCCATTGGTTGATGCTTGGTCATTAGATAGTGGCACTTAATAAATGCAACATAATAATAACAATAATAATGATAGAAATTCCTCAGAAGCACAGCACCAAGGTTTGAATATTTCAGCTATGGCACAATCACTAGCACAAAAATCCACCATCAGGAGTCCTTTTCAAATTCCACAACCTGCACTGGAATCACTGGAATTCATATACAGACGTTGAAAGAATCAAAAGTCCAGTTCCCAACATTGCCTGTCATTCCATGGTCACACATCAAAGTACTAACCAGGTTTAGTGTTGCTTAGCTACACTGTGCATGCCAGCGTCAGCCTAGTGTTGTACTTAGCATAACACTGAACATTGATCGTCTTCAGTTATTCACTGACGGTTAATTAACAGTTCATCCATCACGAAAATAGAAAAAGCATCACATAAGGCACAGTATTCAGTTACATACATAGATACATATATATACCTTGGTACATGCGTATACACATACAAGCAAACATGCAGGCACTACGGACGTCAACAGAACAATTATATTTCAAGGTCTAATTAGAACTGACCTGGTGTGTTCAGATGTGGATCAACTGGCTCGTCGTCACCATCATCTACCGAATAAACCAACTTTTCTAACTTCAGTTCTTGCCTGCCTGCATCTACTGTTTCCTTGGATACAGTCCTACGGAATAGTAAAAATGTAACTTAGTCTCAAATTGAATGCTCTAAACACTTAGAATGCAGTATCCTGTGGGACATGGTGGCCGATTGGTTAGAGTGCTCGGCTTGTAACGCGAAGAGTACAGGTTCAAGCCTCGTCCCCTGAGAAAGTAACTGTGAACCTTTAGCAAGTCCTTCACTCACAACTGCTCAGTGCCATCGATTGATGCTTGGTCATCAGGTAGTGGCATTTAATAAATGCATAATAATATCCTTTTGTTAATTACCTCCTTTCCATGTTGGAACAGTTCAACTTTCCGTTTTACCACAGTTTTGGCCTGTTCGAAGTTTTATGCCTCAACACTTTAACAACAAGCTGCAGTGGTTTCCCAGTCGCTTTTAATACACTCTCATTGTTAAAGGGCTAACAAATAAGATAACAAAAGTAATAATGGTAAAACTGTCATTATTATAATATTTACATCCCAGATATTGGCAAGTTTCAGCATTTTTTAAACTTTCTTCAGCCTACAAAACAACTTTTAAAATTCTGATGGGTCACTTCTATCCTGGACAAAAACAATATTATAACAGCCAGACCCTGACAAGTGCCAACTGTTCCAGAATATGGTTACTTCAACCTCCAGAGTTACTAAAGAAATTATTGCTACCTTGAGTAAATATAGTAATTATAATATTTAAGTTTAACCTTACGTGATTTCAATGTGTTTTGGTTTCTTGACCACTGCAGTACGAGAATGTTTAATCATTCTCTCCATCAGACCACTGATTCCAACATTCAATTTGTTATCTCCTTCTATATCTTCATCTAGGTCTATGAAGGAGTCACTGCTAAGCATCGGTTTGGCAAGGCATGGCAAATCATTGCCTGAAACAACAGATTTCCTAAACATGGAAGAGCGTGATGTGCCCGAAACACTGCCACAGTCTGAATATTTTAAAGTCTCGGACATTGTAGGTATACAGCTACTGACTGTGGGTGCACCAGTCGTCTGCGTACGAGTGTCGACATTCTCCTTGGGAGTGCCAACGTTTATCAGCGAAGTGTAACTTTTTGTAGCAGTGGGGTCAACGTTCAAAGAAGCGTCGGTGCTTGATAAAGAGAGACCCAAATCAGATGTACAAACAGTCATTTGAGAGGCTACATTCAGATTAATGATTTTCTCAGAAGCAAGTTCAGTCATTTCAACATTTTCCACTTGAGCATCAGATCCTAAGCAATCCCTCAAAGCTTCTTCACCACCATCAGGAAATCTCCTCGATTCCAACTGTTCGCTCGTCGAGTTCTTGTCTTCTGTTTCAACAATCAAGTCTGGAAGTTTATCCTCGTCCAGAAACAGATGACCAGTGGAAACGGTTTCAAGGGTCAGCACAGGCGTTTCCATTGTGAATTTAGCACGCCCCGTTTCGGAATTGTCAACTTCACCTGATGGCATACCATTCAACTGAGAAGAAATGTCGGTTTGCACGCTATTAAATTCATTAGTAGAAGACAATACTCTTTTGTTTTTCGGCGTCTGTGTTGTTGAGATGATGTTGTTAACAGCCTCCACGTCTTTTAGTGATGGTTTCAATCGAGGTGTTGTTGTTGTTGAAGTTGATGCCAGTAACTGACGTTTCTGTTCTGTTCGAGACAGGAACACTGAAAGATCCAACTTTGGCGGCTTGTGATAAGGCAGACGCAAAGATGATTCTGAAATTAAAACAAATGTAACAACAAAGTTACTAAAGCGAAAATGTTGCACATTTTAATTAACAACTCGCATTAATCATTTAAACTTAAAACTTCTTTGTCAAATTGCTTATCCATCACCAGCTGACCTTCTAGATGTTGACTTGATTACGGCTTGAGTTTGGTGTGCAATCGGTTGATGCTGTTTGCATTATACACAAGTGCTATACAGAAGAAGAAGAGCAGTCCCTTAAGCTAGCCCTGAGTATGAAGTGTTAGTGACTTCATTTTCTTAGCCTTGGCATATGAGGGCAGTGATCAGTCCTCTCCCTCGCTGTATCATCTTCCCACTGACAGCGTACAGTCAGTGTACTCATTATGGCCGAGTTGGCTAGAGGGCGGCAGATAGAGCAGTAATCACATACCAAACTTCTGTCCTGATGAGGATTTGACCTCCTGACCTCTTGATTGACAGTCTAGCAAGCTAACAACTAAACTACTGTGCACCCCCAAGCACTAAAGTTACTGATTGATCATAATAACTCAAGCAACTGGTGGTTTCTCCTGATTTGTGTCTCTTCATGATAACCCTCCATACCCATGAAAAACATCTCAATCCCTCATTTTCATGCAGATAAAGCCGGTTTTGCTTTAATTGTCTCTCACGAGCTTATTTGTTTTTCCACTGCTGCTTTCTGTAATTTCTGTAATCTTTCTACAAGCAGCTATTTTATACAAGCTGCTCCATGCCTCATTCATCGGGTATCCATCCAGAGATCGTACCCCTTATCTCAAGGGCAATTAATTATCAGTGTTTACAAGATACGTGCACAAGCATATGCACCGTAGCTTAATTATTTCTTCTTTCATTACAACTGAAACTGTGATTAGAAATTTCATACAGAGTACCCCTTCAAGACAGCACTGCAAAAGCATAACTTCTAGATGTCAGCAGAGGCCAAGTTCCTCAGATTGTGGTACATAAAGCATGAGATATAAACTTTAAAAACTGACATTTCATGTAAATCAAACAGGTAGTAAACTCTCTGTCACAATGTCATCTAACCTCTGACTATTCTCTGAGTTTCTCTGTGAATTTCGTTTACATCGTTGCGCTTTGGATGACCACCAGCTCTACCAGACTTCGCTTTCTTAGATGCTCCCTGAAGAATCAAGAAACATTTTAGAACATTTCTGATTTGACTATGAGGCTGTTGCATGAAAAGAGAAATAACTGGCACAGGCATCAGCATTGTTCATTTCCCTTACTCAGGTACAACACAGTTAAGCGTGCAGTTCGTAACTGTTTAACCTTTGTATGCAAGATTCAGTCTGATTGTTTCTTAACATCGTAAGCACATGCATAACAAATTAACTTTATCACCAATTATTCAGATATTCAGAACCTAGTGTTTTAACATTACGAATAACAGTAATAACAAGACACTTTACAAATGCAGTCATGGTAGTCATGGTAAACAAGTGGTACAATACAGGAAGTACCAGTACTTCACACTCAAAAGAGATGTCTAAGATGAGATGTCAAGTGATTGCTAAAGACCATTCCATGCAGCAGGTCCAGTGACAAAAAACTGATAAGCAAAGTTGATAATATATTTAACAACTGTTGCGCAACCAGATGAGTATTTAACAGGAGTCGTGCACCTGTGCAGCAATTTACTAAAGTTTTGACACTTCTTGTTAAAAGGATATAAAGAATAACCTTTGCCAGTCGTCTCTTTAAGGCTGCACTCATTTCGCCCTCGTTTGATTCATCCTCCTCTTCATCATCCTCCCCTCCAGAATTTGCAGCATCAGCTAAAATGGAAATACTTTTTTGTTGCAGTGTTTGTAAAAGAATGACGCTAACCACGGCAAAAATTGCCGTTGTTGAAGTAATCAGGCAAACAGAGATTAAAATATTTGTTTCCTTCACGTGACAAACAGCACTTAAGTCAATCCTTGAAGAATAATTCTCTACCATGCAATAATTCTGTCTAATTAATGCAGAACAATTCATCAAGAAAGAAGCATTCCTTATTCCCTGCAAATGCAAACTGTTACAACTATCTTATAGTGCTGCAGCTTTACCAACGTCACAAATGCCATAGTAACAGACTTCATATTTAGCCATCATGTCAGGGCCGCATTAAGGCTAGTGCGGGCCCGGGTGTTGTGATTACCTATATAGCCATCAGCACGGGGCCTAATTACAAGAATTTTTTTTAATGTACTTCCGAAATCGCGGGCCCCCAAAACTGCAGGCCCGAGTGCTGCAGCACCCTTAGCACCCCCCTTAATGCGGGCCTGCATCATGTAAAACCTTAACAGATTAAAAATTAATCCAGCACAGAAAATTGCAAAAGTTTGTCACCTGCAACGTCTGTGTCGGAATCCTGTTCTGCATCAAAAACATCGTTGTTCAATGTGGAGAGCTCCAAAGGTCTGTCACCCGCTGGAGTGTGAGCAAGGGATGGCTCTGAAAAACAAAAACTGGCCTCTATGAGCAAAAGCATCCAGACAATCCTCAATCAACAGCATTAGTACTCAAAACATAAGTAGACTTGGAAGTTTTTACATAGGTAGTTGTGTGGATCAACAAGAAGCTTTCCATTGCATATGTCGAACTGTGTTTCTGAATGAGTGACAGCAACCCGTCTAACATCACTTACTTTCTTAGCCTCTACTCATCTGCAGTTGTAAACCATTCTAGTGATCACAACTTTCTTATCCCAGGAGTTTCTCTTACAATACAATACAATATTCGTTTATTGAGGAAAACAAGCTGACATGATGCAACTTGGTACATTATAAGAGAAAGAGTTTGCTCTATTACCAAGAGTTCTTATACAGAATTCATGGGATATAGTTGTTGTCTTTTTTGGTAAAATTAACTTGTGCAATCTATTATGAAGATGGTAACGGTGACTGCGAAAAGGGGGAATAAGTGCCGGAGTACATGATACCCATTATGGGGGGCCCATATAAATCGCAATTATGATTATGAATATGTTTACAGAACCAACTCTTCGTTACAATCTGTTTTGTGCCAGCATCAATAACAAATCAGTATCCAGTACCTGAAGACATCTGTTATGGCTGCCAGAGTCATTTTACATAAACCTTTTTTAAAAGTTACCTTAGCAGAAGAGAACCAGACAAATTTTCAGCTATGACGAATCAATTCCGTTCTGTCACGGAGCATTTCTTAGACTGTAACAACTACTGAGATTACTACACTTATCAGATGTAAAACTAATCTCACCATGACAATTAGTACTCTGGTCAGTCTCCAGCTCGACTGAATGGTCATCAATTAGTTTCTCTCTTTCTTCAATTTCATCCCGATTAACCTCAGCATCACAGTTGTTTGGCAAAATGTTGCAACTGCTTTGAATGGGACCATTCTGTGACGAACTCTCTTCATCAGAATCATGTACAATCGTTCTCTTCCGACGTTTCTTAAGAAAACATAACATGCACCAATTGAACACAAGACAAGAAAACTGAAATGCTTGGCTAACATATATCATACTGCAAAGACACACAAGGAACAGCCTAACGACTTATCAATCACTCACTCAATCAATAATTCTTCGGGCAGCTTCTCATATAACCTGCCAATCAATCAATCCTTTAAACAATCCATCAATCATAAGTCAGTCTTCACCCAGCTTCACCTATTACAGAGATATACAGATCAACATGCCAATGAATTAGTCAGCCAGTCAGTTAATCAAGCAAATCAGTCTTCAAGCAGTTGTGCCTTCGTGCATCCTGTGATGAAATGCACATCGTAATAACTCAGATTAGATTTTTGAAAATCAGATGTTATAGGATTCAGTGTTTGAAATGAACAGTTGTGTGTGCCTATCAGCACAAGCCCCCATGTGCCTGTGAACATGAACCATACACCAACTTTTGCTTTTGTCTCTGGGTGCATGGGTCCGCCCCCCACATTCTCCCTTCCCACTCTCCTTAGGTAGGTGAGTTTTAGCGGACTTTAGGAGAAAGAAAATTGTTTTCTTGTCAAGGTAACAGTGACAGGTTACGAGGTTAGAAAAAGTATTGGAAATTGGTGACGACGTTCCAGTGTTATTTTTTTTTTAATAATTTATTTATGCACGGTTGGGTTGTAGTTGTACTTCTCAAGTTGTGAGATTACTTAGTTGTAAAAAAAATTGAATTTAATGTCCGAATTCTTCTGGGTGCCAGGCACCCACTGAACTTTCTCTCTGGGTGCATTCGCACCCAAGGCTCCCAAGAAGTTGGCGCCTATGATCATATACCAGATGTCAAATGTTTCAATTATAAGTTTTAAAGATGTGCCATAAATCCTTTAAGAATTTCTTACTTATACCTGCATACACACTGCTACACTGGATGTGCACTGCATCGCTCACAAAATCAAGGCACTAATTAGCTTCAAAGCATTACCTGTCGATAAACAATTACTTCCTCTCCATCCTCTTCATCAGATTCTAAAAACAACATCCACAATGATAGCACTGAAACCAATCAAATGCAGTCAAAACTATCTGGAGAAACAAATAAATATAATCTGGAGAAACAAATATATAATCTGAGAACGAAACAATTTACCCGTAATGTTCCAATAAAGTTGAAAAATGTGAATGGCAAATGTGGTTAAATAATTTTTTCAGGACACAAAGCTCGTGTCTATCAGCTCTGGATGGGAATCAGTTGGTTAGGTTGGCGCATAATTGTAAATAGTATCTTTTATTGAGCCGATACCCAATGCACATGACATTAACCGATGGCACACCAAAAAAAAGCCGTAATCAGGTCAATATCCAGATCAGTCCGTAAGACAGAGAGGCAGCCTATGGTGGATAAGCAATTTGAAAAAGGTGAGTTTTAAGTTGAGAACGAAATTAATTGTTTTTGGGAGCTCGCCTGATGTGATTCTTGTGGTCAGCTGAGCACAGTTTTGTTCATTGAATGACTTTTGTTTTATTGACAGTAACATATGCTAGGTTGGCATAAGCAGCACTTTTGTTAGTTACGGTTATTCACCTCTCTTTGTAGTTTCTGAGATGTGTGAGGAATTGAAAGCTGCTTGACTTTGGACATGTTCATCCATTTGCTCATTGACAGAGGCATCAGACTATGAGAAAAATACATTCACAAAGCTCAGAAATAATACAGTTTCATTCAGCAGTTGATTCTATCATACACACACTGCACCAGAGTAGCACTAGTAAGTCAATCACCAAAAGCATAAACAATTTCCAAATACAATATTCACGAGATTTTCCAACCAGTCTTTACTTGTTTCGGGATTTCGAATGCTTACCAGTAGAAAAATCGTTTTCGAGAATTTGGCCAATTTTGCATTTTCATCAATTTTGGGAATTGGGTTTAGGCAATCGGGTTAGACTCTGAGATGATGCACGGGCAGAACCAGGAAATGATCGCTTGAAATGTTCAGTTTCAGTTGAGATAAATAAATGCCAAAGGAGAGAGGACAAGTGGGGAGTGCTGAGATTGACAGGCAACAAAGGGGTAAGCGAAATGGCGTAGATCTCTCCAGAAATCGTCCCAAGAGCTGAAACGGTGTAGATCAAGAAGCGCCTCCAGATTTTCTAAGAACGAAGGCCAAGGTAGAAAGGTATGCTGAAGATCGAGTAGAATCTGGGAGTGTTCATAAGTTAGTAATGCCATATGACTTTGACACCTGAGTAAAGGTTCACATCGGTCTGGTGGTGGCCGATCACCAAAATAAACAATAGAATCGAACAATTCATCCGTCAAGTAAGTAAGTAATGGTTCACGTTCGAACACAATATTTATCAACATGAGAAACTTAATGTCCGACAAGATTAATTTAAAGATTACGTGTCTGAAATAAAATTAAAACGTTCGAAAACATGTTTTCATTCTGATAGGTGGTTCGCCACATGAATTCCTAAACATATGTATGGAACAAATCGTTACTTATTACTTATTTTATCTGAGCGGAAGTGAAAGGTCGCAGCGCTCAATACTATCGAAGTCAGGGTCGGCCATATTCTTTATTGTGATCGATCGCCACCGGACCGAGTGTTCCAAGGATTGCCTGTAATTCTTAAGAAACGACACCTTTTGAGCGCCTTTACAATAAATACAAGAATAAATATTCAAACACGATGGACGCACCTTGTTCTTTTCTTCGCAGAGATCACCGTTATCGGTAGTCATTGCGAGTATTAACGGCAATTTGCAGCACCTCCGATCAACTCACTAATGTGACATTGTAAGAAATGCCACCTCAAAAGCAGTGTAAATCTAGACAACTTTAATACTAATCCAAAATATTTCAACTATTAATCAAAATAATAAGAATCCCAGTACTGTACGTATGCTGCTATCAGGAAAACATTTTATTGTTTTTGGCGCCTCCGGTTGCAAGGACCAATAAAACACAAGACTAGAAACTCCTTCTTTAACGTCGTGTGACTAGTTTGAAGGTGGACCTCTGGCGGGCAGGAAGGTATCACTCTATTTCAAAACTAACCTTAAAAGTTAAAACATATCTTTCTAAAATGTAATGTAAGTAGACTTTCTACTATTACGCGCTTTCGTGCAATTTCTTATCTTGTTTATGCGCCCTACAAATGCTAGATTATATGTATGTAGGCCTATGTATGTATGTATGTATGTATGTATGTATGTATGTATGTATGTATGTATGTATGTATGTATGTATGCACTGGCGTAAACTTGTCCAAAATATTGGGGGGCATGCGGTCTGGACCAGAGGTGCAAAAAACAAGTTTTTTCTAGATGAAAAGTTGTTTTTTTTCTTGCTTTTTTGTTTTTTCTGTTTTCTTTTGTTTTTATGGTTTTTGTTGTTTTGCTCATTTGTTTTTAAGATTTTCGGTTTTGGATCACAAAAATCATGAAATTGGCATGAACAAGAGCTCCAACACAGTTTAATTCAGTTGCGATTTCCGAAAATTAAAAATCATTAAATCAATGTTATTAAAAGAACTTCTACAAGAATAAGAAGAAAAAAATTTTAAAGAAAAAATGTGTTGTGGTTTTCTTTTCTGATGTTTTTTAAATGAAAAGCGAAAAAAAACCAACTCTTTTCACCTTTGGTCTGGACAATCAGCGAGCCTCAGAGGCTTCCGGTGTTACGTAATGCATATGAAACGGGTGCGTTTTGTTTGCATGTATATTTTTTTATATTGAAGATATTGAAGATAAAAATAAATCTTTGTTTTCATTATGAATTTCTGATTGTATTTCAGTTCTTTGTCTCTGTTTTTCTGTTTCTGAAAAATTTGTCTATATTGAAACATAATGTTTTAATATTTGAAGAAATTCTAGTCTCGATTATTGGGGGGCATTGCCCCGGCTCCTCAATTATTGGGGGGCACGTGCCCCGGCTGACCCCCCAGAGTCTACGCCTATGTATGTATGGATGGATGTATGGATGTATGGATGTATGTAATGTATGCATACGTACGGGTATGTAAGTATCGCTCGATCACCTGTGTAGGCCTACCTAATTGGCTGAAACAGTCAGGCCCGGTTCGTCCGTTAGGCAAACTAGGCAGCCGCCTAGGGCCGCTGATTTTGAGGGGCCGCCAATTTTCATTTTTCAAAAATTATTTAATTATTATTCGCTAGATGGAAGTATTATAGTGTTGGTTTATAGAGTTGGTGTAATAAATCGCTTAGGTGTAACCGTGAATTCCTAAAAAAAAGGTCATGACATTCATTTGCTTAGGGCCGCCGTTTTGCCTAGGGGCGCCATTTTGCCTAGGGCCGCCAAATGTCTTGAGCCGGGCTTGACCGAAACAGGAATTGCAGCAGTACTGAAATAGTTCACACGATCAGCCATTGACGAATTTAGATTATGGGGCAGTTCTACAATTCTAACTAAATTGCTCAATAATTTTCTTTTCTTTTTTGTAGCACGTAGGTGTATGCTTCATCTACAGTGTTGCCAGTGAGGTTTTTCAGATTTCCCCAGATTTCAGTCCAAAAAATCCCCAGAAATCCCCAGATTATATAAACACAATTTGATTAACACTCCAGTAATAGGTTTGAGAGTTTTTAACACTATTTAACAGTAACTTGCTTACAGTGACATTAATAACAAAATATTCCTTAAATTAGTGGAATAAAATATACTGACTTTTTATTTTTGAAAATTGTCACTTGTCAAAAGACTTAAAGCTGTCGGCGAGGCGGCATCAAAGTCGACGACAACTTCTGTTTCGTCAAGATCATATGACTGCTTCACGGGACAGCCAGTGTGTTTCACACAGCTTCAACACTTTATATTTCTGAGCCTGAACTGCATCTTGTATTAATTTTAAGCAGATATTCTTTATGAAAATTTCAAGCCAAGATGGTAGGCGGTTGCTAGCTGGTAGCATCTGGACAAAGTACAAATGAATGACAGACAAAATGTTTATTACTTAAAGCTGCCCAAAATGGGCAATGCTGTACTGCATAATGTAGGCAGCATTGTTGCACTGCAGTGACATTAATTTTGTTGAGAAATTGTACTGTATGGAAACATCTGCTATTCAATCAAATGTGAAAACGCAGTATTATGTTCTGCCATGAAAGCCGTCAACAAAATCTCCGCTTTAGCAACTTTGTCTTGGAGACCGGGCTCTTTTGGTTTTTTGAACAAATTTTCATGTTCAAAGTGCTTGATGTTATGCCATTACCCCACTACAACCACCTCGCTTACGTTCATCATAGCTCATTTTCTGATAATCTCAATTTTTATTATTTTTAGACAAAAAATATTGTTTACCTGCTTGAGTCTATAATTTAAACAAACATAGCAAAAAATGACTCAGTATTGTACGTGTAGATGGCAGCCATCAACAAAAAATTCAAATCATAACAGAAACTAGAATAGGCCTACCATCACTAGAATGACTATAGATAGTTGATGACGTAATTGATATGGTTTAAAACAAGAATTACACTTAGTGGAATAAATATTATATAGCGCATTATTTTTTCTTATTTAATCACAATAGGAACAGAGTGTTTAATGCTCAATGTACACAAAATACATACACTGTCAATGCAAATGGCTAAAATCGTCAAATTTCCCCAGATTTGGCCATAAAATCCCCAGATCCCCAGACGAAGGTCGAAATCCCCAGATCTAGGGGAAAATCCCCAGCTCTGGCAACACTGTTCATCTATATTCGTAATTTTTTGCCCGCTATAGGCCTACAGGTGAAACTGAAACCCGTTTACTGTTGTGAGTACATGTAACTCTGGTGTGAACAGGAACAACAGTTACTGACAGGTCACGAGCAAGTCAAGTGTCGATACTTCTATATTTAAATAAGCATGACGAGTCCGTTGACAGGACAGGATTATGTACTCAGCAGACCGACTAAAAGAATCGCCGCCTGATTATAATGGGCTGAATGTTATTTGGGTTCGGGATTGGCTGAAGGGGGCGTGGGGTAAACTAATTGTAGCGGATGCTCATGTGTGTGCATATTCTGCACAGGTGAGATTGGCTGCGCATTGTAAACAAATGTTTGATTGTGGAGGGTTATTCGATGCACACAGAGCGGCCGCCTCCTTTTTCCAATGATCAAAGTCGAAGATCAGCGCTTAAATTAAGAGTTAAAAGTTTCTAAAAGTCATTTTCAACGTTGCGTCGGCAAACCGCCGAGTTTCGTTTGCGATGTCGCCGTTGTTTAGACACGCTAATAATCGCTGGTACAGAGCCTGTTATGTTGTCCACCAGTTTGGCGTACTGTTAAGAGTGTTAAAGCTACGTTATTTTCGCCTGCTTATCAACAAACGAAAGCATCTAGTAGCCATAGCTTGCATTTTGTTTCTGATGAATAGCGCGTGGCACGCAATCTGTCGAGTTCAAATCAGGGATCCGCTTATTACGGAAACGTATCTGAGTGCTTCCAAATGCCCGGCGTGTGTGGGTCGCAGTCTTTGTAAGGCAGTCTTGAAAGATATTTCATTCGACTGCCTTGCTTACGTGTTTTCGTCCGCCCCAGTAGTGGTTCATTCAGGTGTCTATGATGATGAGAGAATCATACTGGAAAAACTTGGCAACGCGGAAAGTATCAGAACAATGGAACGGACAATGTGCTCGCTAGTCGGAGAAGGTTCGAGCGAGTGTAACGTGACTGATGCAGCATTGAAAGTTGAACTAGATGCTGAGTTGAACAATCTCTTGAAATTTACTGTTGGATTATCTACAATGACCACTTGCCCAACAAAACGTTTGATTGAAAGAATAGCCGACAAGTACTTAGAGAAATATGACCCAGTCAAGTTGGAACCGATAGAGCAGGTTCAACTGCTCGCGACGCTTCTAGTTAACCCTGACCCGATTGTCTTTCAGACTTTTTCACAGTACGATCGATTTCCATTTAGACTTTACATCGGGGCATGCGGTAGTCACATGGTGACACGTGTTCAGGGTGAGCCGCTGAGGACTTTTTACGGTGCTAGCTGGTTCATCCGACTTAGAATAGCCCTTCACTTACTCAGAACTGCAATGATGTTCACAGAAAATGAAACTCGATTTGCTTTGTACTGGAAGGACATTAGTTTTGATAGCTTCACATATTGTTCAATAAGTGACGTTCTTTATGTGACCAGTGGAAAGGATATCATTGTTGTGGATAAACTGGAAATTGAAGAGAGCCGTCCAGTTGGGTGGGATAAACCCATTTACAGCCAATTCCAGAACTGCTCGGATGATTGCAGTAGACACTGTTCCGTGACTGTGCCAAACGGACTTTGCAGTGCAAAAACCGCTGACCACAACTACTATGCCGTCTGCCGTCACTTACTTTCATCCTATGCATGCCAGGCTAATGGACGTCGGCGTAGTTTCTTACACGACATTCCATATGACGTTGAAGAAGAGTTCTATCCAGTCCGAGAATTGCTAAATGAATGTGCGCAGCCTTCTGTGCCTGGAAGTAGAGAAATTCTGGTTTATCAGTTAATTGATGCAATGCAACTCATAATTCAAGTTAAAATGTCTTTTTAAACGTTTCAGTGTTTGCCTTCAAAAGATCTGGTTTTTGCTATATCATGTTCTAGATATGAAGTATTTATGGTCATTGTTTAGATGAATTCCTTGCAAACAGGATGATGCATGTATTATTTTCAGTATGATTGAATTTCATATACATGATTGTTTACCAACTTCAATTTATGGGTCTTTTGTTGTAAAATGAAGCTTCCAGAGAGTCTCGGGTTTGAATCACGTGTTCCTATATTTGTGATGAGTAATGGGCTGAAAGACTTTCCGTAGCTTATACTGAATTTAAAGTATTAAATTATTCAGTGCATATTCAGTATTGTTATCATTCTTGTAAGGAAGAGGAAAGAGCCCAGATGAAAGTAATATGATGTTTGAAATTCCGTTGTTATAAGTATTTCCAAGCAGAAGAAAGAGAAGAGCAGTTTCTTAGGCTAGCCTGAAAGGCAGCCATGGCTGTGAAGTGTTAATGACTTTGTTTATCTCAGCCCCAGCATACGAGGATAGGTGGACAGTCCTCTCCCTTGCTGTCTGATCTTCCCACTTACAGTTTACTGTGAGGTCAGTGTTCTTGTTATAGGTGAGTGGATACTGGATAATGGGCACTGGTGGAGGAGAATTCTTGGAGCAAATTTCTACCCTGGTGGAGTGGTGGGGATTTGAACCCCGACCTCTGAACTGACAGTCCAGCGTGCTAACAACTAGTCTATCGCACACGTGCTACACTTACAAAAAAGAATTAATGTGAATTAGAAATTGGGACTGGGTATTCGCTGGTTCATTGTCTGGATTCTGGTTTCCTGTTAACTTGTTATTTTTTGCTTTTCAATTCAGATTTTTATTAGGGAGTGTGTGATTGCCTAGCGATTAGCCTGTTCGGTTTGAAGGTGAAGGGTTGATGTTTTACTACATGGCAGAAAGATGTTCTGAGACTTCTGCTCCGCTTGCCCCATTGCGAAGTCGCCTACAAAATGACAACATTCACTGCTTGTCAGAAGATCAGGCAGCTTAGGATAGGGAGGAGTGGCCACGTACCCTCACATACTTAGACTAAGAAGATGAGGTTGATCATGCTGCATACCCATAGTTGCCTCTCATGGTCAGTTTAAGTGACTGCTCTTCGTGGGCGTCCACAGGAATTTTTCTGGTGGGGGCAAAAATTTTTAGGTGGGAGCAAAATGATGTTTTTGCATATTCATGAACACAGAACACGTGATAACTTTAAAATAAATAATGGTCAAAGACCTAAATAGTTAAATGTCTTTTAGCATTGAAAATCGTGTTGGGACTGTTGTAATAATCATAGTAATCAAAAGATTTTATTTTTGTAAAATATTTGCAAAATCCAGAGGGGCAAATGCCTCCCCTTGCCCCCCTCCGGATGTCCATGCTGCTCTTCTTTTTCTAAGTAACTAAGTATAGTGAGCATTAGTATTTTAAAAATTCTGTGCTTGAGTATACTCAGACATTAATCATATCTCCAAACTTCTAAAGCGCCACTCGAAAGCCAAGCGCAGGGCACCAGCCTATTCATGAGCGCTATGTCAAATTAGAGGGTGTTTTCCAGAGAGTAGTCCAAAGGATGTCCTGGTTTCAAATGAAGTGGCTCTGCAAGATTTGTAATTTTACTATTACTGTTAATCAGTTTAAGTTTTAAGTATTCACGTCAGACTGATGTGAACTTTGCAAGTCTTAGCACAGAAGAACAATGTCAGATTTGTTATCATAACTGAAGTCATTATCGCTTTCCTGTCGTTTAAATTGGCTTAACACGTTGCACAAAGGTCTCCTGTTTCTTAAGCAAACACTAATTCAATTAGCAATCTAGCATTTACTGAGGAGTCCATTGTCACGATCGTGCAGCCTTACTAGGTATCAGTGAACTGTGGCTTCAAGTAAAATCGTGGTACGTGTCTATGGTGTAAGAGGTGAGGTATAATCCTCGAGATCAGAGTGAACAAAAAGCTGGCTTTAAGCAAGTAAGTAAGTAGCCAAAGCGTGCTTTGTAAGTTTTTGTAACTGCTTTAGCAGCTTTACCAAAAGCAACTCATTGCTTTAATACTCTTCAGAATTAATGTGTATCTCTGCCATTGCAAATGGCACTGGTCCTTGATTTTGAATGAAGATTCAACTCTTGAATCAAGTTACTAACAAACAACTTGAATTACAAATGACTTAATGTGCAATGTGTTTTGAAGAATTGTTTACATTTATAAAATGTTTGAGGCATGTGAATCTTGACCAACCTTTACGATATTTGGCCGAGTGTGTTAGGCCTTTCGCATAAGTGTTTGCAGTTTTTATTCTAAAGTGTCAAGTATCACTTTTGTAACAAACAACGTGTGTTCAGTCATGTAACCTGCAAAGAATGATTTCCCTATTGTTTTATTGTTTTTGTTGTGGTGGTGCTACATTTGGGGTTCTTCAGCCTCAAGATTAGGCGTGTAAGGATTGTCACCGATGGAGAAATGTCCTGCATGAGCCAAGGCCTTACCCTTGCTAATGGTCATTTACCTTGGTTCACCATTCTGCCCCATGGGTCATTTACATGGTTTACCACTCTATCCAAATGGTCATTTGCATGGTTCACTTTTCAGCCCCGATGGCTATTCTGCTGCAGTTGTCATTTGCCTGGTTCACCATTCTGCATCATTGGACATGTAATTTAGTTATTTTAATAAAAGAATAATTTAGTTATTTTAATAAAAGAATAATTTAGTTATTTTAATTTAATGATGTCAACAATTTTCTTGATGAGGGTCTCACTGAGACACTTCACCAAACCCACCCCTCGTTTTTTTTTATCTGATTCGCCTTCACTTTAGCCCTTCCATAATTGTTCAGTTCCGGAACCATTTTTTCTAAAAACAGCACTGTGAAACTGATGCTTAATTGTAAAGCCAATATAACCTTTGCCCAGTGGTTGTTTTCAAAGTTACGTGTAGGCTTAGCCAAATATCCTTAAACCTCGAGACCATGCATTCTGATGACTATTGTTTGGAATCCAGGGTTGTTTGTTTGGATTGTTTATACTAGTGGACTGCATCTGACGATTTGTGAACTGCCGTTAGGAACTTTAAGAGGGGCATTTTAGTTTTCATATGGTTTACTAAGGTGCAACATAGACTGTGTCTGTCATAAGATGTCGTTAAACTTTGAACTCATTCAGATGATGAATTTTCTTCTTCATTTAGTACTTGGGCTCATTTCCTGTTGTTGGTGATCACATGTCCCACAGTATTCTCCATTGGCTTCTGTCATGTGCCAATTGGCCGAGCCCTCGTACATCCATCGTGCACCAATCCTTGACATCATCCAGTCATTCTTTACTTGGTCTATATCTCTGATACTTGTGCTATCCATCATTCCAAATACTCCTTGTTTAACCATCGTGTTATTTTCCATCCGGTAAACATGTCCAAAGAAATTGAGGTTCCTTTCTACTCCTTGCCGCGCGATGTTGCTTGTGTAACCAACTCGTCTGTCCACATGAGGGTTGATGGTCTTTCGTTTCCATCTTATGCCCAAGAACCCTCTGTAGCAAATCATCTCAAATGCCAGCAATCTCCCCCTGTCTTTCTGTGCAGGGTCCGTGTTCTACTTGCATAAAGTAGCACACTGAGTATACAAGTTATGATTATTATTTTCATTTTGATGTACACACACTGATCTCTCTGCTCCTCCAAATGTTACTGAAACCTTCCATTGCTACAGTAATTTCCGTTTAGACTTCACGTCGGGGCATGTGGTAGTCATACGGTGACATTAGTAGCTCAGGGTGAGCTACTAAGTTTTTTAACAGCTCGAGCTGGTTCATCGGATGTTTCATCCTATCTAGAATTTGCTTTGCTTACTCAAAACTGCAACGTTGTTCACAGAAAATGAAACTCAGTTTGTTCTATATTGGAAGTACGTGAGTGTTGCTATTCTTCTACTTGACTGTTAGGAACAGTAATTATCATAAGTTAGCAGCTTCCCAGATATACAAATTTACATACATTCTCGACCTTTGCACCATCTGCCTCAACTGGAATCTCAATCTGCTCGGCAACAGATATCATTGACTTTGTAATGCTGATGTTGATTCTGAATCATTTACACCGTGCCTTAGATTCGCATTTCTGTGTGACTTTGTGCATGTTAAAAATTTCGTAACATATAATTTGTCTGTGTAACAGAGATGGGTAACGATTAGATAATTAGCTAATTGATTAGAGAAACAGTTAATTCTAACGATTAACTGTCACCTAATTCTAATTGATTAGCAATTTTTAGCTAATTCCAGTCATAAAACGATTAGCTGATCGATTAGATTTTTTTAAGTTATGTTAATAGGAACAAGTTAATTAAGAATGAGTTTATTAATAATGAGTTTGAAGACTGTTTCAATTATATGTTCATGGTCATAAAACTGCAGCATGCATTGCATTGACCGATGTGATGTGTTGTTGCTTCCTGGTTTGTGGACTGTTCTGAAATAGCAGTTGTGCTGCTTTGGGTAATACAGTAACTTGCTATAGTAACTTACTGTGCTTTGATCAAAATTTGACAAATTCACGAGGCAAATATATGTAGGAATTATCGAAAACTAATGCTAATTGCTAATTGATCAGCTGCTGCTAATTCTAATTAATTAGCTACAAGATTTTGCTAAATCTAATTCTAATTGATTAGCTAATTTCAGTAGCTAATTCTAATTCTGATCGATTAGCAATTTCACTAATCATGTCCATCTCTGCTGTGTAAACTGTTGACATTTTCCTGAATAGTTTTTCATTGTTTGGCAATCAGCTCAGTGTTAATGAGGTGTTTGGTAATTGCTTATTTTAAATGATCCATATCTGGATTAGTTTTTTGGGGTACACGGTAGTCTGTAATGGTTAGCATGCAAAACTGTCAGCGTAGAGGTTGGGTGTTTAGATCCCCACCCAGGGCCGTCTTATCCACTAGGCACAGTAGCCACAGGCATAGTAGGCACTGTGCCTAAGGCCTACGAAACTTTCAGGGGCCTATGAAAGTCTGACTATCTGAAAATGAGATACTGAATGATTGACCGGGAAAATAGAAAAAAGAAACTTTAAGGCTCTTTGCATTATCAATATTACAAAAAGTAGATTGAGGTTTAAATTCAAAACTGGGTGTGTTCGTGAATCATGATTAAGCATGACGTCAAGAAATAATGTGAAAGCATTTAGCTTTAAATTTAATGCAGAGTTGGCATTTGAGTTGGGGTCTACGAAAGCAAGAATGCCTACGATGACCTTAAAACGCCCCTATCCTCACCAGGGCAGAAAATCTTTCGAGATTTCTGTTCCACAAGCTTCTCCTATAGTGAACATGGCTATTAAATGAGAACTCTGACCGTATACACTGGTAATGGGTAGATCAGTTGATGAGGGAGAGGGTGGGCCGCTCGTCTTCATATGCCAAGGCTAAGAAAATGAAGTCGCTAACACTTCATACTCATGGCTGCTCGTCAGGGATTGGTAAAAGGGATTGTTCTATTCTTTCCCGATGAAACCATGTGCTCTCACCAAGTTTTGTCATTTTGAAATTCTGTTTGGTGGTTTTTTGTTTTCATCAGTAATTTTGAGAACAGAACCCAAGTTCATTCTGTAAATGATGAAACTGTCAACTAATTATCTCCAGCATTGGTTTCACTTTCACTTCGATTAAGCTTCTCATCGGTTTCGGTTTCACTTTTGATTAAACTTCTCACGTTTGATCGATTTCAAACTCCTTAACTTTTCCCGGGTTTTGGATTTCTTGCTTCGTATTGCATTTGGTTGTGTACATATCTTTGTCTGACACTTTGATATGGTTGTGATGTGATTATATGGATTTTAAAATTTTTGCATTTAAGATTTTATTTTGTAAAATGTACTATTTTGCTAAAAGACCTTTCAGATTTCATATAAATTTGTCAACAGTTCGTCATTGTAGTGTATCTCTGCCGCTGCCTGTACTCTGGTAGTGCCAGTCCCAAGCCTGGATAAAGGAGGAGGTCATCCTCCTCCTTTATCCAGGCTTGGGACTCAACGGCCTTGGCAGCCATGAGCTGTTGTTAAACGCTGGAACATGTCTTAGTAATGCCCCCTACGAGGTGGAATTACAACCTCGTCCAGTGTTTATATGGATTCTACCAATAGTTAATTTAATTCACAACTCAAGAGGAAGCCTTTACTATACTGTGTCTTTTGCCACTCATTGAATATCACTCATTGAATATCAGTGACATTATGAACAAGATATGCCGAGCGAATTCCAGGGTCTCCTGTTTTGTAAACTTAACCCGATGATCACCATTCACCACAGTAAGTCACTTCGCTCGATGACTACCAGCTAGGTGTCTGTTGGGTTGTCATTCAAGGACACTGCCGTCGTGCCGTGTATGACGCATTTGTTAACCTGTTGCTAACTTATATGTATTTTGTAATGCTTGTCATTACATTTTCTGGATTTTTTATGATAGTCTTTATCGGCATTTCGTTTTCGCAAGGTCTGATGTATGCGATATATGCATGGTTGGACGGCCACAGGTGGCTCACGAATTATCCGTAGGCCAAATAAAATAACATGAACACAACATGTGTTGTTTGTGTGTGTGTGTGTGTGTGTGTGTGTGTGTGTGTGTGTGTGTGTGTGCGCGCGCACAAGTGCTTGCGTGTACGTGTGTGTGTGCGTGCGCATAGGCGTAATTTGTGGGGGGGGTACGAGGGGTACCCGTACCCCCAGTTTTTGGACTGGGGGTACGGTACCCCACACTTTTTAAACAATGCCAATCAATATTTTATTATTTTGCCTTCCCAGAGATCGCAGTCTCCGCCTTGCTTCATGTATGTAAGAAATTGGTACCCCCCACTTTTTAGACCAAAGTTACGCCCCTGCGCGTGCGTACGTGTGTACTAACATGCACAAGTCAGGTTGTTGTCTGGGCTCTTTGATAGCAGTTGTTGAGCTTGTACTGAAAGGTGACAATTGGGCTATATAGTCATGAGCTCCTGGTCTAAATAAGCTGTTAGAAATGTAAGCTCCTTACACCAGGAACATTTGTTCAACATAATTTTATTAATCTCGTCTGCCGCAGCTGTTAGTACCAGCTGCGACAGCTAAGGGTCAATATTATCTCGCTTCCTCTATTAGTTCAGCATCTACACGTCCATACTTTCGTGGGTCTCCGTCTCCCTCCCTCCCTGCCTCACTCTCTCTGTCTGTCTCTCTGTCTGTCTCTCTGTCTGTCTCTCTGTCTGCCTGTCTGTCTGTCTTTCTGTCTGTCTCTCTCTGTTGTTAAGCGTTTAAAGTCTTTCTTTTCTGTTTCCGCGAGGCTCAGACGCTGATACCATACATGGTCACAAATCTCACAATAAACCAGAGCATTACGGTACATTAATTATTAGTAACTCACACTAGCGCAACTGAGGGGTTAGAAGCAATTGGGTGTGAAATGAAGACTTAACTGGGGGTCCTAAGAAAGACTTGGATTGAACCTCCAACCCTCTGACAATTAGGCTATTCTCACCCTGGTTGAACACATGAAATACAAAAATCAACAAATAGGCTAGCATGCCATTTTTTTACCGTAAACAGCATTTCACGTTGTAGGCTACCTTCAGTTAATAATAATAGGCCTAATCTTTTCTTTATTTAAGCGCCTGCTAACTGCGCTGTACAGTGAACATACACAATTATAGTAGAGACGGCAGCCACCCAGGGCGCCTTACATACATGTATACAGTAGAAGCATATGATAATAGTTTTACAGGAGTCGAATATAACTGTTTATACGGCAGCTAAAAGTTAGGCCTACTATTCATTTAACCACCACCGCCACCTAGCGAGTGGAAGGTTGAATAAGCCTTACGGGGTCTACGGGAATCAATCTTAGTAGGCCTACCTACTGCTCTGCAGTGCGCTCTTCACGCCAGTGTGTTATCCATTACTCTACGGGTTGGTAAGCGGAGGCCTAGAGTCGGACTTAAAACTGAAGAACTCACGATAACTGAAACTCGAATCCGATATCGAGGTATTAAAAAAAGAAACTGAAATCGAAGCGACTTTATAAAATTGCCGAGAAAAAAATTAAAAACTGATATCGATTTAAATATAGCCTACATGCAATAGGCCTAGGGAGCTTATCGACCCGGCGAATGCATAAGTAGGCTAGCGAATGTCAGAGAATGCTAAGAATAAAGTATCTTTGCAAAATGTATTTGGACATCGAGGTATTAAAAACAGAAACTGAAATCGAAGAGACTTCACAAAATTGCCGAGAAAAAAAAATTAAACTCACATCACAGTAGGCCTAGGGCCTACCGACCCGGCGAATGCATAATTAGCGAATGTCAGACAATGTTAGGAATAACGTATCTTTGCAAAATGTATTTGGATGCATGGCAATAAATAGGTATTATTAATTTCGAGCTGTTGTACTGAAGACACCTATTTATAAACTTGTCTTCGTGAAACTTAAGAAATAAAATAAAGGCGCCAGATGATTGCTTCTACTATTGATGTCCATTTTACGTCTAGAATATTTGTAGTCTTTCCATGAAGCCACCGTAATTAAAAAGTATAAATAAAACAACTTTCTGTTTTATAAAAGCTAGAAACAGAACTGTGTAAAACATTATTAATTACAAATTGTTTTAAATTGATTGGTTTGATGTATGATGGTTTATGAAGTGTAATGGGAGCGATATTAGAAGACGGTCTTCAACTGTTATGATGCGTCCTCGTATGTTTAAAATGCGGTTCACGTACACTCCAAACATGATTGGAGTTTACGTCGGTCAGGCCCACAACACAAAAGTGAATAAATAGTGTGTGCCCTGGTTCTGTTTATCCTGAAGACAAGTAACCTCTGCAGTCCTCCGCCGCTTAATTTATTAACTGAAATTGCTTACCTCCTAGCTTACTAGCTTACATCCAATAAGCTAGTTTACCATTTCTTGAACCACTTGTAATTACGATTACAATTTTAACAATGAATTAAGAGGCCGATGAACGTAAAGGATGTAACTAATGTAAATTGACTGTGTTCATATTGGCTGCGCGTGAATAGAAGACAGGGCAAGAAACGATTCTTGTTCAAATAATAAATTATTACTGCAAGAAGTGTAAAAAATTTCTTTGAGCAATGATGCCACAAAACCCTATAAAACAGTGTAGAGAACCCATTTATTTTCATTTACCACTTTTCGCAGTTATTTGGTTGTGAAGTATTACTGCTATTTCTAATTTAGAAAACATGGCTCAAATTTCTTCAAACGTTGCTGGTGGTGTTGATCCAGAAAATAGCCATAAGCACTCAGGGAAGGATCACACTCACCAAGATACAGAGATGGAAGAAGAAGCAACAAGCAACACAGAACTTCAAGACCAATTCTCGAAAATATTTCAGAGTTCAAAGTCGTACTGGGACAGCTACATTCGCACATCAGCATGGATGAATCAACACTGTAATGTTTTACAGGAGGCACAGAGGACTGGTAGCCGCTATGAACAGTGGTGTCGATCACAGATGTCTTACCATGCATTCATGGCAAACTTCTTCTACTCTCAGTGGCTCAAGTCTCAGTCATCTGCTGATAAACATGGGATGGGGGATGCCCCTGATGGTAGTAAACTAAAAATACCTCTGCAGAACTCATCAGTTGGCAGGTGTGCTGACACACCTAGGCATGAGTCCAAAAAACGAAGCCGAACTAGGAAATCATCAAAGCGGAATCGCTCTCGACGCAACAAGCGGAAATCTTTGGGGCATTCCTCATGCCGCATCGAACTTCACCTGGGCGATGATGATCCTGGCAGCAGTCAGCTTGACATATTCTTCGACGGGACTGAAAATACCGAGTTTGAAATGGAAATAACAGAAGAAATGCTGCAGTTCTTCAATCAGTCTGCAAAGCATCGTGAGGAAAGAGGTGTGTTAGATTTCATCTTCTTTGTACTGTTGTGTCTCAATGTAATCTTACTGCGTTTGTCGGTTTGAATTAATAAAGAATACGATTATTATTATTATTATTAAATGTAATGCAATGTAGCACTGCATTGTATTGAACTGTATACTTTGTTATTGTTTCACTGTGTTGTTGTTACAACCATTGACTATTATCCAGGGGTGGTGGATCTTCAATATGTTGCAAGTCAAAAACAGTGAATTTGTAACTGATGCCCACTATTTGCTATGTTGATAAAACATAAATGAGTGAAACGCAAAGCACACAGGTGATGTGTGCTGTGGCTTTTGTTTCTTATAGCAGTGATTCTCAACCTATGGGTCACAACCCGCAAGTGGGTCGCAAAGAACGTCCAAGTGGGTCACCAATTTTCCCCAGAAATCGCAATTTTTCTCACAGAAGCACTGGAGAGTTCGTGTTGGCCAGGGATGCATGGATATGTTTTCACGTTTGACAGAATTTCTTAATTCAGATGAGAATGGAACTGGGAAAATTCAGGCCAACCTTAAAAGTACAATTTTTAGCCATCTGAATATTTAGTCGCGAAATACATTAACATATGGGTTCCGTTGGATTTCGGTTGGTGGGTCTCGTTGATGCCAGATGTTGCAAAGTGGGTTGCGATGTAAAAAAGGTTGAGAACCATTGTCTTATTGTCTTTCTGCTGAAACAAAGACAAGTTACTGAACCAGATGCATGGCTTTATGAGCTTACTTCAACGATGACATGACTTGAAAATGGTTACAATCAGCCTTGCAAATTAAAGTGACTGTGCTTAGGATAAAATGCGATTTCTAGGTTATGACTGGCTTACAGGATATTTGACAGTTGTTTTATTGCTCTTTTCAGATTCAAACAAAACTGGCCGAAGCATTCCGGGTCATGACATATATGTGGAGCTCACTGAAGGTATTGATAGACTGAGCAACTTAAATTTTTAAAAGGATTTAAACTGAATTTAAGTTAACTGCTGCTGCTGTGCACTGTGTAATGTTAATCTATTGCTCTTAAGTCTTAACCATCATCGTATTATAATATTAGTCAATTGGGGACCCTAGTTAGTGTAACTTCTACCCTTTTTTGTCTTCCATTGTGTCCCAAGAACTGAGTTGATCTTACAAGGCCTGTACCAAGCAGGCTACAAACCGCTACATGTTAAATTAGTGATCTAGTATCGGTGATACTTGTGTGTATTCTGTTTTGTTATACTTTATTTGGGCCAATAAACCACAATTAATTAAATTACCCATAAATGATTTAAACCATGATTTAAATTACACATAGTTAACATACACATGGTCTGTTTTACATCTACGATGAGCAGAGTTTTTTTTAGCAGACCCTATGTGGATGCTTCACAAATTACCACATATGCACTTAAATATGTTTCAACTAGATTATGTTATTTGCCTTTTCAGTGTAAGGTATGGTATGGTAATCGTTCACTTAGTGCTTATCTGAGGTGAAAGATGACCACAGTAATCCAACAACTTCAACATTTCATTTGAGGCTCAATAATCAGCTGCCAGTTTCTGAACCTCTCCACAATCTTTTTGTTCACTAGCACAGCGGTTCCCAAACTTTTCTGGGTCGCGACCCACTTGTGAATATCTCGGCAGTCTCGGCACCCACCCACTGTGTAAAATCAAGCATTGTTTACTAAAATTTGCTTCGTAAATTGGTACCGAAATATGCGGATTTACGTACAGCGCTCAGAAATTTAAAGTATTAAAAGGAAACTTTAAAAACAGTTCACAATTTATTGCAATCCAGCTAATTAAAGCCCAATCATAGTCAAAAGTTGTTGCTGCAAAAAAATAAATGTTTCTCGAAAAAATTTGGCGACCCACTTGCCAGAGCTTTGCGACCCACTTTTGGGTCGCGACCCACAGTTTGGGAAATGCTGCACTAGCATAATACATTTCTTCATGCTTTCAAAAGAAAAACCTGTTTCATTATTGGGTAATGAGTAGGGATTGACCGGAAAGAGATTTTCCACCGGAAACCGGAACCGAGTATTTGGATGAACTATTTGCCGGAAACGAACCGGTACCATTTGTTCCATATGCATGGGCGTCCGCAGGAAATTTTTTAGGGGGGCGCAAATTTTTTTAGGGGGAAATTTTTTTAGAGGGGGACCAAAATGAGGTTTTTGCAGAGAAAAAAATTTGCATAGGAAAAAATTAAAAATAAATAATGACCAAGGACTTTACCTAAATAATTTAGTGTTTTTTTCGCATTGAAAATCGTGTTGGGACTATTGTAATAATCATAATAATCAAAAGATTTTTTTAAGTACTTGCAAAATCCAGGGGGGCGCAAATGGGCCCCCTTGCGCCCCCCTCCGGACGCCCATGCCCTTAGACATGGGCGTCCGCAGGAATTTTGTTAGGGGGGCGCAAAATTTATTTTAGGGGCAACATTTTTAAGGGGGCAAAATGACATTTTTGCAGAGAAAAAATTTGCATAGAAAAAACTTAAAAGTATATAATGTTCAAGGACTTTATCTAAATAATTAAGTGTTTTTTCGCATTGAAAAAATCGTGTTGGGACTGTTGTAATAATCATAATAATCAAAAGATTTTATTTTAAATAAAATATTTGCAAAATCCAGGGGGGCGCAAATGCGCCCCCTTGCACCCCCATCCGGACGCCCATGTAGTAGATTAGTAACACGGGGTTGGGGACATTACCAAAATTACGTTTAAAAACCAGTTTTGACTGGCCTACAACACCCAGTTTTTCTGGTCCCCACCACTCCCTTATCTCACCGAATTAAGAGGATGCCGATCTATACCATCTAGGCTTCCAGAGGGTCCTGAAACCCACGGACAATTATAGCAGGCCGACTTCCAGGGCCTCCTGAGGGCCCACGAACGCTTATAGCTTAGAAGTCATCGAGTGTGACCATTTTTATAGTTGTGACTGATAATATGGTCACAAGTGTCACAGTGTCACACTGAGCGGCTTCGGGACAGGGCCCACAGACCCTTATCAAAGATTGGTTTCCAAGCAGTGCCTATGGCTATCATGGCTTAGAAGTCTTTTGAATCGTGGTGTTAAGTGAGTCTTTGAAATCAGGCTCAATAGAAGTCCTTTGATATAAAGACCGTCTCTAAGCCAATTCGGCCAAAGCCAAAAAATAAGGATCGTGGATTGCCCTAACACATCAAACCGCAAGAGTGTCGTTTGCTGCCGGCCGAGACCCTCCCACGAGGCCGGCCCAAACCATTGGAGTGTGCCAGTAAAAATTATAACTCCGCTAATCGTACGGTGGTGGTGCGCTAGGAATTACAGACTCACCACCCCAACCGCCTACGATGAAAATTTTTATATCGTGGTTCGCGGAGAAGACCCAGCGCCGGTTAGTTTCTTGATTAGTTCTGCCACCATCTGGTCTTTGCTTTGACTCGGCAACTCTTTTTTTCCATTCTTGCTTTGTATATCACGTTTCATCGTTCTATATTTCTCCTCCTCTCCCAGAATAAGTTTATATTCTTCATCGCTAATAGCCGTGTCCTCTAACGCCTTAGAAATGTGGTCATGAACTGTGTTTAGCTTACTTTCCGCCAAAATACAAATTTCGTCGTGTTTTGAAGCTTTAGCAACGAAACTTCTACTTACAACATTTCCAATAATATCCAGAAAACTCGTAGCTATGGCTAAACTCTCTAGAACAATACCAGGAATAAAACCAATACCAGTGGCTAACATAGCTGCCCCACCCACCCCAGTTCCAAGACTAACTATAGCAAGGCCGGCCGAGGCCCCATTAGCCACATCTACAACCCTCTTATACTTCTTGCATAGTTGTCCCCGACTTATCGCCTCAGATCTCAGGAATGCTTCTACTTCACCAATCTTCTGCAGACGAAAAGTCTGCGACTTCGTGTCTGACGAAATTGTCGGCTCCGTAAGCGTTGGATACAAAGCCATTGTTTTTTTATAGTTGCTCTATTAGTAAAGTTACGTTTAAGTCGATAGATGAAGTACTTTCAACGCCTCTCTTTTTTCCTTCAATTCGGAAACTCGTTTGTCCTGGAACGAATATTGCCCTAGCTGCATCAAATTGTCCACTTGAAATGTCGACTGTACGATCGATACTACCACCAGCAGCTGCCGGTGCTATAACGCGAACTGACGCATCACCGGTACTAACACCAAACATTGTAAGCTTCCAGAACCCGCCCTCTAACGAAACCCCCTCATTGGTGGTTTGCAAAGTTATACACGGAAAACGCGCAGCGGTCAATGGAAGAGTTTGCCACGCACTCGTGGTTACCGTTCCGGCCGCCGTATAGATATCGCGGTTGTGGTAATCGTCAGACACGAAGTCGATGTGCTGTTGAGGCACCGTTGTCAATAGCTCTGCGGTGGGCTTCGGGATGTCGTACCCCCAGTGGCCCACATCACCTAGACTGTCTATGCTGTATTTGCACATGTCTATTTCTCCGTGTTGACGGAGATACCCCCGAATCTTGTAGTGCGTGTCAGTCATATTTTTTCTATACTACTGACTATCCCCCGTGTCTAAAATATGTATAGATCTGGAAGTGGGATATTCCAAAAGTAGGTTGTGGTGGGCTGGTGGCCAAGACCATCAGCCTGAATTTTTTGTATAAACTCTGAGTTGTGAAGGTGAACTCTTGCGCAGAATTAGTCAAAGTGACATTGGAGGTGATGAGCGCATCAAATCTATTTGCATCATCGGCTGGAGTCCCATAAATCTTCCAGGACGTGATACGTGGTGCAGTAGGACTAGATCCCCCAGCCAGACTAACCTTCCATACTCCCACAGCCGTCGGGCATTCAATCTGCAACCAAGTCCTACTAACCTGAGGACCAATATCGGCTCTCGATGTGGACGCCGTCTTCCACTCACCCCTCACACCCGAGTTGAATGCCATATGAGGCGGGTTAGTGGGTAAAGATTCGTTGGCTGAGGCAATAAAACCCGTTTCGGAAACGTTTCTGGATAGGGGCGGAATATGGCCGCTGTAGTTGAGAACCTTGATGCTCGTCGCGTATCGCCTTTCATTAGCTATCTCACTGTCTACATACCGCTTGTTAGTCAGGTACCATGGTCCCGAGGGCGGCGTTTCATTATTCGTAGTGGCGTTGGTGATCAGCTGCGTCACTTGTTTCAAACTCGCAGCGTCGCTATCGGATCCTGGAATTTCTGTTGGGAGTCCAGTCACTCTTTTACCACCCATAGCCAGATCACCGGTCATGGTACTGCCGGATTTGAGCACGCATGCGCTCCTAACGATAACATCTTGCTCGTTGGCGTACGTCTTAGCAGCTTCAACTTTCTGGTCCGCATAGAGTCTAACGGAAGCTCCAATCTCAGCGTTTTTCACGTCAACGTATCGTTTATTTGTCACATGCAACGGTTCTGTTGGTACTCTATCACTCTTTGTCATGTTGTCGGCGATCAGCTTCGATACTTGTGCCATACTCGTCGCGTCGCTTTCGGACGTTGCTGCGCTCGTAGGGAGCCCAGTAACTCTATTACCGCCCATGGTTAAATCACCCGTCATTGCGCCGCCAGCTTTAAGCACGCATGCGCTCCTAACGATAACATCTTGCTCGTTGGCGTACGTCTTAGCAGCTTCAGCTTTCTGGTCCGCATAGAGTCTAACTGAAGCTCCAATCTCAGCGTTTTTCGCGTCCACATACCGTTTGTTAGTCAAGTACTTTGGTCCAGCCGGCGCCGTATCATTATTCTTAGTGGCGTTGCTGATCAGCTGCGTCACCTGTTTCAAACTCGCGGCGTCGCTATCTGATCCTGGAATTTCTGTTGGCAGCCCAGTCACTCTTTTACCACCCATGGTCAAATCACCAGTCATAGAATCGCCGGTTTTGAGCACATGCCCGCCTCTTACGATAGCATGCTTCTCGTCCACATATCTTCTAGCGGTGGTGACCTTCTCATCCACGTACTGTCTGTAAGAAGCGTCGCGGGAATCTACATACCGCTTATTCACCACATGCAACGACTCCGTGGGTACTCTATCGAGTTTTACTAGAGCGCCAGCGACCGCTGTTGACACTTGTTTCCAACTCGCTGCGTCGCTATCGGATCCTGAAATTTCTGTTGGGAGCCCAGTAACTCGGTGGCCACCCATAACTAAACTTCCAGTCATTACACCGCCGGATTTGAGCACGCACGCATTCCTGACGATAACATCTTGCTCGTTAACATAACTTTTAACAATAAGGTCCTTGTCATCTGCATACCGCCTAACGGAATCTCTCAGCCCCGCATTCTTCTCGTCCGTGTACTGCCTGGCATCGATAAGCTTTTGGTCTGCATGATTTTCGGCTGCGGTCGCCTTCTGGTCCGCGTATCGTACCACTTGTGCCCAGCTCGCAGCGTCGCTTTCAGACGCACCAGCGTCTGTGGGCAGCCCAGTAACTTTGTGACCACCCATTTTTAGAACACCAGACATCGTTCCACCGGTGATTTGTAAGTTGTCCTGATCTATGATGTCTGCATAAGCCTTTGTCGCGGCGTCTGTTTCCATCGTGGGCGTTCCCACGTTTGTCAGCCGAAAACCTCCAGCCGACAGAATTCCCATCATGGTATCACCCGCTTTGTGGACGAGCCCAGCGGCGCTTATCTGCCCCCCTCCCACCCCACCTCCACCGTCTCTTCCAAATTTATCAACCGGCATTTTTATATACAAAAAGGTGACGGAAGTCTAACATAGGTCAAGAATGATATCTTCAAAATTCTTTCCAGCAGTGAGCTCTCTTAGCACGAGCAGACAGAGATGACCACATACCACATCATCGGGCCCCTGTAGCTGGAACGTTTGAGTTCTTATAGGATTTTTTAAATATCGAGAAATTTCGAGAGGTGGATCCAGCCCATAACTGTCAAAATAGACGGCTGTAGGTCCATCTATCCAATAAGCGACCCAGTGAGTACCGTCGCCGGAACCGGAATCTAAATTAACAACTCCACACTCCTTCTCACGAGCCACGGCGGGCAGACCATCTCGCATGAAAACACCGCGGAAATGCGGCAGCGCCCTGGCAACTTTCTCTATGTCGAAGTTGCTAAGAGGTTTTAGTTTTTTTGTCCGATGTAGAGACCCGATCCTTTACACATTGGACAACAACCACCACGAGTCTCACGCCCGAGATATAAACCGGACCCCCGCGCTTCGAGTGCGCGATTGTGACGCTCCGCCTCCGCCTGTGCGGCGTCGTTGGCCTGTTTGTTGTGCACGGCCTCAGTCACCCCAGCGGCAATACCACCCGCCGCGGACAAACCGCCGAAAATCGCCGGAAGGAGAGCCAGTAGCGGAAGAAAGCCGCCCATTTTTGTCATCTTTTTCAGTTGCGTTTTGGTGAATCTCAGCTCCATGCCAACGCCTTCCGAAATCTTCTTCACTATTCGGGCGGCTTGAACTTTTGTGAGCGCGAGCTTATCGTTTCCGCGAAGCTGGCCATGAGCGAGTCGGATCGTGGCACCAGTGCCGGCGCGCGCAGCTCTAGCTAATGTTTGCTTTTGCCCTTCGGCCAGTGAAAGGCCGAACGCAACGTATTCAGTTTTCATTTTTGGAAAAAATATATCTAAAAGAGGGCCTTGTATCTAAATGTGAAAAAACCGATTTCTAGTAGACGACGTTGAATTTGCTGCCATCCGATTCAAAATTCAGGAGTCGGTCGCTGATCAGGACGGCATATGCTGTCGTATTATTTGGTACCCCTTCGTTAAAGTCCACCTTGATTTGTATGTCCTGTACAGAGGTTTTAAGTCGTTCGGATTGCCTGCGCACGTCCAGGACGAAGATCGGAAACAAATCTACAAATTCGATTGGTGTCGGTTGGCATGACGATTCACGCGCGTCTATACCGCAATATTCTTCCTTGAAGTCACGTAGGGCCTTGTAAGCGCGAGAGGTTGTCCTCTTGGTGAAGTCGAGATTCATGTCAACCACCGGGTAGCGATCGCTGTTGAGCATAGCGAAAATGTTGCGAACCTGCACATGGTCAAACAGTGCCGGATTCTGGCCTTGATGTGCATTCTTTCCAGTCTGAAAAGCAACAAGAATCCAGCGTGGCTTTTCCGTGCCCGACTTAACGCTCAAACGCCAGGAAAAAGTCGTCGCTCGTGGCACCGCAATGTTGTCGCATTGCATGGCGCGGAATGCTACAGGTACCTTAACCTTGGCTTCAATCTGCTTCATAAGCGTGCTTTTATACTCCAGAGCGGGTATTATATGCGGCATGAACCAGGAGAGTTTAGTCAGCGCGATCTGGCCATTGGCCGCTGCGGCTTCCTTGAAGATCGCGTCTGCATCCCCCTGCCGGCTCAGCAGTAAAGAGTGTTTGATCCCGTATACGACCTTGTGATAATCATCGCAAAAACCGAATAGATGTCTTAAGGGAACGATGAATGAAAATGTGCCGATGGGGACGGGTTTTCCAATGATCATCAGTCGACGGGCCTCGAAGCCGATATTCGCGGCCGCCGCCGCCGCACTCGTGTCCTTCTGCCAACACATGTTTAAACCTTCGCCTTTGGAAAAATCATCGCCGTATACCAGCATGCCTTTCATCGTCGTGGCTTGCCCAGGTGACATGACATTCTCTATCTCGGTATTGTTAGCCAGGTATCGAATTTGAGAAAACATGTACGGGATAGCATTGTTGATGAATGACACCAACGAGTCTGCGTTGTAACCCGCGCCAGTTGATGTAATCCTGCCCTCCACAAGAAGGTAACTCTTAGAAGGCTGCGTGAAAATGTCTTGGTTCTGGATGTCTATCTGTATGGCCTGGCCATTGTTAATAGCCGCAGGGTTTTGTGATTCATACTCGCGGTATTCAAACGATTCGATGCTATTATCATCGGGTACCGCCGAAGCGATGTCCAACATTTCACTCGGCACGTCAAATGCCGCCATTATTATAAGTAAAAAAGTTCAAGCTTCAATTATTAATCATGCTGTAAATGAAATTCATGTGTGGCGGGTAAAGCATTTTTTGTGTTTTATGAATTAGTCGGAAATTTTTTTTATTTTGCGAGAAACAGACCCTTGCCGCCGCGACTCGGCTTTATAGTTTTGAAACCGGATCCAGCAATACGGCTGTTTATGTCAGCCATTGCCGGAACAACGGGTGGCGGACTCACAGCCAGTTGTTTTAAGTATTCGATGCTCTTGTCGCTGAGCGCCTTCTCCAAAGGTGCGGGGACAACGGGCGCGGCAGCCGAATTTTCATTTCGTAAATGAGCTTCATTTACGGCTGCAGCGCGTCTCGCTTTCACGGCATCAACAATTTGCCTGACGGCAGATGCTGTTGTGGCGCCGGCTTTCGCGACATTACCAACCGCCTTGGCAACGTTTGTGATTGTGCCTCTATTCGCCGAAATGAAGGAGCCTGCACGGCCAAGGAAACCCGCGATTTTGGGTATCCAGTCGAAAAGTCCACCACCCACGACACGACGCCGCTTTTTAATTCCAAGAACCAACATTAGAATATTCAAGTGTGAACATTTACGCACTGCGGATGTGAAACCTTATAGTTACTGTCTCACCGCGGAGGTTTAATTGTTCACCATTCTGGTCGGTCAGCCACACACGAATGCCCTGTACGTTACCAGCCGGTGCAACTGGTAGGTACACCAGATTTTTCGGAGACTCGATTACCTTGTAGCCGGGCGACACATCCGGGAAAAAACTGTAGATTACTGGCAGCTGGCTACCATTTCGATACGATCCAGAGATAATGTCACAATTTACCAGGATTGTGTCCACGCGGAGAATATCGACTGGATTTTCTCCCTCTTTATAACCACTACCAAGCCTCTGAGGGTTAAAACCGAGCATTTGCCTGATGGTAGATTGAGCCATATTTACCTTATATAGGGCATTCGTAATTTTTATGAAGGCGCGTAGGGTAGATGCGTTAGCTCCTATGGTAATAGGAGAATTAAAGCCGAGTGGTGCCACACCCGTCGGAGAATTTTGCTTTTCTAACTGCCTACCGATTTCATCATTAATCTGTGCGATCTCGTAGCTTCCGTCGGGCAAAATGATCGTCTTCCACGTCACACCATTGTCGGTGCTGTAGACGAACTTGTTATTTGAACTGTCAATGTTCGGAATCGAATTATAAGTTTCAAGATTGACCAAAGCAAGCTCAAAGCGTCTTTTTGGATCCAGGTACAGCGGTGGTGAGAAAGCCGTGGTCCACCCTGTAGTATCTGAGGAAACAACTATACTAAAATTTTCCTTAGGCTGTAAAAGTTCTCTAATTTCTTCGAGCAGTTTCTCCGAGCGTTCCATCTGAGCCATGAATTTTGTTTTCTATTTCTATTTTATGAGCATGTTTCTATTCAATTCGAGTGCCAGCTCTTTGGAGATCGCGCCGGAACGCAGTAACTCATCAAGAATGGCGGAGATTTCGTTGCCGAGACCTGTGTTTCCCGCGGCCCTAGAGGCCACCAAAAGCTGCAACCTCTCTACCAGGGCGTTTGGATCGTTGTAAAATTGCACCGCGCCGCCTCGAATCAACTGGAACTTTTTACTTTTCCGGCCATGAATAGGCAGACCAGACATCTGTACGAGCTTTTTGAAAGTTTCAATTGCCTGAGGCGAATATTGCTTAGTCTTAACGAAGCGTTTCGTTAACAGGCTGAACAATGACTCATCGGCAGGAGCTTCGAGCACGAGGTTCCCACCTTTAAACACTCTTAGTCTACCAGCAGACAGCGCGACGGGGTCGACGGAGAGCTCACCCAAGGCGTTACCTTGTAATTTCAGAGGAACGGCTGGAACACTGAAACCCTTTCCTTTTTTAGTGAGGGCGTGGCCTTTCAATAGCAAACGAATTCGATCTCTGTAGTCCTGTAGGACGCCGATATCTACGGCCAGCGCATGTACCTTTTCTTCGTCTCCGTTCTTATTGGCCTTCCTTTTCGCTTTGCCCAGGGTGTGGCGATTATAATAATTTACGCCTTCGATTATCTGTTTCACAGCTGCCGTGTCGTTCAGGTCGAGCTCGCTCGGAGGGGTAAAACCGTGCCGCCTGATTGCATCGACGTTGAGATGTCTGTTTGGGTGGACGAGCAATGCTTCCTGAGCGGGGTGTGCCGCAATCGCCGGAAGGGCTGGAGGAGCAGTTGCTCCAACGGAATCACCGAACAACGCCGCTATCGGGTTATAGTTAGCAGACTCTGAAATCTGCGCCGGCAAATCCTGTAAAGCGCTGGTAACTTTCTGCAACTCCTTAGACGTAGCCGCCTGTGATTCAGCCGTGGCTGTGGCGATTGGTTTGAAAAGCTTTGCCGCATCGTACTGAAGGTTGGCTTCACCGAGCTTCTCATCCACGAAACGCTGTCTCAATCGATTTCTACGAGCTAAGTAATCCTGAGTTAACGCGTCTCGCTCCTGTTTAGACGAAACCTTTGTCCACATCGTGGTTGTATGCCGACTATATCTTGTAAGTTCTCAAGTGTGACAAGTTTCACAATGTGACTGATAATATCGTCACAACTGTCACGCTAAGGTATTTTTTTATACACATTCAATCAATCAGTAACGATAACTTTTGTCCACATCGTGGTTGTATGTCGGCTATATGTTGCCTATATCGTGTCTTTAAATACTTGCCTTGGGCTTATAGAAGCGATCGAACCCGCAACGATATTTTCCATCGTACACCTTGGACGTCAAATCTATGACTGCGAATCCATATGGTTGGGCAGCGCACTCGCTGAAGAACGTACGGAATTCATCGAAAGACATGTCGCCGCCCACGAACGTATCGTGAATGGCTCGCAAATTTTTGCTGTCTTGGTTGAAGAGGACGATAAGATTAGCATTGTCACGGATCGCTTGCTTCGGAATTCGAAAATAATTCTGCGTTAAGTAGAAGCAGTCCGCGCCACCGTGTCGACCCATAGTGAAATACCTTTCAATGGGCGACTGTTTTTCAAGCATGACGTCATCGAACACTAGAAGGCTTCTGGCATTCTTATTTAATGATTCAACTGGAACTATTTCATCTGAGCAAGAGTGAAAGGAAGCCACTTCCTTCCCGGCAACTTTTTCCAACTCTGTAACCCAGTCCCGGAGGAACTGGTATTTTTCCTGCCCCAGAGACTTCGAGTATAGATACAGCCGATCAAAACGCAGGTACCCCTTTTTCAGAAGGAGGTTGAGCAGTAGGTTTGTTTTCCCACATCCGCTAGGCCCGCAGATTATACACCGTATACTGGATGGCAACAACCAATGGTGGTGTTTTTTTCCATCGACGGCTTCGAGATCGAAATTTGTTATTTCCATATAGAGACAACGAGTTATGATTGTATTCAACGAAAACAATGTATTGCCTTCGATGTAAGAAACATACTGAGACTTCAAATGAAACAATCGTCGAGTTACGAAACGGTCGGCCAGCCAAGAAGGGAACCTGTGCCGTCTGCGGTGCAAAGAAGAGCCAAATTTTGCCTTCTAAAGTGCGAAAGCATAAGTCTCGTGAGACTTATGGAGGCTCGCTACTGAATAGGGCCCTCAACGCTCTACCTCTACCAGAAATGCATATGAGCCTTCCATCCGGTATGTCTTCGGAAGATAATCCGGGAGGTTCTTTTCAGAATACGGGAAAGTACTCTTACTGTGGGCCATTCACAAAACTCGATAAACGGCTGTCACAGCGATATCACGGTGTTAATCAGCTCGACCGTGCGTGCCTCCACCACGATGTGGCTTATGCAGTTCATAAAGATACCCCAGGGCGTAACCACGCAGATGACATCCTCGCTGCAGCCGCGTCGAAGATCGCACTCACCGATGAAACTCCGGATTATGAGAAGAAGGATGCCCGGCTCGTATCGGCCATTATGTCAGCGAAGTCGAGGCTAGGGATGGGTGTTGGACGGCGGCGCTAATGAAAATCATTTGTGTATGTGTTTACCTGTTTGTAATATATAGTATTACTGAAATGTCTAAGCACCTTTCAGCCGTCTATTACAGCCCTAGAGGTTACTGGCGAGGTAAGGCTGCGGTGAAGAAACTAGCCGTGGCCGCCAAAGTTTCCGAGGCCGAGGCTCGCGATTGGCTGAAGAAACAAGCTGTGTGGCAGATTTATCTACCCGTTCCACGCCGCATACCGCGTCCAAAGTTCGAGGAAACTCGACCAAACGCCGTACACCAAGCCGATCTCTTGTTTTTACCTCACGATAAAGTAGGTCGAAAGACTTATAAATACGCTCTCACTGTTGTTGATGTTGCCTCACGATACAAAGAAGCTGAACCGTTGATCAACAAAAGTGCGACCGAAGTCGCCGCCGCTTTAAGCCGGATCTATAAGAGGGGCCCATTAACTTGGCCTCGACTCTTTCAGGTCGATCCTGGACGCGAATTTATGGGTGATTTTACACCATTGCTGACGAAGCACGACGTTCTTGTAAGACGCGGACAGGCCGGAAATCATCGCCAACAGGGCATCGTTGAACGCTTTAACCGTACTCTAGCTGAGCGACTCTTCGGTGCTCAATACGCTCAGGAATTGCTCCTGGATGCAAGGGGGTCATCCGAACGGTCAGTGGAATGGGTTCGACGATTGCCCGAAGTTGTAGCTGCACTAAACGATGAGCCGACGCGCTTGCTCGACATGAAGCCGGTTGAAGCGATGAAAGCTGCTAAAGTGACGCAGAAGCCCTCTCATTCACAAATGAAAACTCGTTTGTGGGGAATGGATGAGCCTATTCTCGGACACGACGTTCTCGTCCGCTATTTGTACGCTCCCGGCGAGCTCGAAGGTGGAAGCAAACGTGCCACCGATCCTAACTGGTCGCTCACCATCCACGCTATTTTGGATGTTGTTCGGCGGGCTGGTAAACCGGCTTTATACCATCTAGTTGATGGGCCTGGCCGCGGTTTTGTACGTGAGGAGCTGCTTCTGGTGCCTATGGGCACTGAGCTACCCCCCGATAGAATACTCAACCGTCGTTGATTTTGTAGTGCCCATATGCCAGCGTTGTTATCCCGTCCGGAGAAATCCACTTTTTTGTGTCTAATGGAGAGAGGCTGATCTTATTCTGCTCGTACACTCCGATCTGGTGGTCGTGGCTTCTAATCACGACTTGTGTGTGCCGCATCTCTTCTCGTTCGAACAGGCATTCCTTGTATAGCTCGTGGTGCAGATCCTTCTTCACAACTGCTCTCTGAACGCCTTTTGCTTTCCTGATCTCTGAACCACCCGATTTTAAGATCGAGTACATTTTCGGACGCAGTCCCACGAATTGGGCTATGGCAACTCCGTTACATTCATCTTTGAACTTGCCCACGACTTTCTTGTTCTCGACGTCGTAATAGGGGCTGTCTCTTGGAAACTCTGAGAGGTCGTATAGGTGTTTTTTATTCCACATATCGGCATAGGCGTTCGGAGTTTCCACCTGAAATAACAGGCTGTCAGTGTCTGTATATAGCAACTGGGCTTTTTCTCCGTACTCATTTTTTACATCGTTGTACCAGAAGTCGTACATCAGATGCTTGCTGAGGTCCAGGACAGCCTGACCAACATATACAGGTCTGTTTAACTTGAGCTTGTTCTTCAAACTGTGAATCGCGGCGAGTTGGTCGTTGAAAATTTTGTGTGATATGTAGGCCGGGTCAGCAATTAGTTTACGAAGTTTGTCAACTTTTGAGGTCGGCACCAGGTTAACTCTGATTCTTTTTCTAAGATTTTCCATGGTCTTTCCAAAGACCGCATTATTAGCCAGTTTGAAGAAATCCTTCTCAAACTCCGACGTTGCCTTCGCTCTCAATTTCGTATTCATCTCGATGTATGGAGCCATCCATGCCTCCTGTCTAAACTTAATGACACGATGAATTTTAGAAACTCGTAGCCCTAACGAGTGGTAGAGTTTGAGATTTCTATAATGGACCACATACCGCTCCTTAGGTCGTAGGCTTGGTACTAACTTCACATGCTTTGTGAACTTGCCTCCCAACTCGTTCATAAGCACATTCTGATAGTCACTCAACCACTCCTCTTGGACTGTCAGGGTCTCCGGTGCTAAGGGATAGTCGCTATGTGATTCGTGGAGGTGCTCCGGGTACCCGAGATCGACTTCAAGTAGGAAGCCTTCGGGCGCGTCGTCTGGAGTTTCCAACACTTCATCGAGAGTTGGACTTGCCCAGCTAAATCCTCCAACTGGCAGTGGCTGTTGCATCGCCCAGCCGTAAAGATTATTCGCGTCGAGATACATGATCCAGTTGTCTGGCTTCGTGGTATCGTGATCTGGGCATTGCGGGTTGTTGGCTTTTGCGAAGCGCTTGGATACCATCGAAATTCCGCCTCGGAGACCTTTCTCTACGAACAAGTGCATGTCTATATCGGTTAAAAGTTCGAGCTCGATTTTTGTCTTTTTCAACAAAGCGTCCCAGGCCATTCCTGGTAGGCTGAAGTAGTTAGCCGGGTCCAGACTGTAGTGTTTCATCGATGTGGACCTGAAGGTCTCGAAGACATCTGCCAGTAGGAGTACATCCGTACGGAGATACAAGTCGTGATAGTCACCTAGAGTTTTACAATCAAATTCGTTCCACACTCTTTGAGCGTGTTCATAATCCTCATCAGAGATGTTCTCTCGGGACAGCCTGCTGTAGAACGCTTCTTTAGGTGGAAGTCGGTCTTCTTCGAAGCGGTGGTAATCATGGATGTATTCGTAACAATATACGCCCTTTCGTCTCAACAGATCAAGTTTTGTCCTTTCATTGTGAACGAAACTTTCCTTTATATATGCTGCTGTGACTTTCAAATCCTCTAGCGATAGGTTTCCTGATAATTTATCCAAAGAGCTGTTTAGAAACTGGAGACTATCGATGAACTGTAGTTGTCCAATGTTAAATGTCATGTATTTCTCCATATTGTTTGGAATACAGTTAATTTCAGTTGCCTCATCCTGTGCGGCCTCACAGCCTCCGATCGCTTGCATTATGAGGTGGCTGTCGTAACCTCGCAGATTGTGGAAGACCACTGGTACCTTGCACTTATCTGGATATATTCGAAGCTTGAGGTTGCAGGCGTTGTGAGCGGCACCTCGGTACTTACCGGTAATGTGGCAGTGGTCGCGAACTCTATCCTCTTCGAGCGCATTTCCGCAGATGTGACAATCGATAGCTTCGCGGAATGATTGGCGATCAACTGCTGACATAACCATCTTAGCCGGGGTGGCCAGCCTTTGTCTGATAGAGTCCAGCTCGCCTTGTATTCGTTGTAGGAATTGTTGCACGGCGTCCTCTCCACGATATAAAACTGGTTTCTTGGTGCGGCCATCGTATCGAACCACTATGTAACAGAAGCTACACGGTTTCTGCTCAGCTATCTGTCTGGTGTTGCTCTTGCTGGGGTTCATGACTGCACCTTCGATTGGTATGTTCAACGCCTCAAAGTCTGCGTATATGATATATGGGGTTTGTATCTGTTTGTGGTGGTTCTGGAATTTGAGGATATTTTCATCCTCTTTTGGCATCTCAATTCGCTGAGGCTTCTCACTGATACCCTGGCAATCTTTGATATGGGCATCCAGCAAGTCTTGTCTACAGAATATGTGTAGGCAGCGACGACATGGGTGTTTCTTGCTTTTGTCTTTGCTATTTTGATTAAGAATTCGGCCAAGGTCTTTAATCCAGACGTAGTGGTAATTCTCGCCACTGACTAACAGTAGAAGATCGATATTATAGTCTCTATTGGTCTGCTTTGAGACATAAATTGGATACAAAGCTTTATCCCACCCGAAGACTGAGACGCTTATATTAGGGTTCTGACGTTCGAACTTACCGATATCTGTGACCTTCACTGGAAATTCTATACCATCGAAGTTTAGCTCGAGGAGGTGGCCCCGATACTTAGTTGGGCGATCTGGATTTTGCCCATGACCTACTGGATACATAGCACTTAATATGGCCCACTCGAAGCATCGGTTATCTTTATTCTTTACATTAATAACCGTACGAGGGGGTATATACTTTGGTGTAGGAAAGTAGCTCCTTGCACGAAATGGTTGATATTTTGCAACGCTGAGGTCTACCGCCACGACCCGCCTCACCCTCCAGCCTGACCCCTCATTGGTATAGTCCTCGAGGCTTTTTAGTACTTCGGCCTTGGCCTTTCGTACAGCCCCTTGGATTTTACTCGCATTCGTAATTGGCGCTGCTTTGCTTCGAAAGTAGGCCGTATTGGTAATAGTACCCGGGGTCGCGTTTCCGTCGTACAACATGTCAACGGTCGGAGCCAGCTTTTCCAACTCAACTGTCAACACTTGCGAGTATTTCAGACCGTCTTGTTTCAACAGCTCTTCGTTGAGTTGCGCCTCAATGTTATGCTCCATTGCACTCAAGAAAGCCAACGCATCTCTTTCCAGCCTGTGGTTAAGAGGTACTTCTGCACGGAAGTCTCTCAGAAGCTGATTGGCGAGCTCTTTGTGTACTAGAAATGGCGGTGGTCCACCTCTATCCTGCTTAATTAGGAGTGGGTCGAATTGTGCCAGAAGGGCCTTTCGTTTTGCCCCTCTATGCTTGCGCACTGGAGGAATTGGCCTTGGAAGCAGTGGCTGTAGTAAGCGCCTTTTGACTGCATCTGGGATAGGTTCGTCTAAGATATTTTTTAGAACAGCTCGAAGAGCTGGGGGGCCAGTAAACTCACCCAACAATTGTGCAATTTTTTCATTCGTAGACAATGCCATAGTTATAAATTATTTATACTACTGTGGCAAAGTTTTCCTTAATACAATAACAGAATCGTTTGTTTAAAATGAAATTTTGTTTACTAGATATTCGAATGTCGCTTGCCCATCTGTATTATCTCAATACAATAATGGAATCCTTTCTTTAATAGAGAATTTTTTTACTCTACTACTATGTTCGCTAGTCTTTTCCATTCTTTCTCGAATTCACGGGTTAGTCCGCAGCGTCGAACTCTTGATTTTATGACGTAATAATCACAACGTATACACTCACCTAAGTGGTTTTTGATTCCCCTTCCACATTTAGCGCACGGTCTTGTCTCAAAACCATTTCGCAGCTGTGCTAAATGTTTGAAACAGTGCTCCCCAATACATCTGCGACAGCACAGATTTGTTTTACCTATAACCAACCACTTGCAGAAGTTTTGCCCCAACATTATGTTTTTATACATACCACAACTGATTCTTTTATTTAAATTGAAAAAATATTCAAAACAAGGCTAATTATTATTATTATTATTATTGTTATTGATTTATACTCCTTCACCGTATGAGGCGCCACAGTACATAGATGCCATAACCAAAATAATAAGGACTTCCAAGTCTTTAATTATACAAGTCCTTTAAACATGATTTATACTCCTTCACCGTATGAGGCGCCACAGTACATAAAAAATAGGCCGCTGTTGGATTTAAGGCTTACAGTCATCGCCTGAAAGTGCACGGCGTCGATATGGGTGATGATCGGTCAAAATCCTTATTATTTTGGCCTGTGTTTATGGTTCGCTTGTTGTAAACCCAGACCGCGGTGGATGGATGGATGGATGGATGGATGGATGGATGGATGGATGGATGGATGGATGGATGGATGGATGGATGGAAAATGATGGATAGATAGATGGAAAGGATGATGGATGAACTTTACGTAAATGCAATGTAGGCCTATATCCCCGAGATTTCTCAGCGCTAAACAAAGCCGCATCATGTGAAACAGGATGCTTACTAATGGAATATAATACAAAGCAATAAATCACTTAGGTGGTTGCGGAGACCGCTGCACTGATGGAAAATAATACGCATCTGTTTTATATCAAGCGTTGAATGATGCGGCCTAAAGCCTCTGTGTGGGTACAAAGCAATAAATCACAATTAGGTAGTTGTCAGAGACCGCTGCACTGATGGAAAATAATACGCATCTGTTTTATATCAAGCGTCGAATGATGTGGCCTAAAGCCTCTATGCGGGCATATGTCTTCCTCTGTGTGTGTGCCTGTGTGCGCCTCTGTGTGTGTCTCTGTCTGCATCTGCGTTGGCCTGTGTCTGCCTTTTCGGTTCTCCGCACAATGGTTAAGTCAAAAGCTATAGTTAATATCAAGAGTCTCATAAAAGCACAAATAATTTGGCTGAACCCTAATGGCCTCATAGCGGCCAGACGATATCCGTATGTATGTATGTATGTATGTATGTATGTATGTATGTATGTATGTATGTATGTATGTATGTATGTATGTATGTATGTATGTATGCATATGTATGTATGTATGTATGTATGTATGTATGTATGTATGTATGTATGCATATGTATGTATGTATGTATGTATGTATGCATATGTATGTATGTATGTATTCATTGTATTGTCATGAATCTCATGTATCATTGCTGGCTAGCCTTGCGGCGTAGCCGCATGCAGGCGTTCCGCTCTGGGGCTAAACTTTGCTGGCTGGGCCAGGCTGGGGTAGCCGCGCGCCTGTCAGTCTCTGTGCGAGTCTTAACTATCGACTTATATGGACCGTCGCAAATTTTGGTGGCTGGGCAGGCTGCGCGTAAGAGTCTCTGATGCTTACTAATGGAAGTGGGCAGGCAGGCAGGCAGGCAGAGCAACGTGGGTGTTTATATATAGGACCTGCTCAGTCTGGATTGACATCCCATGTGTCGGAAGACGGTTGTTGAACGGTAAACGTGCTATAATCATTCGGAAATGGACAAGGAACAGAAATTTTTGCGAGCTTTAGCTGATATTCCATTTAAAGAGGTTAGTAAAAAAGAGAAAATTAAATCTGTAGAAATGCAGCTTAGAAGAATAAATCAAAATTACAGAAAGACGAAACAGCGGCTGAATGAATCGGCGTTAAAATTAAAGCAGCTCGCAATTAAACGGAAGTCGCTGCGTGAGAAAGTTAACGGGCTAAAGGTAGGCGTAAATGAAGATTCAGATTCTGAATGTGAAAATTTACAACTGCCCCAACAGGTAGAAGATGCAATTTTAGCAGCCTTGGGTGAACCTGTCGTGGAGAATATGGAGGACGATGATATTAATTTGTAGTTGTTAAATTCTCTAAATTTTAATTCTTCCTTACAGTCAGGCTATAACAAATTTTGAGCTCATACGGCGCTGTTATAAGGACGGATGCCCTAACACGGTAAAAAATTTTCCTTCGAGCCTGGCTATTACGGATTTTTAGCTGATGCCGTGCCAGTATAAGGCTGATATAGCATAGCTCTGTGAAAATTTTAAAGATTTATATTGGCATCGTTATCAGGGCGCGGTGTGTGGCAAAGTGGCGTTTGTCTCATAATTAAAAACCGCAGGAGCCCATTGATAGCTTTGTGACGTGGCGAGTTCAGGCCGCCATCAAAATAAGCCTGTGCCCTCGCAGCTTTTTGTGGGATATATTTTTGTTTTTCACTAAAAGTTTAGACGATTCCAATACAGGCAACACAATAGACCCTGAAATATCATTACATAGTATTTGTCGTTCAACAATCGTGTTCTACACATGGGGGCGGAAGACCAGCAGTTAGCTGGGAGGAGGCCGTCGGTGTCTCGAAGACGCCCTGATGAGTCCAGGCAAAACTCGTGTTGTCTTTGAGACTACGGTCTTGGCCTTGGTCTTGAGGACAATTCTTGCTGCACAGGACGAAACGGAAATCCACCCAAGGAAAAAACCAATCATCTGGTGAGTAGTGATTCTACTTCTTTCTGTATTAAGCGAAAAAAGTATATATTACTGGTGTAATGATGATCATAGGCGCCGACTTCTTGGGGGCCTTGGGTGCATTGCACCCAGAGAAAAAGTTCGGTGGGGGCCTGGCCCCCAGAGGAATTCGGACCTTAAATTAAATTTTGGGGTATTCCTAAAAAGGTCGTTACATTTTTATGGGGATGAATTCCTAAAAGTCGCCAAATTTTAGGAGACATGGCCCCCTTTTATTTTTTGACGGATGACTAAAAAAAATAAGCCTTCTGGATCCGCCCCTGACTGGCACCCAGAGACAAAACCAAAAGTCGGCGCCTATGATGACGATTATGGTATAATTATGATTATGATTAAATAATGTCTCTGTCTATCTCTCTACCTCTCTCTCAGTCTCTCTATTTCCATTCTTTCATTCATTCGTTCTGTGAATTTAAAATAGCCCCTTCAAGATACCTACTCAGGAGCGCCGCACCGTTTTTTAAAAAATATTCAACTTGGCGTATATTCCTAATTTAAATAGTTAAAGCTGTTATTACACTCCTAGCTTAAAAACGTGACAGATGTGACGATAATATCTGTCACACTGTGAAAGTTGTCACACTCGAGGACTTCTAAGCTATAAGCGTTCGTGGATTCCACGGACTGCCTGGAAGTCGGCCTGCTATAATTGTCCGTGGGTTTCAGGACCCTCTGGAAGCCTAGATGGTATAGATCGGCATCCTCTTAATTCGGTGAGATAAGGGAGTGGTGGGGACCAGAAAAACTGGGTGTTGTAGGCCAGTCAAAACTGGTTTTTAAACGTAATTTTGGTAATGTCCCCAACCCCGTGTTACTAATCTACTCATGTCCATATGCGAAGCTTCACATTTTCAAATTTTCATGTTGTTGTAGCTAGCCCTAATTTAGCGCTACAATATGCGACGCCATTTTCGGATCAGTTAATAGTTAATACATTTCAAGAAAATGGAATTGAATTCAATGGATGTTTAATTGTTTTAAGGCTGAACATTAATAATTTTATATACGTAAGTTTATTAAATAAATTCTGAACAGAACAAATTTTTTGCAACTATTTGCGTCTACAATATTTGCCGAGGCGAATACTTCCGGAAACGGGATTTCCGGCCGAACCGAGTATCCGAAACGGTTTCCGGTCAATCCCTAGTAATGAGTAATACTGCAGATTGAACCTCTTCACAATAGTTTTATCCACTGCCTTGATACAGTGTTCCATGCTCTCAGAAGTCAACCTTTGTTTTATACTTGGTAACGACTAATAATGCGTGTAGTCCAGGATTCAAACCTCTCCACAGTTTTTTCCACTGGCTTATTAGAGTGCTTTGTTCTTTCTGAAGTTAACATTTTTTTTTTTACTGGTACTGACTAGTAATGCAGTCCAGTATCGATGGTCATCTGCTCTTTTGATCACTCAAATATCCTTGCTTACCATTTACACAGCAATGCTGTGAAATAATGTCCTGCTATTTTGTATTTAATTCTAAAAGTATTTTGGCAGTGTGAAGGGTATAGCTTACTTTTAGCTAGATCTGTATGTGTGTCTTCCTGCATGTATGTATGCATTCGTACATATCTGTGTGTATTAATGTACAGACTGCTTTAGCCTGGATATGGCAGAATATGTAAATGTATATATATATATATATATATATATATATATATATATATATATATATATATATATATATATATATATATATATATATATATATATCTGTGTGTGTGTGTGTGTGTGTGTATGTGTGTGTGTGTGTGTGTGTGTGTGTGTGTGTGTGTGTATGATTGAATGTATATGTGTGTTTACATGGGCCTGTGTCTGTACATTTATATACCAGCTTTCAAATTGAAGTGCTGAATAGTTCCTGAGATGTTGATGCTCTGTCTTGATTTATTGATGATTTTATTTGCCTTTCAGTTAATGCAGGGAAGAACAAAGCCACAACTGAGCCACCCAAAGAACGTCCTGGCCTTCGACGCATCGAAGAAATGAAAGAACTATATGGTAACGGTGCAGCAATGATTCACGGCATGGAAACTGCTATGCAGCTCACCTTTGACCGAAACAGCGATCGAAAACAACCACATCCATGGCCAGCTTTGCCGATTAATTTTAACATGAAGCATACTAGGAATGCAGGAGTTTTTCTTAAAGCGAAAGCATCTTAGCCTTCTTAGGACTGTTCAGTGCTTTTAGAAATACACTCGTTGGTACAACTTTTTATTGGTTGGACTGGTTCAGGTGTTGAAGACAGTTCAAGGTTCACTGTATTTTAAACATGGTTTACAACAGCCAAACAACCAGTTTCAGGCTTGTTTTTAGATTACATCATTCATTCATTTGCCTTGAAGATATTTTTTATAGAGTCATAGATAGAAGAGTTAAGCATTTCGCAGAACACGCTTTTATTTAGTATCAATACATCCAACATGTGATTAGTTTTACCTAAATTCGCCTTGTACACAGCAATGCGGCAGTGAAATGTGTGAATGGCGAACTGATCTGTGTTCGTATTTCCTGAATCTCGTGAGTTTATTTATGTGCAAACTATTGAACTTGTAGCTATGGGAGTGGGCTCTGTGTTAGACGCTAATTAAATTTATGTATGCATGAATATGCTCATCCGGACAAGCAATATACAGAATATAGCCCTCGTAGCCTGTCCCAGTGTTATTTATTTAATTTATTTATTTAGGATATTTCTATAGCGCCTCCTCAAGTCTACTACTACTCAGAGGCGCTCCCGACTACAGCATTGGTATACTGTGTCGGAGTTTTCATGCCAAAGCGCCATGAGCAATCGCGAGTGAAGGACTTGCCCAAGGTCCGTACGCAGCGGCTAGAGTGGGATTAGAACCTGCAACCCTCAGGTCACAAGGTGCCGAACTTACCACTGAGCCACCACGCCCACGTGTTGTTCAATGTTCTAATATTACTGTATGTTATGCTCATGTTGTTGAAGACGGACAGGATGGCGTGAATTTTAAACGGATCGCGCAACTGGAAGAGGTGGCGCTTGGATTATTGACTAAGCTCATATAAACGGATAAGCCTATTGATCACTGTAGAGTTACCATATACCGCAGAAACGTATACCAGTTGAGAAGTCGTCCGTGTTAGGAAATTCGACCCATGTGTTACAGACTAAGCCTGTGTGTATGTAATGGCCTGCGCACTACTCGTTATCCGTAAGAAATGTGCTCGGTGTGTAAAGACAGATAATAATCAATCGATTAATGCTCATATAAACGGATAGGCCTATTGATCACTGTAGAGTTACCACCTACCGCAGAAACGTATACTAGTTGAGAAAGTCATCCAATAGGAAAGTCGACCCAAGTGGCACAGACTAAGCCTGTATGTATGTGATGGCCTGTGCACTACTCATTATCTGTAAGAAATGTGCTCGGTGTGTAAATACCGATAATAATCAATCAATCGATGGTTTTCGTTTATAGGTACCTATACCTATATTGCGAGACAAGAAAGAAACGATTTATGCCAGTTATGTGCAATGGCACGAGACCGGCGTTTTAAGCGAAGTTGAAAGCTAAAGTGCAAACAGATATATTCCTCCATGGACTAAGCGTCTTTTATAACATCTGAGAGTTGACTTCGTGATTCTTATTGGCTATATGCCTCAGAATGTTTAAAGTAACGCTTGCAACTGAATGTGATTTCAGAACTGAAATCGAGTGTGCCCAAAGCATATATAAATGCTGTGTTTGGTGAATATTAGTGTCTGCTTTTATTAGACATAAATATGAAATAAAATAAAATATAATGCAACGTCATTTTTGTTTCCGAGGAAACAAAAAAATGAGGTTGTATTTTTTAGAATAGCTTACGTCGTAGTTAAAAATCGATTGTCTTGATCAGTTTAACGAGAGGTGACTCACCGTGACTGGTGGTGGCCTTCTTGCACGGTATTGTTGTCAAGACCTTAAACCTTAAGACCAAGACTGAACCTCAAGACCAAGACTTTGAACCTCGAGACCAAGACTAAGATTTTGAACCTCGAGACCAAGACTCAGTGGCGTACGGAGCTGAATGCCGCCCGGGGCGAGGGCCCAAAATGCCGCCCTTGGCCACAATTTTCGATATGCTATTTTCTCTAAGATATTGCACGACGATCGTATTACCGTACATATGCAGTTTTATTTTTTAACAGTTTATAACCTTTCTGGATTTTTCACTTTCAACCTAGGCCTACTTGTAATTATCCGTTTTAGTTAGGCCTATACATTTTCAACTGACTGAACTCTATTTTATTAGATAATAAAACATTTTATTGCATGACTTGCTACTGTCGCTGTTTCGCTGTTATGTGTACAGTACAGTACATACGTAGGCCTATACATACGTGTTATATTTTGTTACAATTAGGCCTAGGTCCTACCATAAAATTATTGTCACAATTTCGTGGAAGCAGCGTAATGATAGTGTAAGCCCTACGTTCGCTATACAAATACAGCGCTGCATTATAAAGAGATTATTATTAGTCACCGTTATTCCACAATAACCTACAGTAACGATGTGAACACGACTTACTGTGCTCAGTAGAAGGTTAGGCCTACGTTTTAATAAAAATTAAAAATGTATTTTATTTACTGGATAATAATATATCCTCTTATTTAGTAAACATTGCAAAACAACTGCAGTCTGCAGCATTGTTGCAAAAACGTCAAAGGAAAAATATTAATAGCGAGCAACCGAGATTCGAAAATAAGATTCGAAAATAACTGAATAGGCCTACAATTACTAAACCATGTTAAAAGGATAGGCCTAAGTGGTCATTTCAAATGACAAAGTCATGCAGTCAATTTCTGTCAAACCAGACCAATTTATAAAATTAATTTTAAAAAGAGGTCTAAACCAATTGGGGAAAGACTGTGGTGGTGATGAGATATCGAAAGTTTGTGATTAAATTTTATTCTAGGCCTAAGTATACTTCGTTTAGGTACCTATAATACCTATAGATACATAGGTGTATATATAATGATTATGAAGGGCGGCATAACTAGATTATGCTTTAAAATAGACCATGCTGTATGTAGTCTGTCATTCTTTTTACAGTTTACTAGATAAGCGATTCCGCTTCCTTTTCTGCAATTCTGTTTAGTCTCATGAGCGTGATGCGGTTTACTATCAGAAGGGCGAGTTCGGAAGGGCGACTATCAGAAAGGCGACTTCGGAAGGGCGAACTCCTAAAGGGCGCCTGTTCACAAAAGCGCCGCTCAGAAGAGCGCGCTATCAGAAGAGCGCGCGTTCACAAGGGCGACGATCAAAAAGGCGACGATCATAAAGGCGAAAATATAGGTTGAAATCTAAAAGGCGACGATCATAAAGGCGAAAATATAGGTTGAAATCTTTAATCTGTACGACAAAAATATTGAACTAAGAAATTGATAATCATCAGTTCAAATGTAGGCCCTGTTGTCCTAAATGTTTTTCAATACGGGTAGGCTTACTAATAATAGTAATCAGTTCAAATGTTGAGATTAATATTATGACCGATCCCTCTCAGAAAATCCAATGTCGTTCGGTTGCCATAATCTTCCACTATTGTCTTGATGCGCCTGGCTACCTCCCTGTAGATTTTTCTAGCGCGTGGAGGATGTTGACCGGATAGGAATTGCTCCAACTTCAATTCGTTCATGCTCTGCTCCTTCTTCAAACTGTCTATGAATCTCCATATAGTTGGATGAGAAGCTCCAAGTAGTTGACTGAATGCCCTGTGCCAACCTTCGACCGAGTTGTTGGTCTTGGGAAGATCTTGGAGTGCCGAATTGTGGACATTCCAAATTTCTATGGCGAACAACGGATTGCTCCGCCCACCACGTCGTGCTGGTCTCCCAATCCATGTGTCCTCAAAGTAATTCATTAACTCTTGCAAGTCTTGGGCATTCTGTTGGAAGAATTCAGAGTCGACCAACTCCTCGAACGCGGCAATAACGTCGTCTGGTGGAATGAAAGCAAGCGCCATTAGTTGACGGATATGAAGCGCAAAATCAGGTTCGTCCATGTAACGCTGGGCGAGTCCATTGAACTGCTGTACCTTGCGCCAGATACACTGACTAAGGTGAAAGAGGCATCCTTGCTGCTGCACATTTGGAAATATACTACGAAATGCTAATAGTGCAGCATTTTCAAAATCAGTCATGATCGTCGACGGATTCAAACCAGGGTGCAAGTTCTTCAATTCGGTCAGTATACGAACGTAGGTGTTGGTACTGCGATCACTCATCAGAACATACACCATTGGAATAACGGTTTCGTACTTAAGAACATGGATGCTGTAAATCTGTTGGAAGAGAGGAGGAGACGACTTGAAGGTTCCATCTGCGTACCAGTTCGGACAACGTGCCAACACTTCAAGATTATCCATTGTGGAAAAGATCATGAAACGCGCTGCACCAGTACCACTATCGTACAGCAGGAATCCATCGCCTTTCAACGTCTTCCTATATTCATCTGGCACAGACAGGTCGTCAAGAGTTGTTGGACTAGGCAACGGTGCCTGGTGTTTGTGACGTGCTCTGCGAATGACTTGTTTGATGCTAGATACAGTTGGTAGTTGAGCAGCCACAGCTGGAGTCACATCGTGAGATGCTGATGCAGTCGCAACGAGCAGGTGAGTTGAATCTTGACTAACCTAAAATACATAAGCAAGAGTTATTGTCGCCAATCCAGCTTCTATTTAAAATTATCTTAAATAAAATAATTTAGAGCGTTAAATGCCTCCCAAATCTAGCACGACTAAGAAGAACCGTTTTAAGGTGATAAAAGAACGTAAAACAGAATGTCCTAGGGAAAAGGCGAAGCTCCAGAGGAAGGCCATTCCAGGTCGAGGGACCCACCGCCGAGAAAGCCCTGTAATAATATTTAATCTGGTTTCCGCGACTTCGCTTTTGTGGGCGCTCTATAAATCTCGAGATTAGTATTAATAAAGATAACACTAAGTGTCGTTACATACCGCCGCGTTCTGCTTGATCTCGGCAATCACCTTCTTGCTAACCAGTTTAGCTTTATCCGGAACGTGATTGTGTTGAGTCGGCTGCTTAGTCAGAATTCCATCTTTGGAGTGACAGCGGGACTTACACTTAGCTGTACGGTATTCAGTGCACTTCCAGATTTTCTTTTCTGTTATTGTTTTTTCAAGTCTGAATGTACAACCATCGACCACTAACATTTCTCGACCTTTGTTGCTCATGACAAATTCTAGCTCCATTCTTAAACTGCTCCTACGACGAACTGACAGTTTTTCTTGGTTCAGACTTCGATTTATATACCCTTCAGGTTTGGGGCGAATATGGTAATCACAGACTTTCGCGTATTGACATAAGAGCTTTACGTACCTTTACGTACCTAGCAATGGGCGGATATTTTTGCGACCTTTTGATAGTCGCCCTTTTGATCTTCGCCCTTGTGAACGCGCGCTCTTCTGATAGCGCGCTCTTCTGAGCGGCGCTTTTGTGAACAGGCGCCCTTTAGGAGTTCGCCCTTCCGAAGTCGAATAGGGTAATCACAGACTTTCGCGTATTGACATAAGAGCTTTACGTACCTTTACGTACCTAGCAATGGGCGGATATTTTTGCGACCTTTTGATAGTCGCCCTTTTGATCTTCGCCCTTGTGAACGCGCGCTCTTCTGATAGCGCGCTCTTCTGAGCGGCGCTTTTGTGAACAGGCGCCCTTTAGGAGTTCGCCCTTCCGAAGTCGCCTTTCTGATAGTCGCCCTTCCGAACTCGCCCTTCTGATTGGATACCGCGTGATGCCGCCCCTAACGATCAACGGAAGCCAAGCCGACTGGTCCAAAGTGACCGTTTCTTTCCTTCCTTCTTTTTTCTTTCTTTCTCTTCTACTTTTTCATTTTTAATCCAAAATGTATTCTTTTTTATTTTTCTTCAACAGTATTTTGCCGCCCCTGCAAAAGTGCCGCCCGGGGCGACTCGCCCCCTCTGCCCCCCCTTCGGTACGCCACTGCCAAGACCAAGACCAAGACTTTGAACCTCGAGACCAAGACCGAGACCAAGACCCAAAATATCACATATACGCCAAGACTTCTTTTCCTTATAAAAAATTGTCAAGTCGGACTAGGCCTACTCGCTATTTTAATGAAAACGTGAATCTTTTATTTAATTCAAGCAAATTAACTTTAAATGCAGATTGAAGAGATTTCCGAATTCGTATGTAGGGCCTACAAAAGTCCTTTATGCAAAATGTTATTCAAAAGCCTTTTGTATTTTATAAAAACCAATTCGCTCAGAATTTTCTGACCAAGACGTGCCTTGAGGGGCCTCATAAAAATTTCGCCAAGTGAAAAAATACTTTCCACAGGTGCTGAAGTCGCTGGCACACACCGTAGCTTTTCAAGCACTGGATTTAAATGTACATATTGTGAGCCTTTTTTAAAATCCTCCCATGGTTTATCAGAAAGAAGTCTCGGCAGGGCTTCCGGATAGGGCCTACAGCATAACTTGGGTTTTCCTGAGCAACAAGACGTATCCGTCCGTAAGTATTTGTCGTAGGCTATGATGCAAACAGGCTTGATAAATTTTTAAATTCTTGAGTTTTGTTAAATGACTTCATATTTACAGCCGGTCTTGGTCTTGGTCTTGCGAGACCAAGACTTTGAACCTCAAGACCAAGACCAAGACTTTGAACTTCAAGACCAAGACCAAGACTTTGAACTTCAAGACCAGGACCAAGACTTTTGGTCTCAAGACCAAGACTTTTAAAAACGAACTCGAGTGCACTCGAGACCAAGACCTTGGTCTCGAGGACAACAAGTCTGTTCTTGCCTGATGCATCTTAGCCTCAGTTCTTCGCCATCGTAACAGTTCTTTACTTATTTTATTGATGCATCGTCTGCAATATAGGCCTAGTACCTCGTGGCGAAGCGCTCCCCATTTTTGAGCGGCCAACAGAATACTCATTGGAATCTAGAGTAAGAATCAGATGATCACATAGATAAATCTCTTGAGCATGCTCAGCATTCAACATCAAACGATCCTGATTTTGCCCCGATGTAACCTACGCAGAACCACACATGATTACGCAGAATGAATTGAGCGACCTAATTAGAGACCTAGATTCGTTTAAAAATAAAACATACATTTTGGCCTCTGAACTACGACAGTTGAATCTGCTTGAGTAGAATATGTGTAACTTTCAGTTTACCATGACCGCCAGGTGGACTTAACTCAGTTCTTGGCTATTGAAAACGACCTTATATATCTTCTGTCTTGAGATCAATGGTTTAATTACCTCGCTCGATAACTTACTTTTATTTATTTTAAGAGACTATTATTCTAGTTAAACAACTATGATCCCACACCTTTGCTTAAAAACATTCGAAACAGCTTTAAAAACATGACTTTTTATGGAGTTGTGGGACTTGTGGAGAAAATAAGCAAAACAAGTGTGCAATTGTAGCCTAAACATGTTTCAGAATTTTTGGCATAATTATGGCAGAAACCTGCCCATTAGAATCACAGAATGGCACCTCGTCTGACAGACAAGCATCTTGATATGCCGGATCCATCCTTAATAATAGTTTCTCAGCTCTGTGCATGTATCTGTCTGTTGTAAGACAAACGCTGTGACGAAGACTCCAGTCGCGAAGACCCGATGCATCGACTGGAGTCGCATATGCTGCTTCAGTGGGCGTAGGCCGACTGCAGTCGATTAGTGGCTGCAGTCGATGCATCGGGCGGCCGGCCTTAGGCGCCCGAAATTCACTCTCGCCCTTCCTCTGCCTCTCCCTTCCTCTCGCTCCTTCTCTCCATACCTCTCCTTGTCACTGCCTCCATCGGGATTTTTAACGCTTGTAAAGAGAATAGCGTGCAACCCATGGGGGCATGCTGTTTCTAGGGGTAGTGTCATGATGTGTTCTTCCAAGAATATGCTCTCCCTGGATCTGGCTACTTTACTCCTCTTCGACCCCTCTACGCCCCACTTGATTCGTAAGTACTTCTCTCTTATATAATTGAAGGGCTTGCAGCAATGATGTATGATCAGTAGCATGATGTATGGATGCGAGACATGGGTGCTTACAAAGGCTTCACAAAAGAGAGTGTTGGCATTCGAACGAAAATGCTATCGTAAGATTCTCAGAATAGGATGGACTCAAAAGATCAGCAATGAAGAAGTATACAGAAGAATTAATCTGACTGAAAATCTCATGCAAACAATTATTCAGAGAAAGTTAAGACTTTTCGGACATATCTGCAGAATGAAGGAGGACAGAAAAATTAAAACTTTGATTTTTGGAATAGTGGAAGGCACAAACAAAAGAGGAAGACCTCACAAGGAATGGACAGATGACATTGAAGAATGGTGTGGAGCAAGTCTCCAGAAACTGAGCCACTCGGCAGTGGACAGAACGGAGTGGAAAGACATTGTAAAGAAGGCATCAGACACCTACGGGCGCTGAGCCCATGGTTATTGAATGAATGAATTGCAGCAATAACCAGGTATGTCGGATTTTTTGAGTTTTGGGAAAATGGCTTCAAAGATTTGACACTTCAAACTGTTGTATCTAAGCCATTTTACGAGATATCGACAAGCTGTTTGAAACACCGTCTCAGTTGTTATTGTCTTTCACGAAATTGTTACATAATGCAATGCAAAAGATAACTTTAATGTTTTTTTCACGACATTTTGCTTCATACCTGGTTATTGACACTCAATAACCCAACATCGCCTGCTGTTAGTCGACATACCTTATTCTTGCACCAAATGGTGACTAGCACACAGTACAAATTAATCGTGCAATAAAAAGGTAAGTCATCATAGCTACATTACAGTAAGGAAAAAATAACGCAAAATCAGTGAATTGTAGAGTAAGTAACAGTCAGTAACCGTGTATGTCAAATAACCTGATTATTGCACCGGTTTTAATACAAAGATTACTAGAAAAAACGACAATTTTTGTTATCATACCGGGTTATTGCACTGGAGTAATGCTGCCGGCTGCTAAATACCATATGTCGACAAACTTGTTTATCCAAAACCCAATTCAAAAATAATCAGATTTGCACCAAATTTGCAGGGTATATATAATACAGTGTGATTCTCCTTACAGATTTTATTTTAGTTACAGTTACAGTTATAGTTAATGGTTTTTCATTTTAGTTATAGTTACAGTTATAGTTAATATTATTTTTTTAGTTACAGTTATAGTTATCGTTAACGAAATCATTTTGCTTTCGTTAACGAAAACATTTTCGTTACCGTTATCGTTAATGAAAATCACACTGAATTATGAAGACGCATTACACAATAATTTGCTTAGAGCTTTGACGAATGGGTGCATTCAGCTTCATGAATAGGCTACACAAGGCTCCATATTCACCGACATCCAAGGCGAACATAGGAATCATTTTGCTTTAGTTAACGGCTGTATTTTCACGTTCTCACGTTAGTTGATATTGCACGTTTTTTTTATTATCGTATTAACGAAAATAGCAATGAATTTTCGTTAGTGTTATTTTCGTTATAGTTATAGTTATAGTTAATGATATTTTTTAGTTATAGTTATAGTTATCGTTAACGAAATCATTTTTTGTTCGTTAACGAACATTTTCGTTATCGTTAACGTTAACGAGAATCACACTGATATAATACAATATTCCAAGCACGCTGGCATACTTTTTCACATAAACCAGGTATGTCGACATACCTGGTTATTGAGGCAAGCCCTTCAATTGTTTGACTATAACAAGTGTATCATGTTTGATTGTAATATGTTTACCATGTACAGCGCTGTGCGTTTGCTAGTGCTTTCTTAATAAAGAATATATATATATAATATATATATATATATATATATACTTACTTACGTTTACAATTTTCGGACAATGAATAATAGTTGTACTTGTAATAATTGTCATATACTGGGGCAGCTTTGTTTCGCTGTTCTGTTTAACCTTAAAATGCATTACAGACTACTATAGCAACTAGCTTGAGTAATCTTGAGCAGTTTTAAAGTTTTTTCTGGGAATGTATAGGCCTACAGTATGAATTTTTGAGAGATTAGCTCAAGTAAACCACAAACTATATCATTATAATGCCTGAAATTTTACTTACCAGTTCAATTACAGTTTGACAGTTTGATGAACAGTGTGCAATTGAACTTCATAAGTAATTTAGGAACTGGAATAGGCCTATAAGAATGCAACATTCGTCAGCAATTTTAGCCCAAGAGACTATAGGCTACAGTCCAAATCGAGAAAGTCGACCAAGTCGATCGTTCATTTGCCAAGTCGATCAAGTCGACGAGAGGTCAATTAGTTGATAAAGTCGATCGAGTCGATCGTCGGCCGAGCCAAATCGATTATAGCAGTTCTACTCGATCGATCACGGGGTAGGCCTATATCGCGATCCACAGGTTGAGAACCGCTGAGCTAGGCCATATGGTCTAGCTCGAGTAGGCCTATTGGATCGTCACGCTCAGGACTGTAGTGGTAAAATTAGAGGTGAGTACACGCTACCAGTTACTTTTCCGAATCTATTTAGAGGTGAGTACACGCTACCGGTTACTTTTCCGAATCTAATTAGAGGTGAGTACACGCTACCGGTTACTTTTCCGAAACTGATTAGAGGCGAGTACACGCTGTAAGCCCTATACCCGCGTATACCCTCGACTGCAGCACTGATCACGCTCCTCTGCGTACCATCAACATGCGACCAAAATCAGGATGCCCACGGTTTGACGGGAATGCTCAAAGTCAAAGAGGTCAACCAGAAGACTCTGTCTGTGTCTGTCTGTGTCTGTCTGTCTGTGTCTGTCTGTCTGTGTCTGTCTGTCTGTGTCTGTCTGTCTTTCTCTGTGTGGATTTGTTTTGATGCGCTGCAGGTTGTTGCCTTGTAAATCAGACACCGGCGCTATAGAAGTTGCTAATTAATAAAATTCTTGTCTTATCTTACTGTATCTTACCTTACTGTATCTTACCTTATCTTACCGAGTTTTATCTTACCTACCGTTGCGTTATCTAAATCATTAATAAAATTTACCTTATAGGCCTACACAAACGTACATTTCCCAGTTTGACTCTTCCAGTCAGAGTGGCACCGTTCCGGTCTTCGTTATGTCTATCGTTTGTCACGGTCCAGCGGGCAGAGGTGGACGACTCAAGTACGTTAAGGTTTATTTTGTGTTTATGCCTTTTTGGTCGGAAATAGACATACGTTCGAATCTGAAGATAAGAGCTCAGAATGAGCGATATAAAGCCAAAAATTAATGCTATGGTTTAACACTGGAGGCCTCAGTCCAGAGTGGGAAACATGCGTTCAGAATGGAAAACGTGGGTTCAGAATGGGAAAAATGAGTTCAGAATGGGAAACATGAGTTCAGAATGGGAAACATGAGTTCAGAATGGGAAACATGGGTTCAGAAGGGGAAACATGGGTTCAGAATGGGAAACATGAGTTCAGAATGAGAAACATGAGTTCAGAATTGGAAACATGAGTTCAGAATTGAAAGCATGATTTCAGAATTGGAAACACATAATTTCAGACGCAGATATACCATCTTGTATTTTCAGTAGGCTAATGTATAATTAAGGCCTATTCAGTTGATTAAGACCAGGCGTAACTTTGGTCTAAAAAGTGGGGGGTACCAATTTCTTACATACACGAAGCAAGACGGAGACTGCAATCTCTGAGAAGGCGCAATAATAAAATACTGATTGGCACTATTCAAAAAGTGGGGTGGGATACGGTCATGGGCGGCGATCCCGGGAGTTTGAGGCGGACAAGACCCCCATCTTGAAGAGTGGGGGACACACCACGCATTTGTTCCCCTCACATTCTGAAGAAACATCAAAAAAGGTGATCAGTTTTTCACGCGTGAAAAATGTTTTGACCTATTTTTTTTAACAGATCAGTTCAAAACTCTTTTTTTGACCAGATAAGTTCTAAAGTGTCCCCCCACCTGTCAAACAAGATCGCCGCCAGTGGGTACGGTACCCCAGTCTAAAAAGTGGGGTATGGGTACCCCTCGCACCCCCACAAATTACGCCTATGATTAAAATTCAGTAGGCCTAACTGATCTTGTTTTTAGCTTTATGTTGCGCCAAATTAGAAAAATATCTAGTTTAATTCCATGGCTGGTTGAGAATTCAATAAAGTCTTTCAGAACAGTGATATTTTACTTCTAAAAATAATTCCTAATTCAGTTCTAATTCAGTTCTGAGCTCTTTGATATTACTCCTAATTCTAATTTTACTTCACAAATAATTTAACTTCTTTTTTTACCCGAGGTATTTATGATCCCTCAGGTGCAAGATACTAATTAATTATGTTGACTCTGGAGTGGCCGTCCTGGTCAAGATTCTTCTCATTGCTATTTTAGTTCTCAAATAATTTTGCTTCTTATTTTAGTTTTCCAAATAACTATTAATTTCCGCGCTGTAAAGTATGCATTGCTTGCATGCAGAAACGCGCTAAACTTGTCTCAAGAAAGAAAAAAATTGAAGTAAAACAAGGGGTGGAACGTTAGTCTAACAATGCAGCATCTATTCCCCTCCCAAGACTTGCAATACTTCTATTTTTTTCTAGCAAGTCCACAAAGTCCGCCATTTTCTCAGTTCGTTCTTGGCATGTAGATCTGCCTTTAGTTTCGTCAAAATGAAAAATCCCAAACCGGCCTATCTCGCTTCCTTCCAGCCAACATTCTCGATTAACTCATAATTTTACAATTTAACGATCGAACCCTAAATTAAAAAAATGGCGTACGAAACTGAGGTCGTTAGTACACAAGCAAGGATTCTATATAAGTGCTCATTTCCTTCAAACTCAAAACTCAAACTTTATTCATGATGTTAAAGACAGTGATGTTGCAACAATTTAAGTGATGGAATCTATGCAAAGCGTCCATCACTTCTTTTATAAAAGGTCCTTGGTACACAAGTGAGACAATTAGTCCTGTTAGACAACGAAGACCAAAGACATCGAGAAAAATGAATGGTATGCGCCCCTGATCAACCAAAGTTTTCCAATGGATTATGTGTTTGGAACGCGTGCAATTTTACTCCCCTTCATCTCAACTTAAGTTAGGTACCACAGGAAGTAAAATGATTTTACTTCTTAAAATAATTGTTAATTTCGTTCATAATTTTAGTTCGGCAAATAATTTCTAATTCAATTCCTAATTTCGTTTTTTCTGCTGAAATAATTCCTACTTTTACTTCTAGTTTTCGTTAACGAAATCATTTATTTTTACTTCTAATTTTAGTTTTCGTTAACGAAAATATCACAGTTTCAGAAGCGGAGACATATTCTGTCCGTCAACGGAACATCGACTGATGGCCTCAGTCACAGAGACGTCGTCCTTCTTCTGACCTCCGATTCCATCAGTTCAGTCCGCCTGTCTGTCGTCTCCTGGCCAGGATCTTCCATCTGACCACAAACTTTCGCCTCTGCGTCCCAGTTTTGAAACCAAGTAGGCCTACACCCTACACATAGGCGTAGACTCTGGGGGAGGGGGGCAGCCGGGGCACGTGCCCCCAATAATTGAATTGGACTGTACACCCAATGCAACAAGTTAGAATGAATAACCAAATCCTCCCAATATTTTGGACAAGTTTACGCCAGTGGACCTACGTCGTCCACGATGTGAGGAGTCGCGGTGAATAGGTGACGCTGGAGTAAAATTGGCCTGGCAGTTCTACTTCCGGTAGCCTGTTACGCTGCCGGCATTTTCGCCGGTAGTGACGGACACCAACGATATTGCATCATCAGTGTTTCCGTCTGAACCTGTCACTGTTTACTTGATGTAGGTCTAACGCAGACAAAGGTCGTAGTTTTAGACACTCATCATCATGGTGAATTAATTTACTACACTCTACCACTGACAGTTGGACGTTATCGAACAATGCAAACGGTTACGACTTACGACATGCTGTCCGATTGTCGGACCGATGATGTCCTGTATAGGCTTCAGGCAAAGATTCTCATCATAGAGGGGAACCGAACAATAGGCGCCTAAGTTAAGCTACTGCTAACTCAGAAACAATTATCTATCTGCATTAAGGTTCTGTAGTGCCTCGCTCGTGAATACATTGGGGCCCTGCGCCCTTGGCTTTATAAACTAACGCAACAGAATTGCTTGATTGTACGATTACGATATAGGCCTATTATGCGACTAGCGCTTCATAATTCATCAGCTGGGAGTAACTGATGTAACCGTGTTTGTAATTGTAATTGTAATGTAGGCATAATTACCACAATTTCTGTAGCATCGTTTCGTAATCTCGAGATTTCTACAGCGCCCAAAAAAGCGAAGTCGCGGGAACCAGCTCATTCACAGGCGTTAGTGGCTAGCTACTTCTGTGGTGCTTTGCAGAGTGTTCTGTCAGCGTAAATGCTAAGCAGGCCAATGGAAGGGATCCAGTCTGTAATTAGCAGGCTGATCCGTCACCGGTACCTCCCCATGCAGTAACAATCCAACATCTGAACAACTTTGCTGACAAGCCGACATTTGTCTCTTTTCTACGGTCCTGAGAAATCCGGGCACATGTCCTATATAGGTCACTCCTTCCAAAAAGTCAGTAGTATACACTCTCCGACCGCGTTCTCACGATCGCGTCTTACCCAAAGCTAACAGTTATATGAGGAAAACTTCATGGTTAGAATGCCGTATTCTTATTGACGTTTATTGACATTAATTTTTTTTCAATGGGTGTACACCAGAGTGCGGCCTGGCAGCTGGTTTAATAAAGAATATACTTAGTTAAGAGTTACGTGGTAGTTACAGAGTAAGCAAGTTTTCAACTGTCAACTGAGCTCTCCTCCGTCGGACTACTCCCAATTCCATTGGAACGCTGTTTCTCTGCCATATGTACAAAATGTATGTCTAGTTATAGGCTTCACACGGATGATGGTTGAACAGAGGAGGACCATGACTCGCACGAAACACTTACACCGAAACACTTGAAGACCCCCACGCCAAAAACACATGATAGGCCACTTCTTCTATTGTAACAAAGTCATGTTAACTGAATCAGACATACACGTAACCCAAGGATTTGCCAATGACCCATGCAAGATCCTGTGCTACAGAAATAGATACATATGCCTACGCACGCACGAGCATACACTAACCAACAGGCAGAGTTGAAGACACACAGATTTGCATACATATATACATGCATATTTACATACATGTATACATGTATGTATGAATACGTATGTATATATGTACATATATGTGTGTTCATATATAGATACATACATACATACATACATACATACATACATACATACATACATACATACATACATACATACATACATACATACATACATACATACATACATACATACATACATACATACATACATACATACATACATACATACATACATACATACGCCCCTTACATACATACGTATAAAATGTACATGCATAAATGCATACTCAACAATAATATTAAGCCAACTAATCGACTGATAGATCACCTACAACGCTTGCACTATGTACTGTGATGTCATAAAGAAAAGACAGTTGAGGAATTACGTCATCGAAATTAATCTCGCTAGAGGACGCTGCGAAACAATCGATTTAAGCGACTCCAGTTGTCATTCCTACGCAGTCCTAAGTTTAGGTTTTAACAAGAAAGACAGGTTTGAACGATTGTGCATGCTGACTGACTTCTATCGGATAAAAACTTATAACGTAGCGAGAATATGGCCAATAATCTGTTTGAGGATATGCTAAGAGCAGTTGATGAACATGACAGCCGCGGGTTTCAGTCAGCATTGCAAAGAGGATTTGATGTGCGGACTCGCGTCCGATCGAGAAATTCGCGCACAAATGTGCCATTCATAGAAGTGGTGGCGAAGACTGGCTTTACACACGCCCTGAAGCTTCTCCTCCTTGAAAGCTATCCGTGTCAGATTACAGTCGACGACGCAGTAAGTGCGTTTAAGTCATGCCTTTGTTCATCAACGCCTAAATCGATCATCAGCGTTTTCGTCGATTCAAGTCTGCTTGGCATCTTGCCGATAGTCACCATCGCCGAAGCATTTCGATACAGCATGGAATATGAGTGTCACAGACTTGCCCGTCGGATCATCGATGCGCCTGGCTTCGATGTCGGATGTCGCATCAACCTTTACGGCGCCTACTGGGAAAGACCGCTACATGCCGCTATCAAGCATAACAATTACGAGATCGCCGAACGCCTCCTCCAACTGGGTTCCGAAGTCGACCAACCGAACTGCGACGGTATAACCGCGCTTATGATAGCCTGTGGCAGCGTGACCCTCGACACCGTCCGCCTTCTGCTCGCCCACGGTGCTGATCCGAACTCTGCCGAGGGTATAAAGACCTGCCACTGGCCACTCGATGCCAGACATCCCCTGAACAAGGTTGCGCTACCGGAATTTCCAAACTTTCTGACAAATCAAAATCGGTGGAAAAACGCAGATGCCGACAAAGTCGTTTCTCTGCTGATCTGCGCAGGACTGCGCCCGTCGGCAGGCAATTGGTTGCAGCGAACGGCCGTCGTCGTAAGGATGTCCCGTGAAACTGGTCTCGTTCTGCGGAAGCTGGTCTTTCGGTTGCCCACACTGACGGAGCTGGCCGTCGTTCAGGGAAGGCAGCAGATCAGGAAGATGATGAACGGGAAAAGCGGTCCCGGGTTCAACCAGATCCTCAACAATCTGAATCTTCCTTATATGATGAAGCAACAGCTCGCCATCGAACTCATCAGCTAGCTTCGGTTACGATCAGTTCACGGACGTCGCAGTAAGCACTGCAGGCGTATAGTTCGTTAAAGACGCTCCACACTATACTCGGTTACCTTACAATCCCTCATTCCGACTACAGTACATTTTAATCGCTTTCCCACACATTACATTACACTGTGCTTTTGATGTCTTAAAAGGCGCTATTTTAAAACTCGTTTGCACCACTTAACTCGACTACACAACTACACACAAACAGGGCCAACACAACAACGTTGCACTGCATCACACTAGGAACAAATGCTAAACAACTACAAATCTAGAACTCATTCTAAATACAACTAGAAATTGAACTATTCTTGCAAGTATATTAAAATTCTGATGATTAACATTTGATATGATTAGATTTAAATAGGATTATTTAATCTGATTAAACTTTATATTCTGTAAAAAATAACTTTGAATTTAAATTCAAATCTCCTTGTCTCCTTGTGCCGTCGGCTCTAGGAGCCCTAGCGATCGTCATGCCACACAGTCTCCGTTGCCGTCTTGCCACCTCTCCCAGTAGCCCTTGAGTCGCGCTTTGGCCTGGGAGCCCCACCTCAGCGCCCCGGCCTGGGAGTCCCTCCATCCGCGACCATCGGCGTGGTTTGGTGTGTGGCATGGCGATTTTCTTGGCATGATTAACAGGGGTGGTTTGCCATTGCCTTCCCCTGGTTTTGCCTGCCGTGCCCGTTCGTTCCCCCTCCTAGGAAGAGTACTTCCTAGGAAGGGTACTAACGGTCCGCACCACGAGAAGGTGGGCACGGAGGACTTTGGTTCACCAGCCCAGGTCGGATCCGAGTCTACGCTCATCAGAGTCGTCGGTCAGGTCGCCTCCCTGCTTTACTCTGTACTCTGTACCAGAGTGACTGGTGAACCTTTGCGGACATTATTCAAATAATGTTGTATAATTCTTAAGACACTACTGTTGTACTATGGTTAGTTGTGTTGGCAAAGAAAGATTAAAGTACATTATGGAACTTTTTTGAAATCCTGTTTGTTGTTATTCTGGATAAGGCCTACAATTCCTAATGCATTTACTTAATGTACTATTGTAGTCAAGAATAGCCACAAATAAGTTGAAGTCAATATTCATATCAAAATGCCTTACAGTGCAATGCAAAATAGGGCAAGGTAAAGTAATGAAAGGTAAATAAAGGCAAGTAAAGAAAAGGTAAAGTAGGGAAGGTAAGTTAATTACATAGTACATACATACATACATACATACATACATACATACATACATACATACATGTACATACATATATACATAGGGCCTAATACATCATAATACATGCTTACTTGCACACATTCATACATACATACATACATACATACATGCATACATACATACATACATACATACATAGTTACATACATACATACATACATACATACATACATACATACATACATACATACATACATACATGTACATACATACATGCATTCATACATGTACATACATACATACATACATTGGGCCTAATACATCATCACAATACATGTTTACTTGCATACATTAATGCATACGTGGGACTCGGTAACTGATTGTGGGGCACGGTGGAAGAAAAAGAAGAGTCCCTTAAGCTAGTCCTGAGGCAGCCATGGGTATGAAGTGTTAGCAACCACACTTTCTTAGCCTCGGCATATGAGGGTGGGTGGCCAGTCCTCTCCCTCACCGTCTCATGCATCTTCCCACCAACAGTGTACGGTCACTGTATTCATTATAGCTGACTTGGCTACGGGGTGCAGAAATCTCGAACCAAATTTCTGCCCTGGCGGGAATTTGAACCCCGACCTCTCGATTGACAGTTCAGCGCGCTAACCACTACACTATCGAGCACCCCAACGATTGGTTAAAGCGCTGGGTTTGTAACGCGGAAAGTAGGGGTTCGAGTCTTCTCTTAGACGGTTACTGTGTAGGGACCTTGCCAGTGTAAGTGAAGACCTAAAGTCTCTCAAGTAGGCTCCAAACAAGCCTAGACAAGCCCAAAAGTGGCCAAAACAAGCTGTACATAGGCGGTCAGTTTGAAATGACCAGTTCCCCCGGTTCGACGCGAAACGGGAAATCGGATCTGGCTTCGGCCAAGATGGCGATCAACCAACAGCCAACATTTTGTTCCCGGATACGAACTCGAGCTAATCTACAACGGCAAAAGGAGAAATTCAGGCCGAAGCGAAGAGTTTCTCCAATCCTTGGTTCATCTCGACAACGTTCTCATATTTACTTACTTATTCACATATAGGCATGTGCACTGTGCAGCCTGCAGGCGACATGGCGCAATAAAATATCGTAGTCGTGATCTAGAAATTTCTAGCGCTACTATAGTCTTAAAAGCTAAGTGCTGGGCACCAGCTTATTCACGAGGGATGAGTCGTGTCAGTGGGGTTGTCAATAGATAACAATCAGCAAACATAGATGCATATGTACGCATAAATCTTTAATACGGACAAACAAAACTTTATTAAGCCCTACTTTGTTCCGGAAGAATTGCATTGCCAGATATTAGAACCATTTGAGCACATCACAGGCATACTTATAGAGTGTATTCGTAATCGTAATCTCCAAACTTCTAAAGCGCCACTCGAAGACCAAGCGTAGGGCAACAGCCTATTCACGTGCGCTGCGTCAAATCAGAGGTGGTTTCCAAAGAGTAGCCCAGAGTCCGCTTACCATGAGGGCAGATCAAGAGAAGAAGCACAGCAGCTGTCAAGGCGGGTGCGTTAAGGGCGAGAATTGGTAGGCGGAGGATCAGATGAGTCAGAGTAGGAGTTCTTAAAAAGGCGAGACTTCAGTTTTGAGTGGAAAGCCCCCGTGTGATAGATAGAGCAGCATGAAGAGGATGATTAAGGACGGGTTGGAATGATGTTGGAGGAACCGAGAATCTGCGGAACTCGGAGGGGAGATCGTTCCAGAGGCGTGGTGCTGTGTTGGAGAACTTGAGATGAGTAGTGACCGGAGTCGAGACAGACCGAGATGGGAGGATGATAGGGTGGAGCGGGTTGCCTGGATGGTGAAGAGATCACGGAGATACTTGGGCTGGGAATATTGTAGGGAGTTATAGTTTAGTGATAGGCATTACTTTTTGCTATAAAAAGGTTCCGGAACTGAACAATTATGGAAGGGCTAAATCGAGGGCGAAGTCCGAGAAAAAACTGGGGGGGGGGATGTGAGGTTTGGGAAGGGTCTCGGTGAGATCCTCCCCAAGAAAAGTTTTGACGTCATGATATTAAATTAAAATAACTAAATTATTCTTTTATTAAAACAACTAAATTATTTTCAAATAGCTGAAATAGGGTACCGGAACACCCCACAGTTTTTTTACACTTGCTTATTAGAGTGCTTTGATCTATCTAAAGTTAACCTATTTTTATACTGGTACCGACTAATAATGCAGTTCAGTACTCGAATTCCTCACAGCCATTTACACAGCATTTCTGTGAAATAATGTCCTGCTATTTTGCATTTTATTCTAAAAGTATTTTGGCAGCGTGAAAGCCTGAAAGGTAGGCCCTATAGCTTACTTTTGGCTAGATATATATGTGTATCTTCATGCAAGTATGTATGTGTATGAATGTGCAGAGCCTGCTTTAGGCTGAATATGGCTGAATATGCATGATTGAATGTATATGTGTGTGTATATGACTAAGGTTAAATTAGTGGTTTTATAAATAAGGTAGTGAGTGTATTCTATTAGAAATATACTCGTTGGCAGCTCGGCTTTGGGAATGTTGTTTCCAAAACGTTTTATTTCCTTAAGGCCTAAGTAATAGTTTTCGTCATCTAGGCCTAATACTTCAATGACGTATCTTCCATCCGATTAATTTTAAAGGCCCACGTATAAGACTTTGTGAGAATATCAGCCTGAGATTGGCTGAGTAAGACCTGGCCAAGTGAGATTAGCTGAGGTCAGACTGAGGGGTCTGTCTTTTCTTCTAGGCTTATGATGTCTCACTTTCTCGGGGAGGTCATTATTCTTCCCTGACTGCTGTTGGTTAAAGGTCTTCCTCTCATACGCTGTGCAACCAATCAGACCGGTTACGCAGCGGCCATCATTCGTGACGCCAGTGAAAAGGGTCGGGGTAAAAGTCCTCTTCGTCCCCACAAAATAATCCAGGTGTGCCATTAGGAGGTCACGCTCGCCGGCAGATAAACCAAGACTTAACGGCCATTTATTGTCCGCCATCGTCTGCTCGGTGTAAACCGGATATTGCGTCAACGGACGCGGATGTGGTGTGCCATCTAGTGATTGGTTAACAACATTGACGAAATTTTGCTTTTTTATGGACAACTGGAGTGAGCCTGGTTTTTCTGTACACATTCGCTGTCCGTTGACCAGCTATATAAACAGACCTGGATAGAAGCTGTTCGTTCTCCTCTTCCCTCCATTGAGCCTCATCCCATCCTATAGCATAGTAGGCTACTGCAGGCTGTAAGCAGTAGTCGTATTAACACAGGAACGCAGTGTTTACAGGTGACCTAGGGTCCTAGACTAACAGACCAATTTATTTTACTTACAGTGTTTTATGCCTTGTGCGTTGAACACCGGCGCTATAGAAGTTGCTAATTAATAATAATAAAATTTGTATTTGACGGACTTATTAGCAACTGATATCGTCTGAGCTTTGGTCTAGCACTTCAGCTGCTTTGGTCGAAATATCTGATCTGAGAATGTTTCGTCTTTCTATCGAGCAAAACCGTATACGCTAAAAGAGGAAGACAGGAGCAATATGGGAAACCAGCAGAGCTTCGACTGTGAGTATTTATCTTCGTTCTTAAGCCGAATGTGATCTAGATGTATGGCTCACTCTTTGCCAAGGCTCTCTTGGGAGCGCCTCTGTGTAGTCGGTGTGGATATTTTTCAGTGGGTTTTAGCTTGCTCCTCCTTTCATTACCTCTCCTATTTTATAGCTTCGTTGCTTCTTCCTTTCCTCCGTCCCACCTTCTTTTCTTCTTCCATTCTTTCTTCCTTTCCTCTTTTCATCCTTTTTCCTCCTTTCCGAATTCCTTCCTCTTTTAATTTCTTTCTTTTTTCCCTTTCTTCATTTTCTTTCTTCCTTTCTTTCTTCCTGTCTTTCCCCTGTACTTTCTTCCTAACTTCCCATCTTCCTTCCTCCCATCCTTTCCCTTCCTTCTATCCTTCATTCCTTCTTCATATCTTGGTCTCCCAAGACCAAGACCAAAACTCGGCTGTCTGTATGAACAGTCACTTAACAAAACTCAAGAATTTAAAAATTAATCATGATGTTGGCGTCATACGACAAATATCTGCGGACGGATAAACAAGTCTTGTTGGTCAGGAAAACCCATCGGCAGCAGCAACAATTATGCTGTATCTGGAAGCCCTGCCGATACTTTGAAACAGACTCACGATTTGTACATTTACAGTGCTTGAAAAGCTACTGTGTGTGCTAGCGACTTCAACACCTAGAACGTAGCCTATATTTTCACGTGGTTGAATTCTAATGAGACCCCACAAGTCAAGTCTTGGTAAAAAAATTCTAAGCGAATTGTTTTTTATATATAAAATATAGGAAAGGTATTTGGAATAACATTTTGTATGAAGGACTTTTGTAAATACGAATTCGGAATTCTCTGCCGTCTGCATTTAAAGTTAATTTGCTTTGCATAAAATGAAAGACTCATATGTTTTCATTAAAATAGCGAGTATTCCGACTTTACAATTTTTAGTAAGGAATAGAAGAATTGACCTGATTGTGATTGTGATTTTTTGGGTCTAGGTCTCGGTCTTGGTCTTGAGGTTCAAAGTCTTGGTCTTGAGCGTGGTCTTCAAGTTCAAAGTCTTGGTCTTGGTCTCGAGGTTCATAGTCTTGGTCTAAAGCTTAAGTCTTGGCCTTGGTCTTGGTCTTGAGGTTTAAAGTCTTGACAACAAGACTGCACTGGACTGGACGTTACATTGGTAGTAGGCCCCTAAACAGTAAACAGGCTCAGTATATGAAAGCACGTGGCATTTTCCACTCTGACCTGATTACAGTTGGTGAAATATGACGAGCTCCATTTATGGACCTAGGCCTACCTTTAGAAACGACGAGAGAATGGCCTTTTGTAAACCTACGCATACTGTCACGCATGGTTGCTGCTATCGAGGGCCACAATGAAGGCCTAAATGCAGGCCTCATTCCATGGTTGCAAATCGATGAGCTATATCGTGCGCTGGATATGTAATGGCGAAAGTATACTGCTAGGTTTTCAAAACGCCAGTTGATCTGCAAATGACATGCTAACGGAAGAGAGACCATTAGCGTTGTGATGGAGGCTGTAATTTATAGATAGTGATCGAAGCTTCTGTCTAACACGTAGGCGTAAATAACAGGCCGCTTGTGATCATTGTCTACAGAATGGTTTACATTCTATATGTTTGAAACTCAGTCCGAGCCGAAGACGTTTTTCAAGCCTTGGTTTGTCTCTACACAGTCTGATATTTATTTACCTACTCACGTATAGGCCTGTGTAGAACTACTTGGGGCAATAGAAAATCGTAGTCGTGATCTAGAAATTTATAACGCGCCACTTAAAACTAAGTGCTGGGCACCAGCTTATTCACGAGGGCTGTGTCGTGACAGTGGAGTAGTCGAGAGGTAATAATCAGCAACAACCAGATATGCTTATGTACGCATAAATCTTTAATATAAAATATATAGGTTTATGTATATTTATGTTCAGACGTCAGGTGTAGTGCGGTCACTGCCAGGCAAACGGATGCATGTCAGTGTTGAATTAAGCTTGAATCTATGGCTGCTGCCATAGGTAGGCCTAATGAAAGCAGACCAGTACGTCGGTCCATCTAAGTGTTTGTATTCCAGTATCAATTAGCACACACCTGAGCTGTCGTAATTTACCTGTTTTGATCTACCGCGGCCTGCCTCTAGTATTCTGTCTGTACAGCCAGGGTTCCGTGAGTGTATAGTATATACATATAATAAATATATATAATATATATTATATGTATATATAAATCACAAGCACATACACAAATACGCGCACGCACTCATGCGCACCTGTGTGTGTCTGCGGTGCCAATTAATGTATAAGCGCAAACAACAGTTTATTAGGCCTACTTTGTTCCGGAAGAATTTCCATTGCCAGATATTATTTGAGCACATCACAGGCATACTTATAGAGTGGATTCGTTGTGATGCATTTAATTACGTATACAAATCAAGGCCTAACCGATAGGCCTTCAGACAAGCGGTCATTTCTACGAATGCATGTTGAGTTATGCGAACAGGTAGTAGGCCTAACACGCTTACGTCAGCTAACAGGCCTATCGTGTGGTTTGAAAACACGAGTGCATATTATGGGCCTACCTGATAGGCCTGTGGACATTTCAAGCTGCGTGATTACGCAGCGTAGCCTTCTACGCGTAGTCGCGTACGTGACTAAGCTACAACCGGTGACCTAAAGAACACGAGTCAATAATAAAAACACAGGCTATAGTCCAGCAACACGGACCACGCATTAAGAAGCTTGCCCGCGCAGAGAAAGTCAACAGGAGAAACATAGGTCCACACTTAAGCATTTGAAACTATAGCAAACGGAAGCGTAGACTCTGTTGACGCATTGATATTAAACGCTAGAACCTTGTTTGAGTCGACTATGTGTAAAGCAGGCTTAGTGCACTTGTATGACAAAGCGTTGTAGTTAATTAATTATGGCTAATTATTTTGCTGAACACACGCATAAGTAAACAGTCCTTGGTAGACCCCTATAAGTGGGAGTCTTAGCCGCACGCGCTCTTAACAGTAATATATATTAGAGGAGATAAAGAGATAAAAAAACAGAGAGGAGAGAGCGCGAGATTCTGTAAGTGGACAGGTGTTGAATTCCATGATTAGTCTGTATTCGGTTATGGTGTCGTTTTAATATGGAAGACGCCGAAGCTTGTCTTCTCCAGCCGATGGATCAGCGTGATGGAACCGACCCGAGTCACTTGTACAAGACTCCTCTGCGACCTGGAGAACTTCCGTCGGAGGCGAAGCAAAGACTCCAGACGCTCGGCGAAACAAGGAGAAAACTGGAAGAGGCTTTTCCACAGCGGAAGAAGGACAGCTCCTCCTTCGATGTCACTAGGTTCCTCACGGAGGTTACGGTATGTCGATTCACTCACCGGATCAATTCATTGAAAAATGAGCAGGGTCGAGGCTAAATACAATATATAGAAACGTGTTTACATTTATATAATCTTCGGTAATGTGACGTTGGTCTAAATGTAGCGCCATGTAATGCAGTGTGGGTCTAAATGTAATACAGATCTAAATGTTGGCCTAATGTAAAGTTTGTTGACCTAATATATCTGCAATGTATCACACTTCGTTACTTGCTGACTTTTATATTGCGGAATATTTATGTAGGCCCCCATAATGCAATAGCCCGAGATAGTGGCTTATAGTGACTTTGAGAAACTATTATATACCTGACTCCTTCATTACATATCTCTTCTCTTCTACCTATTTAACCGCCGTTGCCATGGTTACTGGTCTCTCTGATCTATGGGATTTCGACCTAGTTTCTTTAATCATTTCAATGAATAATGTTTTTTTTCTGATTGTGATTTCACTCCAAGCGACCGTCGACGGATGACTGGGACATCATGATAACGGCGCAATAGAAGTCATTAGACTAGAATAGATTACCTGCCTTGTTTTGCTCTGTTGCAGGACCAGGATGGCTTATCGACAAAGCCGCAGCAGCAGGAGGCGGTCTTCATTATTCGTTCCTTCCAGGATCCACATTGTCTACAGTTCAAGGCGCAGCCATACAGCGCTAACAACAGGTACGGCGATTAGTTGGCGCCCGTTAAAACATGGAGCAACAAACCACTGGAACAGTCTTACATTAACACTTTAACGACGAGCTGGATTAGTTTCCCAGTCGGTTTTAGTACACCCTCATCTTTAAAGTGTTACTATGTGTGGCGCACTATAAAGAGTAGCCTAAACGAGACTAGCCTATCCTACACTAGACTAAACCAGACTAAATTAGACTAGACTAGATTATTCTAGAAAACTAATCCCTTAAGCTGAGAGGCAGTCGTGGATATGAAGCGTTAGCAACTTCGTTTTCTTAACCTCGGAATATGAGGGTGCATAGTCAAGCGTTTCCCTCGCCGTCTGGTCTTCCCACCAACAGTGAAAGGTCAGCTTACTCATTACAGCTGGAACCAAGGCGAGGTTTGCGTTCAGCGTCAAAAGGAGACTTTATAGTCAAAAGATCAAATCTTCTATTTGGAAATAGGATGTTTGAAGTGGCTGGTCCAGCTGAATGGAACTCTCTTTACCAGAAACAGTTCGAAGATCCACTTCCATAAATACATTTAAAACCAAACTGAAAACTCATTTATTCTCTAAGTACTATAATTAACTATAAGTACTGCATTGTAACGCGTCCTTTGAGTAAGACTCTGTTTTATAAATATAAGTTGTATTGTATTGTACAGCTGAGTTGGCGATTAGTCTAACCAGACTAGAAAAGAAGGGATTAGAATGGGAGAGACGGTTCTCTTGTTTTTCTCTTGTTAATATGAAACTAGATATGCGTATGAGAGTGAACAAGGAGCAGGGTCATAGGTTGGTTGATTTAGATAAAAATACCTTGTGAACGATAAGACAGATTTTAACTAAATTATTTGCTCGATGGACAACAAGTGTAATGAATGCAAAATGCATGGACCGTGCGTTCGTCCCTTGCATTGTTGACAGAGCAACGATGTGTCATGTAACATATATTGCCTTCGTTTTTGTCGATCGACTATCTAGGCAGAACTGTTCCATGTGTGGCCAGACTCGTGACTTCCACAAGCAACTCTCGGACGAGCAAGATGGTGGTCACCAGGGATCGCAGAATGGCATTGCCGACATCATGGGACTCCTCATCGAAGCCACCAGGCATCCACTGCAGGCGTCGACGTCATCTTTAGCAACAGCTGGTGGTGGTGGTGGTGGTGGTGGTGGTGGTGGTGGTGGTGGTGGTGGTGGAGAGGCAACGGACTCAGCTCATCATCCGTCGCATGACTTCGTCGATCACTCTCGCAAAACGATGAGTCGTCCAGCGCTCACCTTTGGATCCGTCCAGATTCCGATGCGGTTCGTCGGTCACCAGAGCTGCACAAAGGAAAAGTATATGGTAGGTTGTCCTATACCAGCAGACGACAGATACGGGTGGGCACGCGTGGCTGTAACGTGCATGAGGGGCAAGGTGTGGTGGTGTATGAGAGCAGTGGTGGAGGTTTTTGAGTGCTATTACGGTTGGAGATGTGTAGATTGGCGTTAAAAAACGAGCATTTTAAAGTATTATTCACACTGCGGTCACCATTGTTTGGTGCTTTGTCCTAGACCTACCATTAACAGAGCAGGCATCAACTTTACCTTTATTCGACTCGCGTTTTGTCACAACTTATATAATCTGGGGTGATCGTAATTGTAATCTGTAGATTTCTATAGCGCTGAAAAAGCGGAGTTGCAGGAACCTATTTATTCACAGTCACTCAGTCAAAACAAAATCGATAGGCAAAACTGCTCAACTGTCACTGAATACTGTTCGGTCAGATCCCCCAGGACCCTTATGGTTGGTATACAACGACGTTTACAATTGCAGAGGAAGTATCTGAAGTTTGACGCCAACGAAGCAGCCACGAATCAGACGGTGAGTAGTCTGTGGAGTCTGATGACTGAAATCTGGCAGATCGAAGTTCCATCCGTCGTCTTCTCGGTCACCGGAGGAGAGATGCCGGACAAATACCTCGAAGCAATGCAGACCGTGGCCAATGCCATCAAGAAGATCACCAGCCAAACAGGTTCATATTTCATCTCGCCGAGAAAATGTTCCAAATTGCCCGTGCATCTTCAATTGAGGAGTTGTTACCCTCTGCTTCTCATGAACTCCAACAGTATAACATGTAATTTTCCGGCTTAGCGGACTACATGCAAGCACCGGTTTTGAGAATACTCACCATTTTCCTCAGGGTTGTCATGTCGGAAGCGCCACTGAGTAATTTGTTCCTTAAAAATTCGGCACAGGTACAAACTGTATAAGGATATACAGAGCTCAACGATGGAGGGTCCTTTGCAATTACAAGAATTGTTATATAATACGTGGCCACTATCACAGGGCTGCATGTGAGCAATTACAGAGTATTATATAATTCGACAAGATTAAAATCTGTGTGCAGTGTTTTCGACCTATCTATTAGGCCCCTACCTTTCCTGCAACGAATAGTTCAATTCAGTTTTCACTGTAGTGACTGTAAGACGTTGGAAGATAACCAATACAGCTGTTTTACACTTTTTTCCTGCCTAGTGTGTGGAATGCCCTTAAAATTAGTGCGACGACTTGTCGTGCGTCGAATTGTCGTGCCTCGAACCATGCACTATGCACTTTCCTCATCGTTGAAGCATTTAACGGTTCGCACCATTATCCCCAAAAACTAGAGTCACAGTTTTCCATGTTACATCAACTCATTTTTTCCGATATATAAATTTTTATACATTTTTATATATGTATGTACAGCACATGGCCTACATATGGTCACTTATATGCAGCGCATTTCAAGAACCGTGTATTTATTTGTGCAAGCATGCACGTGTAGTCTATCTCAATAGAGACAGCAATTCGTAAAGATCTGCCATGGCTGTGTTTGGTTAATGTTTTAGTTCATGTTAGTTTAGTTAATGTTTACGTGACTAATTTTATATTTTGTTGCCGTTTATTAGAGTGTTGGATCATATCGGATGGTCGGAACTACGGAACTTCGAAATACCTGGGCAAGATGCTGCAGCCGGAAGGTTCGCAGGACTGTCAGCGCCAGCAGTATTCACCCGTCTTCGTATGCGCCAGCCACTGGGGCTCCCTCCAACGCAAGGAACTACTCTTTGGCATCAGCGTGAGTTCGCGACCTCTCAGTGACCTTTTACACTATAGTCCCCTATACAAACTGTTTTATTGGCACATATGCACACGCACATAAATACACGCCTAAATATACACACGTGGATGCTTGCAGACATACATACAAAATTTATATGCACGCATGCACTGCATTATATATATATATATACATACATATATATACATATATATATAATTGTACATTGCACAGTGAAAGGAATATATATCGAGCACACACATATCACACTGCACTACATACCAACGCTGTTTGCGCGGAGGTTTATCTGCTGGTCATTTCTAACTAATTTGTTGTCAAATAGGTGACCATAATGAGCGGGACTTCGGTCCTTTCAGGGTCTGCTCTTTGTATCAGAGCTGATTTTCGGTTCTCAAGCATCTATCACAATGCGATACTCTCTGTAGAAATGATTTGTTGCATTATCTGCGAATGACTCTTGACGAATACAGAGTTCAATTGCACACGATTGTTCAGTTACGCTGACGCTGATGAGATAGCTACGAAATTGCAACATCTACAAGAGCTTCTATTCTAAACTGCTCAAGATGAACGCCTAGTGCCTACTTAGCACTAGACATAACAGTCTAATATAAAATGTCCAGTCTAAGCTTCATGGTCACTGCATCATTCTCAATGACCAACTCCTCTACTGCCTTACTTATTCTAAGTCATTCGGAGGCTCCTTGGAAAAGGTATAATCGTGACGGGTCCATCAACCCTATAGGACTTTACCTTTGATCCCTAGATTGGCATTAGCTAAGCTACTGTGAAGTGTGGTCTTAGACAAACCTTTCCTAAATATGTGACCGTGCATGGGAAAACCCTCCCAAACTCAAAATTTCTGAAAAGTTAGTTTATATTTTTTTTAAATACTACCGTCACTGTTGATTAATGTGGTAAAAACTGTATATTTGTATCTTTAGAAATGAAAAAGTTATGAATTTTTAAAGAATTGAAGTATTAGCGTTTTGAGAACTCGTTATTAAGAGAAATCGCAAGTTAAAAATTGGCTTCATTGTGTGAACTATGCAAATGTGAATCGATTTTTCAGCATAATTTAGTAGTATGTTCTAGATGTAGAATTTTCTGCCCTTTCCAATGGTGTCAACGGTGTTTCTTGGAAAATTAAACTGACACAATGGCACAGATTTAAAGGTGATGCCATGTTGCAATTAAATATAATAATCTTTAATTTTTCTCGGGTGTGGCTTTTGGATGGCGAGACATCACTATTCTCAGCATCAGATTCGTCGCTAAAGTCACTCGAATCGTCATTTTCCACATCAGTATTGCAGAAGTAGTCATTAATAATGTTTTGCAAATGGTCCTCTCGACCAATTCTACTAAAATTAAATGCTGAAAGTTCATTTAAACATCGCGCGATTTCGGATTGTTTACTTCTGTCCGTCATCGTTATAATAATAATCTCGTATTCGTCAGATGGCGCTACCGTAGTTGTGATCAGTCCGCGATAGTGCCTCCCAAAATTTATTTATTGTGAATTATTACTGCATTTAAACAGTTTATTTTTTGTACAGATGGGTTTAGAAAAAAATGTAGTATGCTTTAAAATTAAATCTGCTGCCGTTAAGGCAGCGTTCATTGATCAGAATTAGCCATAACAGAGACCCTGCTAGTCGCCGCTTAAAATGACCATCTCATAATTAAAAATTCATAGCAAATTAGGCTGTATTCATACATACTTACTGTTGGCACATATAGATTCAGCAGAAAAAACTAGTTCAGAACATGACTAATTAATAAGTCTGTTATAACAGCAAGATTTTCGGCGATATTAAAATAAACGCACGCTTGACTGGGCCGAATCATTGATATAAATTTAAACAACGGGTGTAAAAAAATCAAATTAAAATATTTGTATTAGTTTGTTTGACCTGTAATTCTGGGATTTAGTAGTTGAAATATCAATTATTAATATTATGCAAAAAAATTTTTTTCACTGGTTTACGCATTCATGACCTTTCCGCTCGATTTGCTAGGTTTCAGTACACGCGACTTTGGCCGGGTAATCCCATGCACGGACACATATACTGTCCGATGGAAAACTCTTTCCAACGTAGATGGTTCAGCTATCCAGTCGCTTCTGAAATGTTACATATGGGGTCAACTGTCATCCTGAAATTATCTTCTGTCCTGTGATCTGAAATTCTCGATGTAGCTTATCTTTGAGGACATGGCGCATTATAGAAGTAGATTGGAATTCTCTGACCATGCACATGCAGTCGATAATTTATGTTGAGATTGTCAACACCTTTCATCCTATTTCAATCTTAGCTTCTTAGGTGCCTCTAGTCTCTTATCTGGCTTCTATAATTACATTACCTTAGACCTTAGTCCTTCCGTAATTACATTACATACCCAAAATGAACTCTCTTATATTTGTATGTTTTTTTGGGAATAATAAATGAGGTAAACTGAATGAAATGTACTCGTATATATATATCAGATGAAGGCCTCCGAATATTCGCAAAATTCGACGGTGCTTTCTTAAGTCTTCCATCTGACCATCATATTTATACAGCCTCCACACACCTTAACCCTCCTCTATCCTAGATATCTCGCTCTCTGGGTGCTCGACAGTAGTAGTGGTTAGCGTGCTGGACTGTCAATCGAGAGGTCGGGGGTTCAAATCTCCGCCACGGCAGAAATTTGGTTCGAGATTTCTCCTCTGCCTGGGTCCCGTAGCCAACTCAGCTATAATGAGTACACTGACCTGACCTACACTGTCAGTGGGAAGAAGAGACGGCGAGGGCCATCCGCCTTATACCGAGGTAAAAAAAATGAAGTCGCTAACACTTCATACCACGGGTGCCTCAGGGTTAGCCTAAGGGACTGCCCTTCTCTCTCTCTCTCTCTCTCTCTCTCTCTCTCTCTCTCTCTCTCTTCTCTCTCTCTCTCTCTCTCTCTCTCTCTCTCTCTCTCTCTCTGTCTCTGTCTCTGTCTCTCTGTCTGTCTGTCTCTCTGTCTGTCTGTCTCTGTCTGTCTGTCTCTGTCTGTCTGTCTGTCTGTCTGTCTGTCTGTCTCTCTGTCTTTCTTGTCTGTCTGTCTGTCTGTCTGTCTGTCTGTCTCTCTCTCTCACTCTCTTCTCTCTCTCTCTCTCTCTCTCTCTCTCTCTCTCTCTCTCTCTCTCTCTCTCTCTCTCTCTCTCTCTCTCATCTCTCTCCTCTTCTCTCTCTCTCTCTCACTCTCTCTCTCTCTCTCTCTCTCTCCAGATTCCAGAAGTAACCTCACAATTCAATATCTCTGGGGCACTCTTTAGTCAGTAGTACGCCCTTTGACAGGTTCCATATAAAGTCGCCTACACGAAGAGCAAATACGTTACGCTACCCGGAGTATTAATTCGTTTCAGCTTCCGCGCGAATTCAAGAGTTCTCAGTACTTCTATTCGATGGAATACAAGCTGTCTCAGGAGGAGAACAGTCGGGTCCGAATCCCTACCAAGCTGTCTATCTTCTGCTGGGACAATGGACTTTCCGAGCCGGCGACTGTCCCCTGCGATTCCGACGCAAATTCGAGCAGTTTATCAAGGAAACAGATGCCACCAAACAGATACGCAGCCTAGAAGGTTTAAATAAGAACACCTTAGACATAAATTAATTAAAACTTTCCTAATTTTTATTGCCTGAATAGCGTAACGCCGAATCTTGATAAAACTGATATTTTCATCCATATTTCTGATGATGCCAATTCATGATCTTAGAAATCTGTATCCTAAATGTCTCTTTTCCGTTTACATGACAGACCTGAGTGTAAACCTCTTACCCTGCAGCTGAGGATCGTCCACTGTACGAGAAAGCTCTATGACCTGAGGCGCCATGTGGGAGGGCAGACAGGTGCCTCAGGTGCTCAAGAGCGCCATGTTCACTGACAAGGCTTTAGACAGGAACGCAGAGATATTTGATGCATGCTGTGGCTGTATCGACGACCTAATCCGGCATCGTCGCCAATATACGTCGTTGCTTATACCTGTATTGAACTATGCCACGAACAGAGCTGTTATTACTTCCAGTATAAACAGACAATGTCAAGACGATAGTTGCCCATCTTTGCCCTTGCCTGACATGCTCTCAGCCATTTGATTTCAATATGAATAGAATTTACAGCGTCTGAAGACTCTAGGTCGACTCAGCCTTTCACTCCCTAGGAGGCAATAGTAAAATGACCGGGCGCCTAACAGACTGCTAAGACGCGTGTTCAATAAGACTTTGAAAATTGTACCGTTATGTTTCACCTGTTACTTACTGCGGTTTGTCAGTGAGCTTGTGAATAAACACGACTATATTATTATGGTTATCGTTGTCTTGCAGACGTGACTCTTCCCATTGTGACGCTGGTCATCGGAGGAGATGATCAGACTCTTAATCAGATTCTCTATTCCGTTGAACATAAAAACCCGGTTATCATCGTCAACAAGAGTGGAGAGATTCCCAGTTTGCTCTCAGAACTCTTCTACAATCTTGAAGACGCATATCCACGGTAATTGTAATTATTCAGTTAAAGGTATGTAAATCTGATGCATGAGACAATTGTTTTCGAGCAATTTGTCCAGAGTCAATACACGGAGATCATTCGGCCGATTTAAACACGCAGTCGTTGAAAAAGAGACGCAGTGCGCTACCGAATAGCCCATCGTGCGGTAAGTACCGTGCTTTAAATAGAACACCGTGCTGTAAGTGACGAAGTTAGAGCGAGCGCTTTCACTGAGAATACATGGCACGTGTGAGTAATTAAGCAAATGCATCTGAGAGAAAGAGATAAACAGACAGACAGACAGACAGACAGACAGACAGACAGACAGACAGACAGACAGACAGACAGACAGACAGACGGACAGACGGACAGACGGACAGACGGACAGACACACAGACACACAGACACACAGAGACAGAGAGACAGAGAGAGACACACAGAGAGACAGAAAGAGAAAGAGTGAGAGAAAGAGTGAGAGAGAGAGAGAGAGAGAGAGAGAGAGAGAGAGAGAGAGAGAGAGAGAGAGAGAGAGAGAGAGAGAGAGAGAGAGAGAGAGAGAGAGAGAGAGAGAGAGAGAGAGAGAGAGAGAAGTTCAAAGACGAAACACTTATCTTTAATGGCAATTTAAATTGATCAGCTGTCTACAAAAAATCAGAACAACGAATAAACTAACTGGTTTGTTCTTAGAACGTGGAACGAGAGGGCTGGCTGGACGGACCACGAAACTTCCACCTTCACCTTCTACATGAATAGGAACGACAAGAATCTTCGTCACATCTGGAACTGCTTCCCAGCGAAGGACGCACAAGAAGCTCTTCGCAAGAACATCGAACTGAAAAACATTCAGACAACGATACGAAAGATCATGGAGAAAAGATACTACGTTAGTTGATTAGGGTCTATACGTGACTGAATTGCCTTAGCTATCTAAAAAATGCATGCTTTACACTTATACTCTCATAACCATTGTCACCTCATTAGGATAATTATCTCCATTATCGGAGAGAAACCGTACTTCGATCTTCAGATCTGTCACTAAAACCCACAAGTACCACCACATAACTCCTGTCCTCAAATCTATCCAAATGGCTTTAAAACTCGAACGAATAGAATATAAAGTCATATCACTCACCCATAATGCACTTCACTCCTCTCAGCCCTCCTATCTCCGTTGGTTGTTCACGGTCCAATTACTTCGCTCAACCCGTTCCTCTTCTGCCCTAACACTTCTCCGCCCTTCCGTCACCTCATCACTAAAATTCGCAAATCGCTCCATAGCCATAGCTGTTAAGGCCTCTCTGGAATAAACTCCCGCCAGTATTACGACAAATATCAGATCCATCCTACGAACTCACCAAAACCTTATCTCTTGCTATCTCTCCACAGGTCTTTTACTCAAAGCTGAAAACATTCCTCCAAATCATATCCTGAGCCATACTCTTCCCCTACCTCTGTATTCGCTTTAATTCCTTTGAATTTTGACCTGGAACCGATTTGACCCCTCTGCCTATCGACTTTGTTTTGCCTGAGCGCCTGTGAATAAGCTGGTCCCGATGACTTGGCTTTTTAAGCTCTGTAGAAATCTCGAGATTACGATTGCGATTTAAACGAACTAAGATCTTCACTTGGCATCTCTTAGCAACCCTCTCACACGACTCAGCGCTCGTGAATAAGCGGGTGCCCTGCGCTGAGCCTTAAAGTAGCGCTTTAAAAATGTCGACTTTACGATTCGAATTACGATTACAAAATGATGTTTCTGTTGCAGGTGACAGTCATTGACTCGAGTTTTGAAAATGACGAGAGTCTTCATTGTAGCATTTTACAGGGAATCTACAAAGGTTCGTCGTTTCTGAATATCGCATTCTGCGTTTGTCATCGTCCGTTCCTGATGAAAAGGCAGATTATTCGCCACACACAACTAAACGTTGATATTCATTCCTGCCTTGGCATTGTTAGGCGTCAGTGCTATAACTGCTTCTAATAGTATATTGAACAGGCATTGTGATAGGATGTATTCTTGACGTAGGCCTACATACCGGTTTTCGTCTGAAGTATGGTTCTTGGATCTTCTTGGAGGATTTCCAGCATATCCCTGTTGAACATGTGTGATCAGTTTTTCTGGTATTCCTGCATTTTGCATCTCTCACTCTAGATTCCACCATGCTTTCGGTTGCTTGTTAGCAGTAGCCTATAATATGAAGTCGACTAAGACTTAAAGAGAATTTTTTATCTGATTGTGAACACCTGGTCTAAAATATGCTTCTTCCTGGTCAGTGGAAAATCGGAAATCTGTTCTCGTGTGTTGTTGCTTACAGGCAACTGTCGGATCGCTAAGTACTCTTAATAATTATAATGATAATATTAATAATAATAAGAGAAGATTTTCTTCCCTGGACGTGTAATTCAGAACCGAATTTAAGTAAAATGTAGTAATTGGACCTTTCTTGTGATATAGGATATAGTAGGCGAAATGGAATGGCGATTGCACTGAAGACGGGTACTTATGACTTCATCCAAGCCCTCTTCCTGCGAGATGTCGACCCTCAATTTTCGAAGGAGCATTACATCACTGTGCATGCGCTCAACTACTTCTATCAGGAGAATGTAAGTATTTCTCGATTGGAAGAGAAGAGCAGTCCCTTAAGGTAGCCTCAGAAGCAGCCATGATGTGAAGCGTTAGTGAATTCAATGTAGCATCGGTATATTAGAGTGCGGGTGAACAATCCTTTCCCTCACCGCCTAATCTTCCCACCAACAGTGCCCTCATCATAGCTGAATTGGCTGGGGGGGGGGGTGGCGGCGCAGCAGATGGAGTGAAAATCTCGATATCAATTCTGCCATGGCAGGGATTCGAACCCTTGACCTCTCACGACCACTAGACTATCTCAAGCACACTATTAATTTCAGAATGAACAAACTAAAGAATCAATATCCGCTTACTGTATAGCTTTTATTGTTAGTTAGGAACAACAAGTAAATGCTATATTTGTTCTATCTGCATTACGAAGTTTGTTTCGTACCACAACAATCTACAGCATATAAACTTTAAACTTGCTGGAATGACATAGATTAAGTCAGGGGTGGGCAAACTTTGGCACAATTAAAGGCAAAAAAAATTCGGAGGGCCGGATTGCAAATTTGTAAGTTTTAATAACGACTAACATGAAAAATAATTACGAATTTATAATATATTGAATACACTTTGGCTGTCACTAATGAGATGTATGCGACTGTGAACATGCATGTATTTAATTAACAAGTTTCCCATAAATCAGGAGTGATGTGCTGGTTTCAATTCACAATTTGAGTTCAAGTTTAGATCACTTAACTGAGACCTGTACTTGGATTTGTTTATCTTCATAGTTAAAAGTCTTTGTTGACAGATGTAAGTGGATGCGAATAACAGAAAAAATTGCTAAGCAAAAGTTTGTAGATATGAGAATTTTTCCTTCCTGAGTGAAGAAAAGAATGTTATCAGTTCTGATCCTTTGAGCTGTTCTTTGAGAACAATGTCACGTTGTGGGTCGGTTAACTCCAGCTGAAGTTCTGTATATGAGCTACTTGTCAATGTCAAATGTGAACGGTATAATAAGCACAGCAAATTCTGTCTCAACTTATTTAAAATCCACAAATCATCTGGAGAACTCTTGTCAAACTTGACAGCTGAAGGCTATATTTTTCCTACTCTGCAGTTTGCAAACAGCAGGGTAGGAAAGTTCCCGTAGTTTTGTTCTTTCATCTGCTTTACTTGAGCGGATTTCACTCCTGTGTATACAGATGATGTGCAAAAACCTCTGCAGGGAAGTGGGGCAGATCGGTAGAGCTAATGCATAGAGATCATTAAAGACGAGACCCGAATAGTAAACAAGAGAGCAGCGCCACTTGAGTAAAACCAAGAAAACTTCTTGCGGTCCGAATTTTTTTAAATTTTCTGAAGAATTGTGGGGGCCGGATAAAAAGTGTTGGCGGGCCGGATCCGGCCCGCGGGCCGTAGTTTGCCCACCTCTGGATTAAGTACACCTACGTTAGCTGAACAGTTAGCAGTTAGGGCACAAAATATCTGTTATGCATTCAATTGGCTTTATCTGTGTTCGTTTCAGCTCTGCTCTGAACGCTCAATTTCAAAAGTACTGAAGCTAATGTGCAAACGAGAGTCCACCATAGAAGAGGTCAATATGTATAACATCTTCTTTAGCAGGCCAATGAGCGTAGATTTTCGTCTTAGTAATCAACAGAGCCTTTGTTACTACAAGTGCCGCGTTAAGATGTAATGTTGTCTCTAAGATTGTAATCTACTTAATGATACGCTTAATATACAAGTATGTGCGTGCGTGGTCCGGATGTGGCGCTGCCTGGCGAATTATATGAAAGCATTTATTGCTTTCATGGCCTGTAGCTAACGAGAGATGGCGGAGAGGATAACGAAGAAGGAGGGTGGGCGAAAGTGAAGGAGAGGGTAAGGGACGGATACAGAAGTAACAGTGGCGGATTTAGCTATAGGCCCGGGGGGGCGGTTCGCCCCCCCGCGCCCCTCTTGGTTGTATAACGGCGCCCCTCCAGACCAGACCCGCCTGTTATGGTAGGCATAAGTTTTGCCATGGACTTGGTTACCGTTTCCCGCTTTCTTAACTTCAATAAACAATGCTCATCACTATATTCAGTCGGCTATAGGTTTACTTTCAACTGTGCTTCCCCAAGTGTTGCTGTTCTGTCTATCTTTACGTACATAGTAGGGAGACAGACCGCAGAGGCAGGACATGAAGATTGACCCTCACTCTCCATGTAAGCCAAGTGTCTGGGGATGTAGGCTAAGTTCCAAAGTTCAACAGAGTCCTACACACGCATACAAAGTCATCCTCAATATGAGTCATATGATACTCTGCCCAAATCGCCGTGGCAATGCCAGTATCAGGCAGGCTTATACATATCAATCAACAAACTAGCACACATTCCGGCTGTTATGTACGGAAGCCCATGGGTGACATGCGATTTTTTTTTTATCTAGTGCGCACTAGATAATATCTAGTGCGCACTAGATAAGATCTAGTGCGCACTAGATAAGATCTAGTGCGCACTAGATAACTATCTAGTGCGCACTAGAAAGTTATCTAGTGCGCACTAGATAATATCTAGTGCGCACTAGATAATTATCTAGTGCGCACTAGATAATATCTAGTGCGCACTAGATAATATCTAGTGCGCACTAGATCTTATCTAGTGCGCACTAGATAGTATCTAGTGCGCACTAGATACTATCTAGTGCGCACTAGATAAATTAAAAAATTCCCATGTCACCCATGGGCTTCCGCAGTTATGGACTTCCAAGAGTTTGTAGTATATCAAATTTCTAATGCAGCCATGCAGCATCGAAACATAAATGACACGGCGTTTTGGATATTCATTGCAATTCTCTACAAGACGCTATCGGATTGGCGATCCGCGTATTGGATTAAACTGCTATGAAACGAAGAATATTTGGTATTTATAAAATCACTTCACGTTCCTGAAATAAATAACATTAGCTTTAAATTGTGATAAATTGGATATAATTATAAATTGCATTCTGATGGTTGACTTTAAACTACTAAACGCAGACCCGCAGAAAACTGAGTGGAGTGACTATAGACGTAAAATTATAAAGCGAGCTAGTCTTGAAGCAAATGACAAACAATGTTTGAAACTTGCAACAGTTATCCCAAAATTACCTACAGCATGCAAGCAAGCACATGCGTGCATGTCGAATTTTCAGGCTGGGAGCGAAGAGCAGGTGTGATGTGGTCTCGGTAAGAGAGTCCAAGGCACAGTCTTGCAGCCCGATGCAGTATTCTGGTTAGAGGAAGTGGTATGCATTCAGGGAGACCATAGAATATAGAGTTGAAGCAGTCAAGTCGCGTTACGATAAGGCAGTACAACAGTGTTTCCAGTGATGCTGAATGCAGAATAGAGCGAAGCTGCCGGATTCTTCTGAGGTGAAACAAGCAAGCCCGAGAAATGGCGGCTAAGTAAGGTTTTAGCGTAAGTGCTAGGTCAAGGATGACTCCAAAATCCCGAACAAAAGATGATGGGCAGAGTAGAGGAGGGAGTAGAAAGTGAGAGTTCAACGCACTGTAGGAGCTTAAGAAGAACGGTCAAACCAGATGAGCTCGGATTTGGCAGGGTTAAGTTTGAGAATAAAAACACTTGGAATTTTCTTGAACTGTTAGAGGTCTCGCCAATTATGATTCTACTTTAAAAAAATCACCTAAAATATGAAGCAGAAATTAACTTTATTATGCCATTACGTACAGAATGACCTGGTCAAATCAGAAACTGTCAGAAGCATCAGAACTGTCACACACAATTGATAATGAAGTTAAGTCTGCTCAGTTCTTCCCCTTAATTGTTAACTCAAGTCACTCAACAATTGATAAGCTTATATCTAGTAGAACCGATCAGATATCAGTTTCCTTAACCTTTTCCTATCCTCAAATATCCTATTTCCATTGAAAATGTCCATGGTAAGGGACATAATTATAACAGGATAGGAAACATTTCGTCATTTGAAACAGTTTATATAGGATAGTATATATACTAGTGGTCTACTACATGTGGCATTATTTCAAATATACATGTGCTATCATTTAAAGTTGATTGCCAATTTACCCTAGAACGTGGCGCCCCTCAGAAGAAACCCTTGCCCCCCCACGTAAGAAATCCTGGATCCGCCACTGAGAAGTAAATAAGTAAGTAAGTATATCCTTTATTAATCCAGCTGCTAACCACACTTTGGTTTACACGTGTTAATCATGTCCCGTTTTAAAGAAAGGATAGAGAAACGGAGCAACAGAAGCTCTACCTCAGAATGGACATTCTGACAAACTTGTTCGCAGATGGTCTGCACGAGATCCTGTTAAAATGCGACACAGTTTGACAGTATATAATGTTTTTGTGAATTATCACATTTTTGTAAAATAAAACTGTTTCAAATGCTCAACTTACGTTAGTTACAGTAGGCTTTGATTTTTTAGGTTGATCCGGAGAAATCCATTCTGCCCGTCGTTGGTCGTATTTTACATCTGCTACTAGGACCTAGATATAAAGTCATGTATCAGGAAGATAAATATTCTGGTCAGTCAGTCATTTCAACCGTGAACTCCTAGCATCTTTAATCTAATGACTTCCTCTAATGACTTTTAGAACATGCGCAACACAACCGTTCAAATGCCTATCATAATATACCGTTGGCTGAGATATGTAAAGCTATTCAGCTATTGAAATTCTACTATGCTTCGCCTGAACTCGACTTTTGGCTAGACTGCCCGATATTAAACTGGTTTCATAGTTGTTTCCGATGTTCCACTATCTGACCTAACTTTGCATATATCTGTAGAAACCTTTTAGAATGATTTGCATAATAAGTTTGGAGGTAAATAGCGTCTTAAAATCGACGCATGCCTGATCCATCCAATCTTGTGCCTTTTCGGTCTATAGAAGAAACTCGAATTAACAGCTCCTCTGCCTATACTTCTCTCTCCAGCCTCTCTGACAACCGGACTTCGATTTTCATTTGGCAACTCTGGACAACAAATTTGACACGACGTAGCGCTCGTGAGTAAGCTCGTGCCCATCACTTAGCTTTGAGTAGCGCTTTAGAAATATTACAATTGCGATTATGTTGTATCACTGCAGACATAACTGCGGAAATGAATTTTGAGCAGAAAAGGCAACAACTGTGGCATCTCTTCCTCTGGTCAGTCCTCGCGGCAAAGCCGGAAATGACGCAGTTCTTTCTCATACAGACGTCAGCGCCACTTGGTAAGCTAATTCCTTCTCCAGTAACCGTGTAATGTAACGCATTTGACAATTATTACTTGAGAGTTTGGATATTGAAAGGTGAGGTTGATGAGGGTGGGACTCGCCGTGTATACAAACCAAATATATTAGCGACTTTGTAAATGTGCTACATAAATATTCAGATAGGCCTACATATTTGCAGTCATATGTATACATGCGCAAATCCATCATATACATGCATCAGACAATCGCAGCCATTTTCTGAATAGGTAACTTGGAACTTTTAGCGGCCGCTATACAAGTGCTCAATTTTCGCATTTAACTACATACCCTATTCAACCTATTGCGATTCTTTGTTTTGTTTGAAAATGCTCTTTGTCGGCATGATCAAACGGTTCCTTGGTGTCCTTGATGCTGAGCTATAATGCAATGAACCACACAGCTTTAACAACTTGTCGTGTTTTGAAACAGTATTTCTGCTGTTCGATTTCACAGGTGCTTCACTTCTTGCCTTCAAGTTATATTCGAAGCTTGCGTTCTACTCGAGCAAAGTCTACGAAGAGGAACTGACAGCCACTTTGAGATCAGCGGCTGAGTGAGACCACTTCAGACAATTCAAAATTGAAGCCTGTCATGTAACATGACAAATGCCTGAATTATCTGCTTTTGAATTTATAAATCTCTTTCAAACTATGACTACTGCGAGCGTCTACGACTGAGATAAAGTGATATATTTAGGATAAGTTCTATTTAAAACTCTCCGAAAGATAACAGACTGATTATATTTTCAGCCATTTTCAAAAGGTTGCAATCGAAATTCTGAACAACATGTACAACATGGATGCAGACGAAGCATACCGCGTTCTGATCAGCGAGTTGCCCTTTGACCTCGGTCCTTACGTCACACCTCTGCTCATCGCAGACGACTCACAGGCCATGGACTTTATGAGCCACTCCTGTTGCCAGACCTATCTACAGAAGGTCTGGAAAGGAAACATGGCGGTTGAAACGCCTTTCTGGAAGGTACAATCTGAACAAACTATAGATGTTATGCATGCAGGCCCTCCTAGCTGTAAATATAAAATTTATGTTAATCTACGAAACTTCTTAACTGTGCACGCAGACCACCAGCGTGATTACGACGCTGTATTAAGGCTGGTCAGCGTAAGAATTGGCTGGCTGGCCAAAATGAAGATACCAACTGTAAACCAAGCGATGCTTCAGCAGAATAAATGTAAAGAGGTTGTTAGCCGCGAGGTTTTGAGGGCAGTTTCGGTACCCGGTCAGAGTCTACTGGTCGTTGTCTTTGACTCTAGTTCTCTTTACCATTGCTCCCGATTGCTCTTTGTCATACATGGACACGAGCGATGTCTGGCGGGGGTGTCCAACTGGTCTTTATAGAGCCTAATAACTATAGCTTAGGGGGCCTATATGGCTTGCAGAGATTGGGCATGGGCCTAATACTGACTGCGATGAACCATATATATTATATAATAGTGAATATATAATATTATATATAAATAAATATAATATTATATATATATGACTCTGCGAGAGTAATAAGTGCTTACTATATGCGTTGCACTTACATGATTTCAGTCGCTTCCTGTCCTGCCTCCGTTCATTGTAATTCCTTGGATTCATTTTGATGGATCGCCGCTGAAGCAACTGGAAATCGAAATCAAGAAAACCCAACCGAAAACGCATACGTTTTACAAAGTCCAGTCCTACTACACGGCTCCGATCACCAAGTTCTACGCAAGAATGGTATGCATCTGAGATGATCCTTTGCAGCTCTACACAGAGTTGAGACAGGTTTCTTAATCTGTTATAGGGTTATGTGAATAGATAAGGACGGTTCTCTGTTGGACCAACTGCGTGGAGCAGTATTCCTGACCAAGTCAAGGATGCGCCATCTCTGGAGACATTCAAATCACACCTCAAGACCTACCCTTTTAAAGTATCATATTGCTGCTGTCACTGATTTTTTTACAACGCCATTTTCTTCGGCCTCAGCTGTACTGCGGCGCTATATAAATCGGGGCTATAAAAATCGTGTCATTATTATTATTCATTAACTTTTATGGCGCTTAAATGTAATGGGCAAAGCATCAACCGATGGCGCAACAAACGCTTGCACATATTTTTAAGACGCGTTGGCTGTTGATTGTTTTACCGTATCATTAAGTATGGGTCTGTTTGTCTGTTTCTGGTGCTACAGAGCATTGGATTGTGACTGATGACTAACTGCTAGTTATCTGTTTCTGGTCGACAGTTTGCCTATGTGTGCTTCCTCGCTTTGTTGTCCTACTACGTTCTAACTGATCTGAAACCGTTCACTTCACTTATTGAAATCGCCGTCTCAGAGTGGATAGTCATTGTATGGGAACTGACGCTAACTGTCGAGGAAATCGTTCAGGTATAGCCTACACCAGTTCACAAATTAAACGATTGCTAAAACTGCATAACTATAAAGCTTACATTTAATAAAGAAGAAGAGGAGTTCCTTAAGGCAGCCATGTGTATTAAGTGTTAACGACTTCATTTTCTTAGCCTCGGCTTATGTGGTCAGTCATCTCCTTTGCCGTATCATTTCCCCACAGACAGTGTACGGTCAGTGTACTCATTATAGCTGAGTTGGCTATTTAGTAATAAATCTTAGATTAGTACAAAACCTGGTAACAGTTCAGTGTCATGCGAAGTCTGCGTCAGAAGAATTCCTAAAGCAGCTAACTAATTAGAGTAAAAGAGCAGTCAGGTCAGAGTTTGGTCAGGGTTAGGTCAGTCCGTCTCTGTAAGCAACCTTTTCCAGAAAGTTGGACCTACCACAACAAAGCTTTTATGGTGAGACGTGAAAGTTCTGACAGGCGGGACAACCAGGTCAACTTTCCTGGGAAATCGAAGAAATCTATGACCAGAGTGGATGCAATCGAGATACGTAACTCCACTGAGATAAGATAAAGCACAATCTTAAACACAATTGCGCAGCAGTTAGATCCTAAGCTTTAAACACAATAATTAAGCATTGAGATCTGAAGCTTTAAAAACAGTAATGAAGCATTGAGATCTGAAGCTTTAAAAAACAATAATGAAGCATTGAGATCTGAAGCTTTAAAAACAATAATTAAGCATTGAGATCTGAAGCTTTAAAAACAATAATAGAGCATTGAGATCTGAAGCTCATTTCGTTTTTCCATTTGTAGCCAGTGCAATCCTCTCGCATTAAACTGGATATATTCCTGAAACCTATAGGCATAGGCCATACTTGATGAATAGTGTCGGGTACTACGCTGTAATAGCGACAGTGCAGCATTGCAATAATATTATTTGTCTTATTTATACTTATGGTTTTTTTTTATTTTTTATTACAGTCACTATTACAATTTGATGTAATGTTAGGCCTACTTCTTTGTTATTCTTATGCAGCTGGCAACCATTTCCGATCTTGGACCGACGTTCGACCTGGTCGACTTCAAACTGAGCAACACCATCTGGCACCCTTACGAGAAGCTTCGAATGGACCTGTACGTCATCGAGCTGTACCTTCGAAGCGGTCGCTGGAACAGCATTGACCTTGCCATGGTCGTGTTGTTCATCGTGTCCTTTGCCCTGCGTTTCTCGTTGCCCCTCGAAACGTTCCAGATGGCACGGATCCTCTTCGCTGTGACGGTCATTGTCTGCTATTTCCGGTTGCTGAGGTTCTGGTATGTTCTGGCTGAACTTGGACCGAGAATAATCGCTATTCAGATGATGGTGAGATTAGAAGTTCATCTCTTTTCCAATTCAAAGCCATTTGTTTAATCACAAACAACAATTGTATATCGCCATTTTGTATTATTGTAAGTTTAACAATTAATAAACTTAATACTAGTTCTAAAAAGACCAACCTAAACGAAACTCAAATCCAGTAACAAATGGGCTATCGCTTATACATCGATTTCCAACCTCAGTGGTGTTTTCGAGTAGCCTTTGAGCACATGTTGTCTTATGGTCATCATGATGATGATGGTATTTCTGTGATGATGATGATGATGATGATGATGATGATGATGATGATGATGATGATGATGACGATGACAACGATGGATGAAGAATGTAATTTGACGATGATGTTGACGATGAATACGACTGTGACTATGACCTAGACGTTGACGATGAAGATGACTGTGACTATGACGATGGCGTTGATGATGATGAATATTGAGATGACTATTGTTGAATCTGCAGCTGGCCGAGTTGTTGAAGTTCCTCGTCGTCTTGGCTGTCTTCATCGTCAGCTTCGGGGTTGCATTCCAGGCCATCCTTAATCCAAATCAGACTCCGTCCTGGTCGACGTTTGCTGACATTCTCTACCGACCCTACTGGGAAATGTTCGGGGAACTGTTTCTTGACGACCCAGGAATGGGTGAGTTTCAGATCTAGTGACAGAGCGACCATCTGTTGGTGTTTTGGACATTTATAACGGCGCTATATAAAGACATCAGATTAGATTGGATTAGATTAGATTATTGTGGATTGGATTAGATTAGATTAGATTAGAGTGCCTGATGTCTAACAAATATTTCTTAAGCAAACAGCTAGAGATCTCAGCAATAGTTGCTTATTAGTAACTGCAGAAATAGATAGGTCAGTTCGTGTACTACACTGTTTAAAAGCGTTATATAATTGTCTGACTTTCTAGTTCAAATGTTGGTTTGCTCTTTCTGTCGTTGTACTAATGAATTAGTTGAGGAAATGTTTATCTTGGTAAAGTGTTCTGTTTAACAGTTCGGGTTGGCTTGAATTCGGCGATTGAGTTGGTTTTTACTTCGTGAGATGGGAGCTTGCTTTTAACGTCGATGTTTTTTTAAATAAGAACAGCTGAACGCTTATAAAGTTAACATACAGTTCTCCAGTAGTGATTTTGTTGTTGTTATTATTGGACCGACTTCTAAACACACTTCCCTAACGTATCAGTTGTGTTTTAGGACGCCCGGTTAGCGATGTTTCCTGTCAGGCGATAGCCAATGAGGTGTCGATGTATGTGAATGGAACCCACATCCACTGCTACGAATGGGCGGGTCCCATACTTCTCGGAATCTATCTGCTCATCTCGGCGGTTCTTCTCCTGAATCTCCTGATCGCTATTTTCAGGCAAGTGACGGAGTTCAGCAGTTATCCTTCATATTGATTACGATGGTATCAGATTACCAGCGGTTACTTAAGAGATCAGTGCATGGGTAACTGCAAAGGATTCATAGGTGCAACACATAAGAACATTAGCTTGATTCTGTATATCATCTCACTTAAAGCGACATCAATTGATGCCATGTACAAAATTACGACAACGGCACTGTGAGTCAGATTAGATTAGAATCACTAGATTAGTTTCAATTAAGCTAGATTAGATTAGATTAGATTAGATTATATTAGATTAGATTAGATTATATTAGATTAGATTAGATTGGACTAAAACAGAAGGAAGGAGGATACAAGTCAGGTGCTTTTTATGAGTGACCAGTCATGCATGAATTAAGGGTCGTCTTTGGACCGATTCAGTTCAAAACGAGTTCACTGACAGAGGCCGTAACTGTGCGGTGTAATCCAAGCGTAACTGTAATTGTAGTCATGAATTTGTATAGCGCATCTTTCAGACAAACTCTTCAGACGTTGATTTTCTCCGGATTGTCTGTGTACTGCGTGAGACAGTTGCGTTAGCCGCGCACTTGCCTACCTGTCACACGGGTTTTCCTTTTGATTCTATTCTACGATGTAAATGTGTGGGTGTTTCAAAGGTACGATTGAGTAAGTATTAGAGCGCCGAATTCTGATATAAGACGGTCGGGGACGTGGATTCCAATACGTACTCACCTACAGAGATTAAAATCGTTATAGCACGACCTGGTTATAAGATTCCTTATATGGCTCCCAAGGACTTTCTGGTGTAGCCTATTAGAGTCCAATTAGTGGTCAGTTACCTGGCCAGGAATCCAGGAAAAACCTTACTTCACCTGAATTGACCTGACCTGAACTGACCCGATTTGATCTTGCCTAGCTTTTACCCTAACGTTCCTCAGTTTACCTTATCGTGTTTTACTTCGTCTTATGTTACCGTAACTTACCTTGTCTGGCCTTATCATTTGCCTTGCCTTATCGTACATCACCTGAAATATTTATCATGCAACGATCGTTGTCGGAACTGAGTGGCGACATGTCTTTTGCTGGAATTTCAGTAAGGCGTACGAAGAAATAGACGCAATGTCTCACAAGGTCTGGCTGTTCAACCTATACAGCCTTATTCAGGAGTCCTTCTACAATTCATGGCTTCCTGCTCCACTCAGCATCCTGGCTCATATGTGCACGTGCATATACGCCATCGTTAAGCGGTGGAAATCGCAGAAACGTCTTGAAAATGAAGATTGTTTTCGTGAGTGGTTATCTTCACGTTATTTAATGTAAAATAATGTAAGTAAAAAAGAGACAATCCATTTCGGAATCTGGCTGATACCTGATTCGTGTCAACCGCTCAAGAAACTTGAAGCACACGTTGTAGGAATGTTTGTGGTGGTGGATTACCGTGTCGTGAAGGTCCTTCCCTGCCTCGGGGTGGCGATGATCTCCATATCCGAGAAAACGTCTGCTCCCAGGATGAAAGTCCAAGTCATCTTTTAAACTATGGCATTATGCTGTAGCATAGCTATTAAGGGTTGAGATCTTATGTTGCAGTTTCTAGAGTATACAATAATGTAATGATCTTGGCCTACATTTCATAGCGACTCTAAGTTCTTAGAAACAGCGGTGCAAAAAGATTACATACGTGCCTCAAATAGCCTAGAATATAGAATGATCAAATTATCAAATATAATCAACAGGTACACATGCTACGCATGATAGTTGTCCATGTTAAGCCCTAGTTTAAACCAAGAAATTTAAGCTACCTATAGCCATGGAGAGAACGGGAAAGAAAGTTGTTGTCCCTGTCGAGAGCAACAGTAAATCCGGTGGAAAACTTACACCTCCGTACCTGTAAAGGAATCTTACTGATTCATGATATGGTCCAGAAGATTGTTGGACTTCGCTGCTGTTAACAAAGATGTTTTTATGGGTATTTAGGGACAATATAGTATAGGCCCGCAATTGTTCATATACAATACCAATCTACCAACATTATATCCGATGTCCCGTCTGTTATTCCGTCTGTTAGGCTATTCCTTCTGTCGCGTAACTTCGACTTTGGGCTTACTATGGCCAACCCAAGGTAACCTCATACACGCCTCATCCACGTCTGACGTCAGCCAACGGCAAGCGTCAGTGAGGGAGGAATGGAGGGGGTAGGCCCTTCCTCCAACCTTCCCTCCCTCACTCACGTCGGCTCGCCACCCTTATCACAAAGTCACAACACCAGTCAGCCGCTTGAATGGCTCCCGCTTTCCTTATGATCACTCAACTCAGTAGATCTGCCTCTCTCCCCAAGGTCTCCAAGGGAAGTTGTTAAGGCAGCAAGGCACCTGTACGTTGACAATGTAGGCAGCGAAAAGACCGACTGTTAAATGATACTGGTGTTGTATTTCAGCCTAACCGTTGTCTTTACAGTTTAAGTGTTTATTTAAGTTTTAGTTTTAGTGTTTAACAAGGGCAATTGCTGCCCAACGATAAGCATCGAACGTTTACCAAAAATGTTATCATCAAACAATTATTGCAATAAAAGCAGTTTAGCTTACTTATTTTTTTACATTCTTACTCTCAAGCGCATTAAAGTTTCTAAACTAACATATCGTGATTTTTCACTGGTTACAGCTAGTGGTTAAGTGATTACCGTAATATTGTTATCTGGGTAATGATGATCATGACAATATCGTAGACTGTAGTGTAGAGTCTTTTGCTGTTAACTGATAATGCTCATTGCTCAAGGTCTAGTGCCAAGCGAGGCTTTTGTCTGATAGTCAAAATTCTGTTGTTTTCAGGGTTATCACCTCTACCATCAACTCACGAGCTACAGAAGAAGGCGAGCAAAGAAATAAAGATGTACGCGAAGGATGGCGATTAATCTGTAAAACCTTGTGCTTTACTGCTTACGCAGTCAGTGTGCGAGACTGCGGATCAGCTGTTGACAGAGGAGACGAAGTGTGATAGTCTCCAGTGTTTAACGACATCTTATGGCTGTCAGGGCCGTTGACGTCGACCCTGCCTGACAATTCAGAGGACGGAGACCGGTTAGTTCAAGGATACCGAGACATTGTTTGAATTTACGAGCAAAAGAAACAATTGCATGTCTTGCGTTATTCTACATCGGCGCACGTGATCGATGCGTTAAACAGAAAGACTAAGCATGGCAGCGAACGTAGAGTGTTCCCATGTGATTATACGCTTCAAACTGATCATTGAGGCTCGTATATGTGGGCTAAGTGCCTCTTAAAAGCGGCTTGTACCAGACATTCTTCGTAAACGTGTGCTGAATGACAGATATTATAGGTAAGAACACACAGGCAGCACAAGTTTTGTTGCTCGATGGTATACGGGAGAATTATCATTTGACCATTTGCCAGAGGCGCAACTTTCGTCTAAAAAGTGGCGGGGTACCAATTTCTTACATAGGCCTACACGAAGCAAGGCTGAGACTGCGATCTCTGGGAAGGCACAATAATAAAGTATTCATTGGCATTGTTCAAAAAGTGGGGGTACGGTACCCC
>OY744611.1:38042305-38159805 GCA_963556255.1 Allolobophora icterica
TTTCCTTCCTTCCTTCCTTCCTTCCTTCCTTCCTTCCTTCCTTCCTTCCTTCCTTCCTTCCTTCCTTCCTTCCTTCCTTCCTTCCTTCCTTCCTTCCTTCCTTCCTTCCTTCCTTCCTTCCTTCCTTCCTTCCTTCCTTCCTTCCTTCCTTCCTTCATTCCTTCCTTCCTTCCTTCCTTGCTTCCTTCCTTCCTTGCTTGCTTGCTTGCTTCCTTCTTTCTTCCTCCATCCTTTCCTTCCTTCCTTCCTTCCTTCCTTGCTTGCTTGCTTCCTTCCTTCCTTCCTTCCTTCCTTCCTTCCTTTCTTCCTTCCTTCCTTCCTTCCTTCCTTTCTTCCTTTTTCCATTCCTTCTTTCTATCCTTCCTTCTTTCATTCCTTCCTCTTCCTTTTTTTTCTTCCTTCCTTCCTTCCTTCCTTCCTTCTATCCTTTCATTCCTTCCTCTCTTCCTTCTTTTTCTTCCTTTCTTCATTTCATCCTTTCTTACTTCCTACTATTCTTCATTCCTTCCTCCTATTCTTCATTCCCCCTTTCCTTTAGTAGTTTGTAGCCTCCTCCATCCCGTCCTTGCTCGCACGGTTGTTGCTAACGAGGGCCACAATGAAGGCCTAAATGCAGGTCTCGTTCCAAGGTTGCAAATCGATGAGCTACACCGTGCGCTGGATATGTATTGCGAAAGTATACTACTACTAGGTTTTCAAAACGCCAGTTGGTCTGTAAATGACATGCTAACGGAAGAGACCAACAGCGTTGTGACGGACGCTGTAACATTTTAGATAACTTCTATCTAACTCGTAGGCCTACATAACAGATCGTCTGTAATCATTGTCTACAGGATGGTTTACATTCTATATGTTTGAAATTCAGTCCGAGTCGAAGACGTTTTTCAAGCCTTGGTTTGTCTCTGCACAGTCTAACATTTACTTACTTACTTAAGTATAGGCCTTTCTACATGGCGCAATAAAAAATCGTAGTCATGATCTAGAAATTTACAATGCGCCACTTAAAACTAAATGCTGAGCACCAGCTTAATCAATTTATGGGCAGAAGTCAAGTGTGGTGCGTGTAACTGCCAGACAAATCGATGCATGCCAGTGTTTAATTAATGTTGAATCTATGGCTGTTCAGCAGGCCAACATGTCGCCCATCTTAGAGTATTCCAGTATCAATTAGCACACACCTGAGCTGTCGTAATTTACTTGTTTTGATCAACCGCGGCCTACCAAGTGCAGCTAGTGCTTCGAGTGTATATAATTTATGTACGTTATAAATACAGTAGCTGTAACTCGTGAAAAATCACGGTATATACAATTATTTTAGAAACTTTAATGTGCCTGAGAGTAAAACTGTAAAAAAAATACGTAAGCTAAATTGTTAACATTGCAATAATTGTTTGATAATAAAAATTTTGGTAAACGTTCGATGCTTATCGTTGGGCAGCAATTGTCCTTGTTCATGCGTGTTCTTAACAAGGACTTTGAGTAATTGATGATTTATTGCTCGAGTCAATACAACATAACATAACATAACATAATTCTTTAATTATTGTATCTCATCACAAGTCGAACGAAACAGAGAATAGCAAATAAACACAAATGATGCCTTAGCATAAGTTGTCACAAGACCACTACAATCATCATTAGCGTAATATAAACGGAAGTATGCAGACTTAACTAAAGAGAGTTGACAAGAATATAACAAGAGAATAACAAAAAAATGCAAGGGGAAGAAAGCAAGAGAAGCAAAGTTTGGAGAACCCGGTGCATTATCATTAGTGATTCATTATATGCATTCTTAGTGATCTTTTCAAGGAAGTAAGAGTTGACAGATTACGAATTTCCCATGGCAAGTTGTTCCATATAATAGGACCTATGAACTTTTTGATTGCTTCCTATAGTTAGTACGAAAGCTTATCGGACGGAGGGTATCCTTAGCCCTAGTATTACGACTGTGAATATTCTTAGTGACAGTGAAGTATCTAGCAAGCTGGAAGGGAGTCATGGATAAATTGAAACATGTTTTTGTAATTCTGTATTCTGTAATTGTTTTATCTGATCAATTGTCAGTATTTTCGATAGTCGGAAAAGATGGAAAGTGTGAGCATTAGACTTGCTTTTAGTAATTATGCGTATCGCCCTCTTTTGTAACTTCCTCAGTCTGTCCAGTCTAGTTGGATAGGTTGAGGCCCAACTCAAATTGCAATATTCCAGATATGGATGAATTAAAGTGTGATGCAGGTTGGTTAGTACATGAGATGGGAGTAAATAAGAAGTTTTAGAAATGATCCCCACATTTTTTGCAATTTTTGCTCCGATTTTGTTTATGTGGACATTCCAGGATAGGTGTTCATCAATGAGAACACCCTAAAATTTCGCCCATTTCACTTGCAGTATGATCGTATTATCAATATTCAGTAAGTAATTCGAGTGAGGTAATAACTTCTTGAAAGATCTAAATAGTGCAAAGTTTGTTTTAAGTAAATTCAAGGAGAGTCGATTAGTCTAGAACCAATCGGCTATATATTAGTTCTTGATTGGCAATTTTGAATAGTTCCTCAAGTGACCTGTCAGATAGAAAGATGTCAGCATCGTCAGCAAATAGTATGAGACTCAATTTTGATGAGGCATCAGGGAGGTCATTAATATAAATTAAAAAGAGCAGAGGTCCTAGGTTTGAGCCCTGTGGAACACCAAATTTTATCGTTTTAAATATGGAGGTGGCACCATTACAACTTACGCACTGGAGTCTTTATCAAGGTAGTCCTTGAACCATGCCAGTTGCATACCTCTTACCCCATAATTTTCTAATTTACTGAGAAGTATAGTATGGTCCACCGTATCAAAATCCTTAGGCAGATCTATAAATATTCCTATTGAGAATTCGTTATTGTCTATGGCCTTTGAAATTTTGTCCTGCAGATTAATCAGTGACATGGCAGTAGAGTGACCAGACTGGAAGTCGTGCTGGAGGGGGTAAAGAAAGTTGTTTTGATTAATGTAATTGTAGAGCCTGGTGTACATTAGTTTTTCCATGAGTTTGACAAAGAATGGGAGAATAGATATAGGGCGATAATTAGAGGCTTCAGCACGATTGCCCTGGTTGAAAATTGGTATGATCTTAGCCATTTTTAGTGCTGAGGGTACTATTCCAGTTGCAAAAGATGTATTAAAAATTTCTGCTAGAGATTAAGATATGGGTTAACAATACAGGGGTCAATATCATCTGGCCCTGAACTATGAGTAATACGCATTACTGCTCCAAGTTCAATAATTTCCTCAGGGGTAGTGGGAATGAGTGCAAATGACAAAACGGCGCAGGACAAAACGGCGCAGACAGAACGGCGCAATTAAAAGTACCCCGACAAAACGGCGCAGACAATACGGCGCAGTACAAAGATTCTGGCACCTTTAGCGGACTATTGGGAAGATACTTATATCGGTAGACAAAGAAAGGGTAGACGCGCAAATCCAAAGTTTGCCTTGCAGTTGTGGAACGTTCGTGATCGTGTAGTGGACAACCTCCCACGAACAACTCAGTCGAAGCGTGGCATCGATCCTTCCAACACACCCTCGATTGTCATCATCCGTCGGTCTACAAACTTGTTGAGCACTAAACTAGAAGCGGGATCAACGATTAAAATATAACTTAAACTAGAAGCGGGATCAACGATTAAAATATAACTAACAGTAGAACCTGGATGAAAGATTTAAATATCACTGAAACTAGAAGCGGGATGACCGATCAAAATATAAACTAAACTATAAGCGGGATGAACGATCAAAATATAAACTAAACTAGAAGCGGGATGATAGCACCATATTAAACTACAATAAACTATTGTTCTTTAGTTCAGTTTTGCGCCGTTTTGTCTGCGCCGTTTTGTACTGCACCGTTTTGTTGCCGCGCCGTTTTGTCTGCGCCGTTATGTCTGCGCAGTTTTGTCCTGCGCCGTTTTGTCGGCGCACCAATTACCAGAGCCCCTATCCAAGTATTGACCAAATGTCTTAGAGCTTGGAGGAATTTTATCAGCAAATGATTGTCCTACAGTCACAAAAAAGTTAATTAAATTTGTTGGCTATTGAAACAGGATCAGTGACCATTACCTCATTGATAAGCAGAGCATCAATCCTCCTTTCCTCTATACCAGATTTGCTCCATTTTTTTAGGTTGTGACTATGTTTTGGCAAAATCGTTTTCATAGTAGAGTTTTTCAGCTTCAATTCGTATTGTTTTAAATTTATTAAGATATTTTATAAATTTGGTTTTATTATCCTTGGAAGGCTTTTTTATGTATTTGAGATACAGTTTAGTTTTCTTTTAAAAAGATCTGAGTTAGCCAGCCGTCATCCATGGTTGCCTTAAGTTTGAGCCCTTCCTTCCACTCTGCCAAGTCATTGAAAATGCCTTATGAAAATGCCTTTTCATAAGACAACTTCAATTGATCAAAGAACTCAGCGTAGGCAGCTTTAGGATCGCCTAATTTACGGCCTACAAGCATCAGATGTACTGCACCAGTTAGTTTGTTTTAACATTTGTTGAAATAAGTTACTGTTTGCCTCGTTAATTTTACGTGACATGATAACAGGTTTATTTTAAGACTTGAGTTTCTGATTTGATCCAGGCTATAATCGGTAAGTGATCGGATATATCACTTATAACTATTGACGAGTCTAGAGTCCATGGCCAGCTATTCGTGAAAATGTTGTCTAAAAGAGTTACAGTATCAGCATTTTAAGACTTGAGTTTCTGAATTGATCCAGGCTATAATCGGTAAGTGAACAGATATATCACATTACTATTGACAAGTCTAGAGTCCTTGGCCAGCTAGCTATTCGTGAAAATGTTGTCTATAAGAGTTACAGTATCAGCTGTGATCCCGGTAGGACGATATATGAGTGGTTAATAATGGTGAGAAAGCAGTAGATTGATAAACTTATTAGTCAAGAACATGATCATCAGATTTAAGTAGGTCAATGTTGAAGTCTCCAGCTAAGTCGACTTGTTTTGAATGACTAGATAAATTAGTTAACAGTTGGCCATATTCATCGTTAAAGTCCTTCAAGGATAGACCCGGAGGTCTATACACCGCCCCAACCGTATCATTAATATTCACGAATAGACTCTCATACGTTAGATGCTGAATTGAATTCAAGTGGGTGTCAATTAGTTGGAAACGTATATAATTTTTTATGAACATACCAACCCCACCTCCCCTCCCCAGTCGTGGCTTACTCAGAAAACAATATCCTGGGATGTTCACCAGACCACGTCATCCGTTAACCAGGTTTCTGTTACTATTGATATTTCAACAGGTGATTGGAGGAGTAATAGTTTTATATCTCCTAATTTGGGTAGCAGACTCCGGCAATTAAGATGCATAACTGTAAGAGTATTTTATAGTTTACGGGTTAGTAGACCAGCTTCTATTGGAGTAATATATTTAGAAGTGCAGTTTCTATTGATAAAATAATTACCATCGGGGTCAAGATCATCATTATTAAGTCGGAATCCATTATCGCCCTCATCAGGAAATAGGTCAAGCGTGGGATAATCCCTTTCACTATCAAAACATGAAGTAAAGATTTCATCGTGCGGTTTAGATCCAAGTTCCTCCACATCATATGTGCCATTAAACGGAAGCAATTCAATCATGCATGATGAACAATACCATGGTTCATTCTGGTTGTGGGTTATAGACCATAAGTGAGCATCCTCACTACAATCCATATGGTAGGATCTATTACATTGATAGCAATTAAGGTATATTTTCAGATCACTAAGAACCAGCTTACATAATGCACAGGTAGGCTCCCCCAGCGATGGCTGATCCAACTCCATACATCCTGTAGGTCAGCCATACATTGAGCCGCCAGATAGCAGTGCAATTGTGGGAACAGGTGAAGCGTAAGTAAGTTCGAGCAATTCATCCATCAACAAATCAAATCTGAATGTTAATTGAGACACAGAATCGTACATAAACAAAGGAAAAAGAGATGCACGAGGCTATTAAACTTAAGTAATCCAAACATCAATCACCTCATCACTAATTCGAACGTTTTCGACATCATCGGAGATAGAAGAAAATGAGTGAACAACTCATTGCCAAAACCAGTAAGTAACATTAAGTTACAGACATCAGTCATCAGATCTAGTTTGCAGTTGAGTCAAAACATCATAAAATTATGACAGACAGCGATCAATAAGTCTAGCTTGTGTGTTAATCACTGCTTTGAACTCTCCCGCTAGAAGCGCTTTATAAATAACCAAATACAATACAATACAATACAATACAATACAATACAATACAATACAATAATCGACACGCAAATTATATACGATCACAACACAGATACATGAGGCTATTAGAGTTCCTTCTATTGCCATAGTCGTGATCACCAACCATTACTTACAATAGAGAAAAGTAGACAACTTCAAAGCAGTTAACTTTGGAGCAGTTGACAAAAAGAAGATAAATGAAAAAACTTATAGCCAGAGCCTAGCAGCAGTGAGCATCCGCTCATAGTCGGCACTATGTCAGTGAAATACCGGAGGGTAAGTGAGGAGGAGGAAAGTTATGAGATAAATGGAAATTACATTGAGTGAAGCCATTTCAGACACAACACCGAGCAACAGCTCCAGTGATCCTATCATGATCATAACCTCAACCGTACTTCATAATGCAACAACCCAATTCAACCACAGTTTTTGGAGCCAGATTCTGGCACCAGTGAGCAACCGCTCAGAGTAAGCACTGCATCACAAGATTACTATGCCTGTGGTAACCAAAAATAAGTTAAACGTGAGTAACATACACGACGTAGCCACCAAGTAAGGTACTGGAATATGGATTTGACAAGTTATAGTAAACAATCAAGTCATCAAGTCATTTTAAAATGTTCCTAGTTCATGTTCCATCCATCAAGTAGGCACTATATCACAAGGCCGTTATACTTATGAGAGATGAAAATGACGCGAGTAGCATACAACGTAGTCACATGGCAAAGTACTCACATATAAACTTGACAAGTTATGAAAGACAATCAAATCACAAGTCATTAGAATTGTTCCTGATTCAGGTCCAATCCATCAATTCAAGGTAGGTTCATAATAATAGGCAGTCAGGTCAAATGGGCCGAAAAGTTAGCTGAAAAGTTATCCAACCGGTTGATCGTGCAGCGAAGTGGCTTTCGGTGGTCTGTCTGTGAGTAAATCAGTTTTCCTGTTAAATACAAAAACCGTTCCTGGTTTAAAGTGGAGAAGATTTTCTTATCTCTGAGCAAGGCTCAACAACTGACCATGTGCGATTGACCATGTGCAAAGACTGGCTCTTTAAGATAAATACCACTCCTCCCTCTCTGAAGCTAGCCGTTGGCTGGCGTCAGGCATGGAGGGAGTATGAGGGGAGGAAGATAGATGAATGAACACTTATGGTCAGAAGAGCCTTAGATCGCGATTCGATACCCGTAACCCCCTCCAGAGCTGCGCCTTGCATGGCTGCCAAAACGAGTGCTTAATTAAGTTCTTGATTGTACAGTCATGTTTCAATCTAATCTTACTGCGTACTTGTCAGTTTGAATTAATAAAGATTATTATTATTATTTTTTCCCCCCGAGGTACATATGATCCCTCGGGAGTTCAAAAATTAGGGGGCATTGTTCTGGAATGGCTAGTCTTCGCAGATGGTTTTATCGGTGCAAAAGGTGCTAACAAAAGCGACAGCCAATAATAATATTATAATTATTATTATTATTATTATTATTATTATTATTATTATTATTATTATTATTATTATTATCATCATCATCATCATTATTATTATTATTATTATTATTATTATTATTATTATTATTATTATTATTATTATTATTATTATTATTATTATTATTATTATTATTATTATTATTATTATTATCATCATCATAATCCGAGAATTCATGTCTAGGTTCTGTTCACTCTCAAAACGAGTTTCCCGCCGCTACCTCCGTTAAGAAGGCGATGTATAAAGACGGGTTTGTTGTTCTTTGGCTCCGGGCAGCTTTGACATAGCGCCTTGGAAGGCCACTGCATTGAAGCGCTGCACCATCACTGATAGACTCTTGAAAAGGAAGTTTGATTCGCGGGAGTCATCGGTGGTTTTCGAAAGCCGGCGACCAAGTTCAGATAGAAAGGCAAGGCCTTCTCTGTTGAGGGGACCGAAGGTTTCCACCGCTACAGGTATGAAAATGTATCTCCTCTGTAGTTCAGAGTACTTGATGTTCTTTCTCGTAGCAGCCACCTCCGCCGCCCCTCCTGCCGCGGCCGCCGTTTCCGTGATATAAGAGGCAGCCACCGTGTCTACCACCGTCGCGTCCCACAATAAGGACAGTCCGCCGCTCCACGGTATTAGGGTCTGGCCATCCGGTCTCTTTCCATCCGACCTGGATAGGCTGGAGGGCTCCTTGACTGCCGGGATGCCGGCTCTGTTGAGGCTGCGGTGGATTATTATTATTATTATTATTATTATCTTGGGTTGGCCATATTATACCCATAGCCCGAAGTTACGCGAGAGACGGAATAACGGGACATAAGATATTATTATATGAGCACATCACAGGCTTATAGAGCGTATTCGCTGTGATGCATGTAATTACGTATACAAATCAATGCCTAGGCGATAGATAGCCTCGGATAGGCCTTCAGACAAGTGGTCATTTCCAAGAATACATGTTGAGTTACGCGAAAAGTCGTAAGCCTAATTAACCTCCTTACGTCAACTAACTGGCTATCGAGTGGTTTCAAAAAGCACGAGTGCATATCATAGGGCTACCTTATAGGCCTGTGGACATTTTTAGCTTCGTGGTTAAGCACCGTAGTTTTCAACGAGAACGTGACTTAGCAACATTCGGTGACCTGAAGGACACGAAGTAAATGACAAAAATACAGGTTGTAGTCCAGCAATACGGACACGTACTTAGAACTTTGCCCGCGCAGATAAAGCTAACAGGAGTAACATAGGCATTTGAGCTTAAACATTTGAATATGTAACAACTGGAAGCGTAGACTCTGTTGAAGCTTCGATGTTAAAATACTGGACGCGTTCTATAGAAAGCAGGCCTAGAACGTACATGGCTACGCGTTGTATTTCATCATGGCTAATCATTTTTGCTAAACACACGCGAAAGTAAACAGTCCCTGGACATTGGTAGACCCATATAAGTGGGAGTCTTAGCCGTGGACATACTTGAGTTCCATGATTGGTCTGTATCTGGTTACGGTGTCGTTTTAATATGGAACGCGACAACGTTTACCTTCTCAATCCTATATATGAGGGCAATGGATCCGATCCGACTCCGCTGCCCCCTGGAGAACTTCCGTCGGAAGTGAAGCATCGACTCCAGAAGCAACGTCTCCAGACGCTCGTCGACACAAGGAAGACTCCTCCTCTGCGCCCTGAAGAACTTCCATCGGAGGAGAAGAAACGACTCCAGACGCTCGTCGACATACGGAATAAACTGGAAAAGGCTTTTCCACAGCGGAAGGAGGACAGCTCCTCCCTCGATGTCTCCATATTCCTCACGGAGGTTACGGTATGTCGACTCACTAACTGATACATGTAGAGAGATCAAAATTTACGGCTAGCTCGGTCCGTATGCACGAAGACTTTAAATGTCGTGACGCCCATTCAAAAGAGCAGCGGTGGTGAAGGATCTCACCCGAACAATTCAATGAAAAATGAGCAGGGTCGAGGCGTATAATTTAGCATATAATATTATAATCTAGCTTTACCTTAAATTCTTTATAGGCCCTAAAATTCCTTATCTGACTTGACACTAAATTCCGTATCTAACTTCAACTTGAATTCCTTATCTACCTTCACCTTAAATTCCTTATCTAACTTTACCTTAAATTCCTTATCTAACTTTACATTAAATTCCTTCTCTAACTTTAACTTAAATTCCTTATCTAACTTCACTTTAAATTCCTTCTCTAACTTTAACTTAAAATCGTTATAATCTTCCATCTTTACCTTAAATTCCTTATCTAATTTTATTTTAAATTCCTTATCTAACCCTGCCCTAACCCACTGTGCCTTGTCTCCCGTCGCATCGCTCCATCTTCTCTTCATCTCTTCTCTTCAACCGCCGTAGCCATGGTCACTGGTCTCTCTGATCTATCGGATTTCTACCTGGCTTCTCCAATGAATCATGATTTTGTTTCTGATTGTGATTTCATTCATTATACTAGATTAGACCATCGGCCTTATTTCGCTTTGTTGCAGGAAAAGGATGACTTATCGACAAAGCCGCAGCAGGAGGAGGCGGTCTTCATCATTCGTTCCTTCCAGGATCCACGTTGTCTAGAGTTCAAGCTGCAGCTGCACAGTGATAACAGGTACAGCGCTTAGATGGTATCGACTTTCGTTAAAACAAGGAGTAAGAACCCACGAGAACAGCCTTCCATTAACACTTTAACAACGAGCTGCTTGGTTCCCAGTCGGTTTTAGTACACCCTCATCGTTAAAGTGTTAAACATATCAATCAATCAATCAATCAATTAATCGATCAATCAATCAATCAAACAAACAATCAATCAATATGTTTATTGCGACCAACAACCAATTTACAGCAAGGATAAGGTTCGTATACAATTAGTTCATTATTTGGTTTCCAGTTAATCCGTACCGGGTACATAGTATTGAGACCAAAATAGTCATTGGTGGCAAAGGGTAGTCCCGAAGGGATACTACTTCCGCTAAAAGGGACACTCATATAAATCAATTACCAATCCAGGCTGATGGCTAACTTAAAAATAGTCTCCTCCTGAAATTCATAGGCGGCTCTGGCCTTAACAGAAAACATGGTATGCAGTCAGGAGGAAGAAACTAACACAGTTATCTAACTTAACTAGCCTCAACTAAGAATTCTTAACTAGGCGGCTCTAGGGTCAGGCCCCGTTGCAGTCTTCTAATCAGATTTGTCAAGGGTTAAAATAACGCATTCAGTCACATTCATTTGGTAGCGGAAGCTCAAGACTCTATGAGAAATGCGCGTAGTCCTTTTTGAAATCCTGGAGGGTTTTTTGCAAGGCGTGTTTCTAATGGGATGGAATTCCAGATTTGTGGCCCAGCTGATTTAATGCTAAACAATCTTGTGTTAGTACGCGCTTGTCAGATCGGTAAAAAGTGGCACTCCTCGTGTTATGTTTATGCAATATTGAGCCTAGGGTGAAGTAGCCGGTATCAGGGGCTTTCACCTCCGGACGATTCACCTCTAGGGGCTTTCACCTCTAGGGGCTTTCACCTCTAGGGGCTTTCACCTCTAGGGGCTTTCACCTCAAGGGGCTTTCACCTCCAAATGTAAAATGAGACCTTTTGAAGAGATTTATTTACGCAAGTTATTTACGCCGAAAACAGAACAGACAACATACAAACTATGAAACTAATTATCACTAAGCAATGAAGTAGATTTCTTAGTGTCAACATGCAAACTATGCAGCTAATGAAGCAGATTTCGAACACAAGAAATGAATTGAGATACGAAGACAATGAAAGCTTCTAGAACCTAGCTAAGTAGACACCTAATAACCTGATAACGGCCGATGATAAGGACAGACCAATTCGCGTGCCAGTGACTGTATGCCCTAATTAACCATAATTAACCATAGGCGCATAAGAAATGAATTTAGATATGAAGATAAATGGAACAATTTCTAAATTGTAGGCTCTTAACGAGAAGTAATTATAAAATACCACGGTGTGCAGTATTTAAGCATCCAACAAGAGAAACAGACATTCAAAAGTGAACTTGTCGTCTGACAGAATGTCTGATTTGTTGGAATACGGCGCTTCTAAACGAGGTAAGGTAGTTTGTATGTTGTCTGTTATGTTTTCGGCGTAAATAAATGTCTTCAAAAGGTCTCATTTTACATTTGGAGGTGAAAACTTGCGTAAATAAATCTCTTCAAAAGGTCTCATTTTACATTTGGAGGTGAAAGCCCCTAGAGGTGAAAGCCCCTAGAGGTGAAAGCCCCTAGAGGTGAAAACCCCTAGAGGTGAAAGCCCCTAGAGGTGAATCGTCCGGAGGTGAAACGTCCGGAGGTGAAACGTCCGGAGGTGAATACCCCTAGAGGTGAATCGTCCGGAGGTGAAAGCCCCCTGAACCAAGTAGCCAGAGAAAGAAGTGGGTAATAGATTACGTTCATATCGATAAAGAAGGTCTGCAACTTGAGTGATATTTATCTGCCTTAAGTCCAATATTTTCATCTGTCTAAAATAAGGGCCGGAGTGAATATTTCTTCCTAGCCCCTCAACTATTTTAACTGCCTTTTTTGTAAGGTTATTATTTATGAAGACGGGAATCGTAGTTTTAAGCCCAGATTAAATTACAATAATTTAGGTAAGGGAAAATTAGTGCGTAATACAAATTTAATCTAACTTATTTGGGGAGCAAATACGCAACTCTAGATATTATACCTATATTTTTAGCTATTTTTGAGGAAATATAAGTAATGTGCCTCTTCCAGGTTAAGTGCTGGTCTACGAACACCCCCAGGAATTTAGTGCTTTCTACTCGGGAGATGGGCGCACCTTCAAAAGATAATGATAAAGTTTATCGGTTCAATTTTCCTATGGGATTTAAAGATGATGAAATTGGTTTTATCGATATTAAGAGCGTCTGTTAGTGGCAAACCATTTACCGACTTGGATTAGTTCCACGTTAACAGTTTCCATAAGGGTATGCCAAGAGCGATTAGAATAGAAAATGTTCGTATCGTCAGCGAACAGGATAAAGTACGATGAGGGAGATACTTTGGCCAGGTAATAAATGTATACCAAGAATAGGAGTGATCCGAGATTAGAGCCACGAGGAACTCCATAAGTAATGTACCCAGGTTCAGATAGGACTCCATTAATCATAACTCTTTGCGTACGATTTTCTAGTTACTATTAAACCATTTTATTTGGTTACCTAACCCCATAATTGAACTTTTTTTAGTAAAATATCGTGGTCGACCGTATCGAAGGCCTTGGCCAGATCTATACAATTCCCACAGAGTATTCATTGTTATCAATTGCCTTGGATATCTAATCTAATTTAATATAATCTAATATAATCTAATGACTTCTGTAGCGCCGCTATCATAATGGTAAGACATGGCTACTTCACGTGAAATCGTTAAATGATCAATGGAAATCAGTAATAATGATGATGATTTTGACGATGATGACGATACGATCTGTATAGCGCAGTAGCTCAGCCGAGGCCGAAGGAAATGGCTGTCGCAATCGAAGGTCGCCCTGTCGTGTGTTTGCCGTGTGTTGATGTCGACCCTCGACTGCTTGTTCTTTTACTTGCACTTTTATTTAACGTGCCTAACTTTTCTATAGAAGATTCACGACGAACTTTGTTTAATTAATAGATGAATTTAATTAAAGAAACAAATATATACAATAACTCTACGGGAGCTTCCACGTAGTATTAAAGCGTTTAGGTAATAAATCGGACTATCTCAATGTTGCTTCGTACAGCCTAACTACAGATCGTTCTTCGCGTCAGTCTGTGAATCTGACGGACTATACTCTGCCGCCGCCGCTGGTCGTTCCTCCCGATGTTGATCGCTCGACCGATGTTCACACATCGCACTCGTCAGTAGTACAAGTCCCGTATTCTCCTTTTCCTTCCGTTAAGTAGGAACTTCAGCGTGCATCGGTCAGCCCCCTCCCCACGTCAAGCTATCGTCAATTAGTGTCAGATTGCTTCTCGAGACGCGGGTCGTCGCTCGCCTGCAGCGCGGACGGTGTCTGGTTACACCATAGCCGCGAGGTGTCCTATTACACCTTGGCTGTGTGGTGTCCGATTACACCTCGGCCTCGCTGCCTTCATTGTTGACCAAGTGGAGACTGGCTTTCGTCCGTCATCATTCTATCTCGACCGCCAACGACGCCTCCATCGTGATGATGATGATATCTCGTCGTTGTCGTCGATCTCCTCACGCGACACCTCCCTTCCCGGGGGAGGACAAAGCCAGTCATTGGTTCGCCTCCCGGCCGAGAATGATGTCGTTCCCTCCATCGATTTCCTCCAGACCATGTCCTCGTCGTTCCCATAAAAATACAAAATATCAGCACAGTTAGAAATTATATTTACAGTTGTCGCGGTGCCTTACATGGTAGTCCGCCTTCTCCTCAATCATAGTCTGGACAAAAGATCAGCGGGAATATTCAGCGCCCAGGACGATATTTAAAAGCGATATCAAAGTCCTGGAGTGCCAGAGCCCATCTCGCAAGTTTAGCACTTGTGGGCGTAGAAGCAGTTAGGAAAGTCAAGGGATTGTGATCAGAATAGAGGGTGGTCCTTGACATAAAAATCCAATTCCTAAACTTCTTCAACGCAAAGATTACGGCATACGCTTCGCGTTCCACAGTGGACCAACGCGCTTGCGTAGCATCTAATTTAGAACTGGCGAAACATATTGGCCGTTCTGTTCCATCGTCTTGAATTTGGAATAAGGAGCAACCGACTGCTTTGTCTGAAGCGTCAGTCGATAGACCAAACTCTCTGCCGTAGTCAATTGTCTGCAAACATACAGCGTTATTCAAATCGTGCGTAAGTTTATCTAGCGCATTTTGATGTTCAACTCGCCAGGGTATCTTAGCAGGCACCGATTTCTGGGTCAAGTCCGTGAGAATTCTGGCTGTCTCAGCCAGGTTAGGGATGAAGTTCCTAAAATAACTGAAGAAACCAATTAATCTCCGTATGTCCCTTTTGGACTCGGGTTGAGGGATTTTCCCTAGCCCTGCGATTTTAATAGGATCCGGTTCAATGCTCCCTGATCCGATCAGGTGACCTACAAACGTTGTTTGTCGCCTAGCAAACGAACTCTTCTTAATGTTGTGACGTTCGTCGCTCGAGATCAACTAACCCTTCATCAGACGTGGTACCAACTTGTGTCGGTCTTACCCGAGACGCTGCTTCGTCGTCGGGCTGGGTTCGGCTCCAGCCAACCGACCTTCTGGAGTCGCCCGGGTCACTATCCTGTCTACTTCTGCTGTAGACGAGCGGTTCCCTGTCTCCGCTCTCAGTGCCCATTTCTCCAAGAGGAGGTCCCGAGGGTATCGCTTGTTTGCGAACAGTGTCGCTGTCAAGCTCCATCTCACTTTCGGACTCTGCCACTGCCGCGGTCGCCGGGTGGGCAACGTCCTCGTCCTCAGGATGGCCGTCCTTTAGAACAGGGTTCGCTCTCTTGCCGGCAGGAGTCCTCAGCTTCCTGTGAGATCTCTTAGTCAAAGACTTCCTCTTTTTCTCCGCCTTAACCGAACCCTCACGTACCATTCTGCATCTCATGACTCTCGAGTTATCGTCAATCGGGGAAAACTCTGAACGTTCTCTTGTCCGAGAGGACAAGGTGTACATCTGACGAGTCGTCACGTCGTGCCGTCTCAAACACGCGAACATCTTGCGATAATATATACACGTGTAATATTATCGCGGTATACTGGTCTCACGACACTCTCTTCTGATAGGAAAGGTTCTAGGTCTAAAACCTCCCTAACCGCACGCAGAACTGTGTTCCGACCGGCGCACGAGGTGGGCCCTACTTCGCACTTCGGTCAGTTCTCAGAACTACGTGTTTCGATCACCAAGTTATTTGCTCTGAATAACGATTGGTTTGAATACAAGATTTTCCTGACTCTATCGTTTTCCTGGTCTTACCGCACTGTAATCAGTTGTCGGGCGGTCTTTTCCCGTACTGCGGTCTTTGGTAACAGTGGTCTTTCCCAGTAACTATTTTTAGTTACCGGGCGATGGAGCCCCTCCAACGCTCCACCGGCGTGTCAGCCATCCAAGTGTCACAATCCAAATGTAACGCCGACCCCGTAAGGTTACCAGAATGTCCTGAATTTTGTTCCCAAGAATTTCCGAATTTTGGTTCCCTAACGAGGGTCACGCTTACTCTCACAGGTAACCGGACAAGCTCCGATCCTGCCTGTCGCCAAATTTACCCTTATTATCGTTTTTGTACTAAATCGGGTTTTTCAGGTATCCCGACGGTCACTTCACCGAGTGCCGAAGTCGCGTAAAACTCTCCCAGCCGAGGACGCCGAAGTCGCGTAAAATCCTCCCGGCCGAGTACGCCGAAAGTGCGTAGAACTTCCCTTGTGTCGAGTACGCCGAAAGTGCGTAGAACTTCCCCTGTGTCGAGTACGCCGAAATCGCGTAAAACTCGTCTCAGTGGGTAAAACCAAACACTGTCGGATCTTGGAGTTCTTCGAACTCCAAGAGGGATTTCCTTGCCCGACGCCAAATTCACCCTTGGTTTCAAGGATTTCAGAATTCCAGAAAATGGCTACCTTAAGAAGGTCACCTCTACTCCCATGGGTTACCGGACAAGCTCCGATCGCGGAGTTCTTCAAAACCCAAGAGGGACTTTCCTGCCCGTCGCCAAATTCACCCTGGTTTTCGATCTCACACTGAATTGGTTTTCCTGTGTATCAACGGTATCCTTCCCCGAGTATTACTCAGCCGTAGATTTCCCACGATCGGGATCTAGACCGCTTCGCGATCAACTGAGGGATCGGCGCTGTCGGCCCGTCTCCCAACAGTGAACTTCTTTAGCTGTACTCGGGATCGCCTGATTATATTATTCGAACGCCCCTTTCGTCCGTAAATATATTTGTACTAACCGGAAACTCGAACTCTGACTCTGTCGTAACCAAAATCACTCGCCTACCACACTGAGTGCAGTATATTTGAATCGGTAACTGAATCGCTAACCAACAACGCTGTTGAACAGTATTGCTATGTATGAAGAGTCGAACCAACTCTTCACGTATAAAGCAGCACACCGTGAGGCAGGCTCTATGCATCCCAAATTAACGCGTCTGCTCGCTATGCGCTGGCTTTACACCTTCGATCGGGCTTCCCTATCACGGTCGTTGCCGGACCGTCGCCTATTGAAATTAAATAAAAATTAAATGATCGATGCTGGGTCTTCGCATGAAAAATTAAGAGAAACGATGCTGTTCCCTTCGCATGTAAACTGAAAGAAAACGATGCTATTCGCATAAAATAAATCTTCCCACTTACGCACTGTGGCCTTGACCGCCACACTCTCCCCACCTTACTTAGATGCGGAGCATCTCTGCCAAAATCGGGGACCTTAATCAAACGTGACAGGAACATCCCCAACCCAGATCCACTTAGAGAGCAAGGAACCAAATGCACCTTTGGTTATAGGGCGGTCTATCGACAATCTCGGCACCCTGCACGTACGCCAAACACGATGAGAACCGTGATAGCGACAGCCTTTTTAATGATGCTTTCGATCTCTCGGCACCCCGCACGTACGCCAAACACGATGAGAACCGTGATAGCGACAGCCTTTTTAATGATGCTTTCGATCCGAACCACCACCCTACTGGCAACCTGTCGTACCTGACAAATCGCCAACCTTAACAGGCCCTCTATCATGAACCTAGGCTCTACCGGACCCCAAGGGCCAGGAGAACTTAAGGAGAGAAAAGTCGCCCACTGTCTCCCGATCTGGTAACCATCGTCGATCAGTCACACCCGGTATCACTTCAAAATCGTGAAAGCAAAATAATAGTACAAGTTATCATATTGTAGAACCAACGCAATGAAGCGTCCTAGTACTGGAATCTTTACTTGTTTCAGTACTAACCACTAATCCAATGTTTAACCGAAACATATCATCAAAAGGAAACTTAAACAGTCATTCACTGACAATCTGTCAAACCAACGCAATTAAGCGTTGCTGGTAGCACCGGTACTGTATGCTCCCAGATACCGCTCAAAAGAAATACTCTCATCAAAAGGGCAACTGAAACATGGTTCTCGAATAGTCAATGAAACCAACGCAATTAAGCGTTCATCTAGTTGGTCCTAGATACACGTCTGCTTCAGGAGGTCACTAACAAGGACTTCTACAGTCGTAGTCATCCATCCAAGCGAGGTCTTCGTCTCGTCCGTCGTCCAGGTGGCAATTCTGGATCAGCGGTCTCGTCTGGATTTTCTGAAGGTTCCTCTGGTTCATGTTCTGCATTAGGATCTTGAGCCAGGACTGGCCAGTCTACTGTAGGTAACTCAAGATTTCTGTCCCTCTCCGGTAACCAGGTACTCGGAGGTTTACCGTAAAACGGCTTCAATTTATCCACGTGCACAACCATTAGCGTGGATTTCGGACTCTTCCACCGGTTCACCGACCACAGGAGTCTGCATGTAACCCTGTCTTGGAGGTTTCTCCCTTCGATAACGAGCACAGCGATCGCACCTTTGGCAGAACCGTCTAACATCGTCCTTCCAACTCGGCCAATACGCCCGGCGTTGCAACTGAGTCAAACTCTTCCGAATCCCGAAATGTCCTCCGGCAAAGCTTGCGTGTGTTAACTGAAGCATCTCTTGCCGTAGAGATAAGGGCACAACTAACTGAGATCGCTCAGCTTTTCCTGTGTTACCCTGAATCCAGCCTCTGTGTAACACTCCTTGCAGGACTTCCAGCTGACTCCAGTTGCTCACCAACACTTTCACCTCTCCGTTAGCAGGTGATAGTTCTGCCTGTGTTGGATGATGCTTCGACTCCTTCCAATCAAGGACCGTACCAATATTGCAATCGCTCTGCTGTTCTCTTCGAAGAAACTCCTTTGTCCAACGGATTTCCTGGCCTGTATCTTCACTGGTAACCTCGGAGCGCGTTACTTCTCCGATCGGACGTGCCCACATCACGTCTTCATTCGTAACTCTCATGGTAACCACTTTAGGTTGTTCCTCACCCGGACCTCTAGACATCGCGTCTGCGTTACCGTGTTTTGCTCCCGGTCTGTGACATATCCCCATGTCAAACTCCTCTATCATCTCTAACCAACGAGCCTGTTGGCCAATCGGTTCCGGTGTTCTGCGTAACCACTGAAGTGCGGAGTGGTCTGTTCTGAGTAGGAATTTACTACCCAGTAAGTACTGACGAAACTCTTTCAAGAAATACACCACAGCTAACAACTCTCGCCTGGTAACGTTATAGTTCCGTTCCGCCGTCGACAAGAGCCGACCCCGTAACAAATCACTGTCTCTTCTCCTTCTTGTACTTGCGATAACACCGCTCCAATGGCGTATGCCGAGGCATCCGTATCTAGGATGTACTGGCCCTCGTCGTTCGGTAACCCAAGTATAGGTGCGGAAACCAACTTTCGTTTAAGTTCTTCGAAAGCTCCCTGACATTCGTCAGTCCAATGGAACGGTACATTTTTCCTGGTCAGAAAATGAAGTGGTTGAGCTACCACCGCGAAATCATGTATGAAACGTCGGTAATAGGAGCAAAGACCAACGAAGGATCTGACTTGCCTCAAGTTCCGAGGAGCAGACCATTCTTCTACGGCCTTGATCTTGCTCGGATCCGTCGCGACCCCTTCTTCACTCAAAACGTGACCAAGAAACAATACTCTCTGTTGTAACAGGTAACATTTGGATGGTTTCAGCTTGAGATTATACTCTTGTAATCTCCTGAAAATCATCTCTAGACGTTGCATGTGCGTCTCTACGTCTCTCGAGAACACAATTATGTCATCCAAGTAAACCAGACAGATGTCATAGTTTAGCCCTGTCAAGACTAAGTTCATTAGTCGACAAAACGAGGCCGGACTATTGCACAATCCGAAAGGTAACACTTTGAATTGGAAGCTGCCCCTTCTCGTAACGAACCCGGTCTTGTGTTTGTCTCTTGGGTGCAAGGCCATCTGGTGATAACCTGCTCTCAAATCGAACGTACTGTACCATCTGGCGCCACCCAGGGTATCTAAACTCTCGCGGATAAGGGGTAACGGATGAGCATCTTTCCGTGTCTTCAGGTTCAGTTGCCTGTAATCGATACAGAAACGCATACTGCCATCCTTTTTCTTAACCATTACGACATTGGATGCCCATTCCGATATCGAAGGTTCAATGATTCCTTGTCTCAACATGTCTTCTACCTGACGATCAACTTCCGGTAACATGGAAAGCGGTTGACGTCTCAAAGGTTGCCGAACTGGTTTCTCCTGTCCCGTATCGATCTCGTGTTGGATCACCGAAGTGAATCCGTTATCACTTTCGTTAAGGGAAAACGTTGCGCTGTACGTTAGCACAAGTTTTCGTAACCTGATTCGCTCTTCTTCCGAAATGTCTGCTGGCACTTCTTCCCATAGTCGTTTTAGGGTCTGTTCGGCAAGTGGGTTGAGCGTCTGCTCCGCCACACTGGCCGTTGTACTAATCTTCGATCCAAACCGGTCAATCGTACTTTGCTGCTTTCCTCGGCGTTCCTCCGGATAACCTGGGCCCATAGGCTTCCCCGGATTTTCGCTTCGGTAAGGCTCATCATACGATTCCGTTCTGGCTCGATTAACTGTCACATCGACTACGTTCACTCGCTCCAGCGGACATTCAGTCCGTTTCTTGACTAGCGAATCTCTGTCTCCAACATTCAACATCCTGATCCACACTTCCGTGTCTCTTCCTGTCACCAACGTACGTCCGATTATCAAATCTTTTGATAATTCCATTGGAATGGTCGTCCAATCTTCGTTATCCTTTTGGAAATGCGGGTATACTACCCAAGCTGGAACGTCAACTTCGCTCCTTGGAGGAACTATTATGTCCTCTTGCACAATAACCTTCCGGCACATGGACTCGGTAACGACCTCTTTCAGAGGGATCTTCTCGCTCCCAAGGAAAACGCATCGACTTGCGAAGTCCCATCTTGCCTGATTGGCTTCCAGCCAAGATAACCCGAAGATCACTTCTGTCACTTGGTCTGTAACTAGACAGGGTACAGGGTACACCTGCTTTCCGATCCGAATCTTAAGGTTAGTTTCACCATCCACCTTAATCTGACTTCCATTAGCGGCTAGGAGTCGCTGTTCTGACGGTACTAGCACAGCGTCTAGCACGAAACGTCGTGGCACAAGTGACATTTCACTTCCAGAATCAAGTAGACAGTGTATACGTTTTCCTGTCAGTCTCGCAACCACGTAGGCCACCCTACTGCCTTTGACCAGTCGGTTTTGGGTTTCCTCTTGTATCGGTTCAGCCTTTGTAGGTTCACTGGTGCCGGTTGCACCATTCGTCTCAGCGTTTCTCTGAGGACAAAATCGCTTTATGTGTCCTTTTCGTTTGCACAAGTAGCATTCGATATCCGGGTTACGCAACCGTGTGGGCGGATAAATCCGTCGCCATCCCACATTTGGTTCGGTTGTCCTCTGATCTCCCACAGCTAGATCAGAACTGTTCTCCCTTTCATGAGGTTTTCTCGGGACGATGCCCAAATTCTGATTTATTGTCACTCGATCAAGTTCTCTTGAAAGATTTTTAATCTTTCGCTCGAGATCTTCTAGACGACGAGACTGTTGCCCCTCAGTGCTCGAGTCTTTTCGGTCTTCCATGGTAACTTTAACTCTCGCGTGTCTCCGGTCTAAATCACCACCTTGTGTCGAAGATCGACCATAGGCATCCAACCTCACCGCATGTTTATACGCCGCTTCGAGGTTAACTGGTTCTCGCTCGCGCACCTTCTGCCCCAAATCCTGGTTTGCCAGTGCATCAATGAAAGCGTCACAAGCGACCGTCTCGACGATATCACTTGTTGGTCCTGGGTATGCCAAAGCCATTAGCCTCCTTACTTCCTGCACTACACTACTCAGAGTTTCTCCATGAGCCTGCCGGTAAGTGCGAAGTTTCATCCGATATAGGCTAGTTTGGTCATCAGACCCGTACCGGGCCTTAAGCCGCTCAACAAGTTCTCGCCAAGACACGTCCCTCTGTGCACCCATGTCCCACAACAGCTGCGAAGCGGGACCCGTTAGGGCACACATTAACTGGTCTGCTTTTTCCTGATCACTCCACCGGTTGCACCGTGCACAAACTTCGAACTTTGCTAGAAAGGCTGCGATCGCTGACTTGCCGTCGTACTTCTCTAGCTTGATTCGTATACCGCGATCCGATCGGTCTTCGCCTCTTGTCCGTGTAACAAGTGATCTTCCGACACTCTTCTTGGGATTTCCTCTCCGGTTGTCCTCATCGTTACTCCTGGAACCGTTTTCCTCGTCTGTCCTCACCACTGACCAGTGCCGACTCTGTCCCCTCAGAGTACCCAACGTCTTCCCTGTACGCCACTTAGAAGACATCGTAGTCATCTCTCGGTCGCCTGACGTTGCACTGTCTTCATCAGAGATGTACTCAGCCTGTCTCTGACCTTTTCTACGAGGCTCACCACCTGCGTAGTCTTTGGACTCCGATCGTTTATATTTATTGCGAGAACTCTGAGAGTTTCCGTTGACGAACGTAACTCTTCTGTCTTCTTCGCGAATATCTCTTTTTCCTGACTCTGGCGGTCTGTCAGATTCGTCGTACCTAAGACAATTACGACTTCTCGAATCTGGTTTGTGCCCTTTAGAGTACCGCTCGTGGGTCTCATCCCAGGCCAAATGATCTCTGTCTCTTCCCATGTTCGATTCTCTCTCGGTTTCTCTATCAAGTGCCTGTTTTAAACCGCGTCTCTCGTACTCTGGTAGACGTTCCTTACCATACGTCTCCCTTTCAGTTTTCTCATAACTCTCATGTCTTCCTCGTTGGCGGAGGTTTTTCCTGTCAAAAACTCCGGTTCTCATGGCCTCTTCTGGACCAACACTATCGGTGTCTGAATCCGAAGAACTCACTGACGAACGTAATTTCGCCTCAACTCTTCCTCTTGTCAACAGGCGTTGTCGACTCGATTGCCTTGCCGTTTTACCGTGTGACTCTCTCCCGCTGTCCTCGGGAAGATAGCGGCTACGTAACTTTTCCGAAGTTTCCGAAAGCGAAACTTCCTCACGTGTCTCTGTGTTACCTCGGCTCCGTGCTGGCTCTTCGATCTGCAGCTTCCCTCGGCGATCCATCTGGTAACCTGGGCCCGTAGGTTTCCCCGATGTCTCGCGTCGGTAAGACTTCGCATGCTGAGCAGCAGGAACAGACAGTTCTTCAAGTTTCGAACTCATCATTGCCACACTCTGTCGCAGGTAAGACATCTCCGCTTGCCAATCTACATCATCGGTCACAGGTCTTGGGCGACCTTCTTCCATGTTGGTAAACGGTACTCGATTACCTTCGTTTCGCTGGTGCGCCACGATGTCACCACTCGTTTTCTGCACTACGGCGTCACCCCGCGGTTTCAGGCCTGTCTCAATGTCTCTTGGCCTATCACAAGCCTGTCTCAACTGTACAGGTTGCCTGCCCCGTACGATACTAGGTACTTGAACCTGCACAAGGTTCTCCGATCTATTGTCGACGAGTGGTTTGGACCTGTCAAACCTACTCTCACCAACGGTCTCTCGCCAGTGTGTGAATGTCTCGTTATTCACATCGTTCTGTACTACCTCAGTAGTCTTTGGAACGGTTATCAACCATCCGTTATCCTCATGGAAACCTCTTTCACGCCCACTGCGGGTTCCAGCTTCCGTTTCAAATGCACTGGTTTCGTCAGGTGCACCCGTTTCATCAAGCAACCTTCGTTTGCTTTTCCGTTTACGTAACTTTGGACGCGCGCCTCCGTGCTCACTATGGGGCACTTCATCCGACTCGTCCTCGGTATCTTCCTGACCTTGCCTGGTTCTGTGACAAGAAAACGCTAGAACCCCACTTCTGGTACCAGTTTGTGACGTTCGTCGCTCGAGATCAACTAACCCTTCATCAGACGTGGTACCAACTTGTGTCGGTCTTACCCGAGACGCTGCTTCGTCGTCGGGCTGGGTTCGGCTCCAGCCAACCGACCTTCTGGAGTCGCCCGGGTCACTATCCTGTCTACTTCTGCTGTAGACGAGCGGTTCCCTGTCTCCGCTCTCAGTGCCCATTTCTCCAAGAGGAGGTCCCGAGGGTATCGCTTGTTTGCGAACAGTGTCGCTGTCAAGCTCCATCTCACTTTCGGACTCTGCCACTGCCGCGGTCGCCGGGTGGGCAACGTCCTCGTCCTCAGGATGGCCGTCCTTTAGAACAGGGTTCGCTCTCTTGCCGGCAGGAGTCCTCAGCTTCCTGTGAGATCTCTTAGTCAAAGACTTCCTCTTTTTCTCCGCCTTAACCGAACCCTCACGTACCATTCTGCATCTCATGACTCTCGAGTTATCGTCAATCGGGGAAAACTCTGAACGTTCTCTTGTCCGAGAGGACAAGGTGTACATCTGACGAGTCGTCACGTCGTGCCGTCTCAAACACGCGAACATCTTGCGATAATATATACACGTGTAATATTATCGCGGTATACTGGTCTCACGACACTCTCTTCTGATAGGAAAGGTTCTAGGTCTAAAACCTCCCTAACCGCACGCAGAACTGTGTTCCGACCGGCGCACGAGGTGGGCCCTACTTCGCACTTCGGTCAGTTCTCAGAACTACGTGTTTCGATCACCAAGTTATTTGCTCTGAATAACGATTGGTTTGAATACAAGATTTTCCTGACTCTATCGTTTTCCTGGTCTTACCGCACTGTAATCAGTTGTCGGGCGGTCTTTTCCCGTACTGCGGTCTTTGGTAACAGTGGTCTTTCCCAGTAACTATTTTTAGTTACCGGGCGATGGAGCCCCTCCAACGCTCCACCGGCGTGTCAGCCATCCAAGTGTCACAATCCAAATGTAACGCCGACCCCGTAAGGTTACCAGAATGTCCTGAATTTTGTTCCCAAGAATTTCCGAATTTTGGTTCCCTAACGAGGGTCACGCTTACTCTCACAGGTAACCGGACAAGCTCCGATCCTGCCTGTCGCCAAATTTACCCTTATTATCGTTTTTGTACTAAATCGGGTTTTTCAGGTATCCCGACGGTCACTTCACCGAGTGCCGAAGTCGCGTAAAACTCTCCCAGCCGAGGACGCCGAAGTCGCGTAAAATCCTCCCGGCCGAGTACGCCGAAAGTGCGTAGAACTTCCCTTGTGTCGAGTACGCCGAAAGTGCGTAGAACTTCCCCTGTGTCGAGTACGCCGAAATCGCGTAAAACTCGTCTCAGTGGGTAAAACCAAACACTGTCGGATCTTGGAGTTCTTCGAACTCCAAGAGGGATTTCCTTGCCCGACGCCAAATTCACCCTTGGTTTCAAGGATTTCAGAATTCCAGAAAATGGCTACCTTAAGAAGGTCACCTCTACTCCCATGGGTTACCGGACAAGCTCCGATCGCGGAGTTCTTCAAAACCCAAGAGGGACTTTCCTGCCCGTCGCCAAATTCACCCTGGTTTTCGATCTCACACTGAATTGGTTTTCCTGTGTATCAACGGTATCCTTCCCCGAGTATTACTCAGCCGTAGATTTCCCACGATCGGGATCTAGACCGCTTCGCGATCAACTGAGGGATCGGCGCTGTCGGCCCGTCTCCCAACAGTGAACTTCTTTAGCTGTACTCGGGATCGCCTGATTATATTATTCGAACGCCCCTTTCGTCCGTAAATATATTTGTACTAACCGGAAACTCGAACTCTGACTCTGTCGTAACCAAAATCACTCGCCTACCACACTGAGTGCAGTATATTTGAATCGGTAACTGAATCGCTAACCAACAACGCTGTTGAACAGTATTGCTATGTATGAAGAGTCGAACCAACTCTTCACGTATAAAGCAGCACACCGTGAGGCAGGCTCTATGCATCCCAAATTAACGCGTCTGCTCGCTATGCGCTGGCTTTACACCTTCGATCGGGCTTCCCTATCACGGTCGTTGCCGGACCGTCGCCTATTGAAATTAAATAAAAATTAAATGATCGATGCTGGGTCTTCGCATGAAAAATTAAGAGAAACGATGCTGTTCCCTTCGCATGTAAACTGAAAGAAAACGATGCTATTCGCATAAAATAAATCTTCCCACTTACGCACTGTGGCCTTGACCGCCACAATGTTAAGGGTCAGACCCGACTGCTGAATCGTCATTAAGTATTTATCTAGGTGTTTCATGTGATCCGGCCACGTCATCGAGTGCACTGCCATGTCATCCACAAACGTCTCAGTGAAGTCGCGAATGGGATGAAGGACCTTTGACATGCATCGGATAAACGAATTTGAGGCTGATTTTAAACCAAAGGGTAATCGCACAAACTCAAATAGGCCAGCGTCGCATACGAAGGCTGATAACCAACGAGAGTCCTTGTGGAGTCCAATCTGGTAGTATCCTTGACGTGCGTCAAAGCAGGATATGAAGTTTGCACTTCCTACCTTCTGTAACACTTCCTGGATGTCGGGGGTGGGGTATGCGTCACCCGCCGAGAACTTGTTTACATACCGGTAGTCAATGGCCAGTCTTAAACCGCCTTGACCTCCCTTTTTCACAACGCACACAACGGGACTAGCCATTTCACTATGTGAGGGAGTGATGATACCTAGGGCCAAAAGTTCGCGGATCTGCTTCTCCATCTCCGGTTTGAGCAGTTCCGGCACCTTATAGGCTCGCAAACTCTTCGGCCTGAACTCCGCGCTAACAGTGATTGTGTGTTCTAGGACGGGACAGAAACCTGGTTTGTCCGAGAACACATCTGGAAACCTGTCTAACAGATTAAACAGCTGTTTCCGCTCGGGTACCGTTAAGTGTGCAACGGCAATAGGGTCTACTTGTGCACTGGGCCTTGTCTGACTCGTGACGAAGCTACCCACTGCTTCCACGTGACCGAAGTCTTCGTCCTTCTCGAACAGAATGGAGCAATTGTTAATCAATGCTTGCTGTATTCTTTCGTTATATTTGCGAATACGATTTGCATGTAATAAGCGGCTTTTGCCCCCTATTTCCACGATGTACGTGTAGGGCTATTTCACCTGAGCGATGATGGCCGGGCCTTGCCATTGGCCCTCCTTCTTTGCTCCTCGCGCTTCCGGTGATTGGATGATGACTTTATCCCCTACTTCGTAACGCCTGTCCATGCTTCTTAAATTGTAATGAGTAGCATAGCGCTGCTGTTCAATGTCTGAATAATATTCGGCATATAATTTAGACATTTCAAGGTTATCCCTTAATTGGTCCAAGTAAGCTGCGGCGCCTGCGCCCAGACTTAATGGAAAATCCCGCTCTCCCGCCCATTCCTCAGAAAGGACAGATAGAGGTCCTTTAGGCAGGGTACCATACACCAGGGTGTAGGGACTAACGTGGGTGGTTGCCGAGGGGCGTTCCCTTAAGCTCCAAAGCACGTAAGGTAACAGTCTGTGCCATCCCCTCGGGTTTTCTTCTGCCAATTTATGAATCATGGTCCTCAGTGTGGCATTGCAGCGCTCCACTAAACCTTGTGACTCAGGATGTGCGACTGGCCCAAAGCGTGGTGAGCACCCCATACGATGCAGAAACTCTTGGGTTAATTTGCTGTTGAAATTCGACCCGTTGTCGGACCTAATCGTTTTTGGAAAACCGAAGGTCGTGAAGATTTGCATGTATGCATCACATGTCGCTTTTGCCGTTAATGATTTCAGAGGATAGGCCATCGGCCATCTTGAAAATTGGTCAACTACCACTAAGGCGTAGTTGTACTCGGGTTTTGGGCTTGTGGGGTCTACGTTGGTAACTATGGGCCCTATACAATCTGCCACTAGACAACCGAATCTGGTCTCGTCGTTGCGAGGGATAGGAGTTATGGGGGCTCGCTGCGCCACTCGCAGCGGCGCATGCCTTTGGCAAATGTCGCAAGATGCACAATATTCCTTCACTATATCCTCCATGTTGGGAAACCAGAAATTCAGCTTGATTCGGTCCTTAGTCGTTTTCAACGCCATATGACCTGCGAACGCAGCGTCATGTGCTAAGTTTAAGACCTTATCTATTCTTTCTTTAGGTAAACACAGTTGTTTTACAGAATGCCCAGCTATTTTGTCTTTATGAAAGAGCAAATTGTCTTCAATGAAGAAGTTCTTCGCTCCAATTTTCCCGTGGGCCAAGAATGGTGCTAGTGTTGAACATTGTGCTTGTTCGGCCGCCATCTTGTTTCTGCCTACTATTGTGTCTTCCTTGGGTGGGGGTGGTATCTCAGGATTGAAGAATAGCTCTTCATTATCCGTTTCTTCGGGACTGATTTCTCCTACACTCCCACTGTCTGCTTGAGCGACCGTGAAATAATCCTCGCCTATCAGCGTCCTAAGTCCCTCTACCTCCTCCCCTCTCTCCTCTTCCTCACTCGTCTCAGTCCTTGCGACCGCCTGCGCTTCTGAAATTTGGTCTATTTCAGGAGCGCTGGCCGCGTGACTCGAATACATCGCTGTCTCGCGCAGCAAGTCGGCTGTAGTGGGCGTGATAATTAACGGTTCATTAAGGTCTTTAATGAGTGCCGCCCATATCCGAACATCAGGGGCGTAATTTACCTCCCCCTCCCTGTCCTCGCCGGCCTGAGACCCCTTTAGTCTCAGCCGCCCCACGTCCACAATCATTGATTGACCGTTCAGCCCCTTCACCTCTATCTGCTTGACCACAGGTAGGTTGAGCGGCCTGATTAGTTCTGCTCGCGCACAATTATATTCGGCCCCGCTATCTATTAGAGACGATGTCACAGGGAGCCCTGTAATATACACTTTCATGTACTCTCTTACATAAGTCTCCTCCACGTCAATGCAATCCGGGTTTGTCGGCAATGCATGCTGGTCTATCTCTTGTATCAATGGCGGTCCGTCTTGTCGCGTCTCGCTTTGTCTGTCTGCCTGTCTGCCTTGAGCTCTGGTCACGGTTGGCTGGACCGCACACGCGCTCACCTGCTTGCTTTTAGTTTGTTTGTTCTTCGAGCACAGTTTAGCTCTGTGGTCTAGAGAAAAGCATAGGAAACAAAGGCCACGCTTTCTAATCTCGTCGGGGGTTGGACGTCCGTCTGTCCTGTTATTTGTCTGTGTCCCTCCCGGTCGGTCAGTCCACGTGTCCGTCTGTTTAGCTGTCGTCTGAGGAGGTGCTGGCGCTTTCGCGTAGCGTGCCTCCGTCTTACCCGTGCCTAGACTATGCTTCGCATAGTCATTTTCCCAAGGGTGTGTAGCAGTGTAAGTGTCAGCCGCTTCGGCTAACTCTTTGTGCCCTAACCACTTCTGCTGCTCTTGACTGAGGATGAAATTCAAACATCCTCTGGGCAACATTTCTTTCATCTTATCTGCAATCAAGAGACTCGTAACCTCATCAAACGTCATTGCCTTGCGATCTTGCAGATAGTAAGAAAGTAGATTATGCAATCTCGAAGCTAATGTTGTGTATGATTCATCTACCGCCTTTTTTGCGTTCATGAATCGTTCTCGTAAAGAGACTGCGCTCACTTTGAACTCTTTCAACAAGAAGGTTTTTAGCTTCCCGTAGTTATCAAGCTCCTCTTGTGTGAGTCTGGCCGTCAATGCTCTGGCCTGATTATCTAGACAGGTCAAGAGTAATCTGCTTCGAAGGTCGTCCGGGACAGCGCAAGAGTCGAATAACCTTTCACAATGCACAAAGAAACCAGGGATTTGCGCATGGTCGCTTGGGAATCTCGGTAAGAGTCCTCGCAAGCTTTCACTATACGTTTTCATTCGTCCTACGACCGAATGCCTTAAGTTATAGTCCCTTTCGTCTCTGAGTCTCCTCTCTGCGTCCCTTTCCTCTCGGACTTCCTTCTCTCTCTTCTCTGCCTCCTCCTTTTCTTCTCTCCTCCGCTTCTCCTCCTGAAGCCTTAACTTCTCAGCCTCCTCCTTCTCTTCTTTCTTCAGTCTTTCTTCTTTCTCTTCTCTTCTCCTCTCTTTCTCTTCCTCTCTTCTCTCTTTTCTCTCCGCTTCCTCTCTCTCTTCTCTTCGCTGTTTCTCCTCCCGAAGCCTTAATTTCTCTGCTTCCTCTTTCTCTTCTCTCCTCTGCTTCTCCGCTTCCTCTTTTTCTTCTCTCCTCACTCTTTCTATTCTCTCCGCTTCCTCTCTCACTTCTCTTCTCAGCTTCTCCGCTTCCTCTCTCGCTTCTCTTCTCAGCCTCGCGGCTTCCTCTCTCTCGTATTTTAAGCGTTTTAATTCGTATAACTGCGTTTGCGCTGCCGAATCGATACTGCTTTCTATGCTACCCGTGCTTATTTCCTCACTTACTTCTGGCGGTGTCTCCCGTCCAGACACAATTATTTCAGCACTAGCCTCTTGGAGCTGGTCCATACTCATGGAACCCAATTCCTCCTCTCCTAGTCCCATCTTTATCAGATATGCGACTAGTCTGTGACGGGGCATGTTCAGCACCCTCACTCTTTTCCCTATCGACAACTTATCCATCTTCCAACAGTCCGCTCACTAATAGAAAAAGATAAGTAAGTTAGAGGAGAGTCACCGTTGGTCAGAAATCAAAGAAAACAACGTCCTAAAATTCTACCACAAATACAACAAGAACAGAACTGAGCAAAAGGAGCTACGCAAAAGCCTCGGCTATTCGCACACCAATCCTCATCCAGACCTCAACCGCAACCTCACAGATTTACCACGACTACCAGTAAGGACTTACCCTCTGAATACGTCGAGCGAGCTCCGTCTTTTGGTATCTTGGCTGATCCGCTGTCGTCCGTTGGCGCTCTTGTTCCTCGTCCTTGCCTGTTGCTGTCGGTTGCTTCGAGTCCTTCGTCTTCGGAGTCCGGCACTCGATTTCTCCAGTTGCGAAGGGTTGTATTCGCCGCTGGTCCCGATCTGTTGAGATTCCTCTTTTCCGTTTCCGGTTCCGCTCTTCGTCGTGACGTCTTCAGTTGAAAACCCTGTCGACTGCGCCAATGTCGCAATCGAAGGTCGCCCTGTCGTGTGTTTGCCGTGTGTTGATGTCGACCCTCGACTGCTTGTTCTTTTACTTGCACTTTTATTTAACGTGCCTAACTTTTCTATAGAAGATTCACGACGAACTTTGTTTAATTAATAGATGAATTTAATTAAAGAAACAAATATATACAATAACTCTACGGGAGCTTCCACGTAGTATTAAAGCGTTTAGGTAATAAATCGGACTATCTCAATGTTGCTTCGTACAGCCTAACTACAGATCGTTCTTCGCGTCAGTCTGTGAATCTGACGGACTATACTCTGCCGCCGCCGCTGGTCGTTCCTCCCGATGTTGATCGCTCGACCGATGTTCACACATCGCGCTCGTCAGTAGTACAAGTCCCGTATTCTCCTTTTCCTTCCGTTAAGTAGGAACTTCAGCGTGCATCGGTCAGCCCCCTCCCCACGTCAAGCTATCGTCAATTAGTGTCAGATTGCTCCTCGAGACGCGGGTCGTCGCTCGCCTGCAGCGCGGGCGGTGTCTGGTTACACCATAGCCGCGAGGTGTCCTATTACACCTTGGCTGTGTGGTGTCCGATTACACCTCGGCCTCGCTGCCTTCATTGTTGACCAAGTGGAGACTGGCTTTCGTCCGTCATCATTCTATCTCGACCGCCAACGACGCCTCAATCGTGATGATGATGATATCTCGTCGTTGTCGTCGATCTCCTCACGCGACAATGGCTCTGTACATGAGTTGAAAAAGTATAATATTAGGCCTATCTGATGGGGAGGCTAGACCGAATTTTGATAGGTCAGAGGCTACGGTGAGTAAGACAGTTTAAAAAGTCTCTTGAGTACAGGTCTGAATGGCAATTATGGAACCCACAGAAAGCATCAAAATGGGCAGTTAATTCCAAAACGTTCGGACCAGCCATGCATCGAGAATGCCCGCCGAGAGCCCAAAACTGTTCTGGTGCGTCGCATTTCAACAGTCAAAGTATTCGTTGGTCAAGTGCGATAATTGTTGGCATGACGGGTGAATAAGGAGTGCTGAGGGTGAGGTCAAATGATTTAGATAAACTGCCTTGTGAACGATTAGAAAGATTTTAACTGAATTTAATGTTGCTCGATGGACAACCAAACTGAACCAGTGTAATGAATGCAAAATCATGGACTGTGCCGTGCGTTTGTACCTAATGTTGACAGAGCAACCATATGTAATGTAACAGCTATTACCTTTGTGCTTGTCGATCGACTGTCTAGGCAGAACTGCTCCTTGTGTGGCCAGACTCGTGAATTCCACCAGGGGCAATCGACCGAGCCACATAGTGGTCACCAGGCATCGCAGAATGGCATGGCCGCCATCGTAGCCAACACGCAGACGTACACGTCATCTGCTGCTAATGGTGGTGAGGATACAGACGCAAGTCATCATCCGACGCAGGATGCTCGCAAAGCGACGAGTCGTCCAGCGCTCTCCTTTGGATCGGTCCAGATTCCGAGGCGGTTTGTCGGTCACCCAAGCTGCACAAAGGAAAAATATATGGTAGGTTGTCCTATACCAGCCGACAACATAATACGGGTGGGCACGCGTGGTTGCAAGGTACATGAGGGAAAAGGTCTGGAGGTTTTTGAGAGCAGTGGTGGAGGTTTATGAGTGCTATACGGCTGGCGATGTGGCGACTGGCGTTATAACAAACCGCGTATTTAGAAGTATTGTGCACTAACGTTTGGTGCTGTGTCCTAGATCTACCATTAACAAAGCAGGAATTAATCTAACATTAAACTTATCTTCAGTTCTTGCCTGGCGTGATCGTAATCGCAATCTCAAGATTTCTACAGCGCCCAAAGGGCGGAGTCGCAAGAATCAGTTCATTCACAGTCGCTCAGTCAAAACAAAATCGATAGGCAAAGCGTGAGTTTGTCTCTGCTCAACTGTCGCTGAAAACTGTTCGGTCAGATCCCCTCAATATGCGTACAACGACGTCTACAATTGCAGAGTAAGTATCTGAAGTTTGACACCAACGAAGCAGCCACGGATGACGCCACCGAAGCAGCCACGGATGACGCCACCGAAGCAGCCACGGATGACGCCAACGAAGCAGCCACGGATGACGACAACGAAGCAGCCACGGATGACGCCAACGAAGCAGCCACGAATGACGCCAACGAAACAGCCACGGATGACGCCAACGAAACAGCCACGGATGACGCCAATGAAGCAGCCACGGATGACGCCAACGACACAGCTACAGATGACGCCAACGAAGAAGCCACGGATCTGACGGTGAGTCTGTGGGGTCTGATTACTAAAATCTGGCAGATCGAAGTTCCATCCGTCGTCTTCTCAGTCACCGGAGGACAGATGACTGACTCCAAAGAAATGAAGATCGTTGCCAATGCCATCAAGAAGATCACCAGCCAAACAGGTTCCTGTTTCATATATATTGATTGATTATAGTGAGGAGGGACATAGATGAATGGCAACACTCTTGTTCGAAGAACATAAGATCTTGAAAGACGCAGTTCGATAACCGTAAGCTCCCGCGAGGTCGACTTATCCTTCCACTCTTTTGAGGGCAGCTGTTAAATGAGCGGGCGCCTAACAGGCTGCCAAGAGGTGTGTTCTATAAGATCTTGATACTTGTACCATCATATGTTCTAATGTCACTTACTGCGGTTTGTCAGTAAGCTTGTCAATAAACACGAATATATATTAGGCCCTACTACTACTACTACTACTACTACTACTACTACTACTACTACTACTACTACTACTACTACTACTACTACTACTACTACTACTACTACAACTACTACTACTACTACTACTACTACTACTACTACTACTACTACTACTACTACTACTACTACTACTACTACTACTACTACTACTACTACTACTACTACTACTACTACTACTACTACTACTGCTGCTGCTACTACTAATACTACTACTACTGCTGCTGCTGCTGCTATTACTACTACTACTACTATTACTACTACTACTACTACTACTACTACTACTACTACTGCTGCTGCTGCTGCTGCTGCTGCTGCTGCTACTGCTACTACTACTACTACTATTACTACTACTACTACTACTACTACTACTACTACTACTACTACTACTACTACTACTACTACTAGTACTACTACTACTACTACTACTACTACTACTACTACTACTACTACTACTACTGCTACTGCTACTGCTACTACTACCAGTGCTTTTTTCTAGAAAAAATGTTCCGGAACTGAACAATAGGTTCCGGAACAATTATGGATGGGCTAAAATCGAGGGAAAAGCCTGAGAAAAATGGGATTGGGGGTTGGGAGGGGTCTCAATAAACACTTAAAACAATTCACAACACTGAAATTAAATTAAAATAACAAAATTATTTTTATTATTAAAATTAATAATTTTTAGTAGCTGAAAAAAGGTTCCGGTGTGGCGTGACAGACTATCCGTTCTAAAACTATTCGGGGATGAATATATTTATCCCCCCGGATGGAATCTACCGCTATACAGTATCCTGGGAGATAAACCATTTCTATCCCCCATCGTGTAAAATCATTCCCCGGGGGATGAAAATTCACAGGTATAAGGAACAATTGAAAAAATGCGTATAATTGGTAAATCTGTGCTATCATAAAAATCCAAAAGCAAGTGAATCTAAGTGTTCTAAAGTAAATTCAGAGCAAATCAAACCGAAGTTACAGTAGGAAGGATAAAAACACGCGGAAGTGGCTTTCTTCCCCTTCTCTTAAGAGGGATTTTGGGGAAAGACAACATTACCTTGTCGTTACATTTCTCAAGATATTTTCGGATTTCTGAAGGTTCACCGAAATCAACATCCAGCGTCGCAGAACTGGAAGCAATCTCAAAGAGATAGGCAGCCGCGTACAGCTCACATGAAGTGAAGTCCATTTGCTGCTGGCAGGGGAGGTTCCCCAATGTGGTCAGGTGCTTGGTGTAGAGCTGACTCAATTGTCGGCCAAGATTTGCCGAAATACGAATCGACCGATATCAATTAGCACCTTAGTCCATTCTAATGACACTGTCGTTTGTGATTGCTGATAATTTGTCATCCTTGTTTTAGACACATCCATCGCAACATGCCCTTCACGCAACTAATAATGCGAATAGACATTGTTTAAATTGCGTGAGATTACAACACCACAAAGAAAACAAGAGTTATTGAAATTGGTTCAATGCCTCAAATGGTGGACTCACCTCTAGAGACCGTATACTCACCACACAAAATATTTATATTTATTTACATTAAAATACTGTAGCGTATAATCACAAAATACTGTAGCGTATACTTACCACTAATTTGTTTCGGAAAACTAGCTGGTAGCGTGTACTCACCTCTAATTTTACCACTACAGCCCTGCTGTCGTTGCTGGTGTACCTATTGATAAAATCGACCGATATCAAGCGCGAGCTACCAATTCACCCAATTAGCGCTTTAGTCCCCTTTTCATGAAACTGTCGTTTGTGACTGCTGATATTTTGTCTTCCTCCTTTTGCTGGTGTACCGATTGATACGAATCGACCAATATCAATGTCACAACTTGCCTAAGAGTAAATAGAGTACAGAAAGAGAGTAATGAGAGGATCATTGACTTCACTAGATTCTTTGCTCACGCATGGCAACAACAAGTAGCATATGCCTTTGCCCAGGGGTGTAGTGGTAAAATTAGAGGCGAGTACACGCTACCGGTTAGTTTTCCGGTTAGGTCAGAAGCACGTTGTGCCTACAACAGGCCAGGAATTATACCACAGACTAAATGTTGTAATCCAACATTTCCGGAACGGTTCGTTCTGAAAATGGGTTACCTTCATCTTTCGATGCACTTTTTGAAGGCCATTTGGCAGGATATGGCCAATTGTGGACTTTCTGGTATGTGGGTAGAGAGTGGATTCATGGTAATCGGTTCAGTGAACAAACCACTGGAAGGCAAAGCCTATGGGAAAGCTATGCGAGCTCACAAGTTAACTTTTCAAGCTCTGTGGCGCATTTTCGTGCCTCTTCTAATTGACAACATTAGTGTAAACGGAGGAAGATCAGCTGAAGTCTTGAAGGGTTTAAAAGACGGACCCTTCGTCTGTACTTGAACTGATTCGGATTGCTACTGATGAATCTGACATAGGTGAATCTAAGAGCTACATCTGTGTCTTTAGTTCCAACGCATTCCTTGACCCCGAAAATGTTAATTGAGACTTTAAAATCTTAATCATTTTGAGATTCCAAGCCTAAACTATATTTGTATCTGTATTTATATTTGTATTTGTATATATGTATTTGAACATAGCCTACGTATGGTCACTTATATACAGAACATTTCAAGAACAGTGTATTTATTTGTGTAAGCATGCACATGTGGCCAATCTCAGTAGACACAGCACTTCGTAAAGACCTGGCAAGGCTCTGCTTAGTTCATGTTTTAGTTAATATTAGTTGAGTTAATGTTTCCGTGACTAGTTTTATATTTCGTTGGCTTTTATTAGAGTGTTGGATCATATCGGATGGTCGGAACTACGGAACTTCGAAATACCTGGGCAAGATGCTGCAGCCGGAAGGTTCTAAGGACAGTCAGCGCCAGCAGTATTCACCCGTCTTCGTATGCGCCACCCACTGGGGCTCTCTCCATGGCAAGGAACTACTCTTTGGCATCAGCGTGAGTCCGCGACTTCTCAGTGATCTTTTACACTATATAAACTGTTTCATTGGCACATATGCACACGCACAGAAATACACTCCTAACTATACACACGTGCATACTAGAGTGTTCAACTTTCATATGGGGGAGAAAAAAATTTCAAATTAGCACCTTGCATACCCTCTGGATTTGTGACATTTGGTGTTATAAACAACTCTTACTGCCCGCATCCAACTAAAGGTACATATATGACTTATTTGTTCCCCAGTGAGAAAGGTGATGGTCCAGTCTCGTTCCAACTAAAGGTAATTATCCATATTTGCCGATCTTACCTGGGTCTTGCTCCTAAATACCTCTGTGACCCACTACGTCTTCGTACTTCAGCTAGCTCCCTTCGCCCTCTTCGCTCCTCTGATCGACTTGACTCATTTGTTCCCCCAGCGAGAACGGTGATAGCCCAGTCTCGTTCCTTTGTTACTATTGGCCCTTCATTGTGGAATCAGCTTCCTCATTCGGCCCGGGCTGCAGTACTATCCGGTGGTCCTGCCACAGCTTTTCGTTGTCTTTAAACTTGCCTTTATTCCCGAGAACTTTCGCACTGGGAGCGCCTTTGATTGGTGGGAACTTGGTAGAGGCACTTATAAGTTTTTAAATACAATACAATACAATGCAATACAATACAATATCGTAGTGTACTGTGTAGTGTGTAATTTGTGTATTAAAGTGATTGTGTAATATATTATAGTCGACATTAATGAGTTTCTATGACCCTATTGTAATAAGATTAATGAATTTGTTATTTATTTCTAATGAACTATATGACGTCACACATTTTTCAAAGTTGCGACCCCTAGACATGATACAAAATATGAAAATTAATTATTTCATTAACCAGTAGATGAGGGAGCTTCTATTTATCATTGTCTGGTTGAGGCAACCGCTATTTGTCCCACCCTATTGTACACTGCATTATGTAATGTTTGTTTTTGGGGAACAATAAATGAGGTAAACTGAATGAAATGCACTCGTAATATCTCAGATGATGGACTCCGAATATTCGCAAAATTCGACAGTGCTATCTCGTCTTCCCCGCTGACGATTAAATTTATATGTCTCTGCACACCTTAACCATGCATACTCGGATATCTCCACGGTATAAATAATTGCACAATACGTCGACTCGCATTGCTGCCTGTTGACTTGTTTTTCGAGTGACGCCATTTTGAAAGTGAAGTCTTGAATTATAGATTTAAGCTGACGTAAACGTCAAAAATAATATTGCTAATTCTATTGAAGTTCTCAATGTTATTGTACGTTAAAAAATATTTGATGTGATAGAGTCCGGTGTATCGGTGTGTAAGCGACTTAAACGAACCGAACTGGGACCACTCTCAAAATGGCGGTCAGTCACACATTCTGTCTGCTGCAGCGGCCGGGAGTCGACGTACTGTATAATTATACTGCGATATCTCGCTCTCTGTGGGTACTCGATAATAGCCTATAGTGGTTAGCGTGCTGGACTGTCAATCGAAAGGTCGTCGGGTTCAAATCCCCGTCATGGCAGAAATTTGGTTCGAGATTTCTGCTCCACCTCCGCCCCATAGCCAACTCAGCTATAGTGAGTACACTGACCGCACACTGTCGATAGGAAGATGAGACGGCGAGGGAGAGGACTGTCCACCCGCCCTCGTATGCCGAGGGCAGCTATGGTTCTTCTTCTTCTCCTCCTCCTCTTCCCCCTCCTCCTTCTTCTTCTCCTTCTCCTTCGTCTTCTTCTTCTACACTGTGTCCCGATGAAAAGTAGACCCCAAGACAAAGTGTCATAACTCGGTCAAAACGTTTAGCATTTGCCTGAAATTTTAAAAACAACAACATTAGCCATATTACCACCAAATCGCAACGCCGTTTGGAAATGTTTATCTACGTTTGAGATACAGTACTGAGAAGGAGAAATTTCCAACATAAAATTTTTTGACAAACGTTTAGGTGTCTACTTTTCATCGGGCGGCTACTTCACATTCAACAAGACAGTGCCCCTGCGCACCGAGCACGTGAGACCATTGCTCTGCTATCCCGGGAGACACCCGACTTCATATCCCCGAAGCTGTGACCGCCCAACAGTCCAGACCTCAATCCAGTTGACTATCAAATCTGGAGTGTACTGGAGGAGCGCGTTTATCGTTCCCGCATTCGTGACGTTGATCACCTGATTGAAGAGTGGCAGCTGTTTGACCACGTGATCATCGACCGGGCCATCAAACAGTGGCATCCACGTCTACAGTCGTGTGTCCGTGAACAAGGAGGACATTTTGAACACCAGCTGTAGCTGAACTTCCCTTCCTTATGGCTCTTGTATGTTGGAAATCTCCTCTTTTCAGTACTGCATCTCAAACGTTCATAAACTTGACAAACTCACTAACATTTCCAAACGGCGTTAATATTTGGTGGCAATATGGCTACTGTTGTTTTTAAAATTTCAGGCAAATGCTAAAAGTTTTGACCGAGTTATGACACTTTTTCTTGGGGTCTACTTTTCATCGGGACACAGTGTATATCACTCTCCACATTCCAGACGTTCCACACAATGCAGTACCTTCTGAGTCACTAGTTAGTCATTGACATAACATAACATAACAAGGTTTTGAGTGGCTCAGTAGACTTGCATCTGTGTCAGAGCCACTCTCTCGAGCCTCCTCGCAATTGCACCTCGTTCTAGTATCCAAGTTCACTGAGTTTCTTCTTAAATGCAATAACCGAGTCCGCAGTAACAGTCCCCTCGTCCAACTTATTCCAATTGTTCACTACTCTGGCACTGAAGAATCTTTGCATTATTGTCCCAGCTGATTTTTTAACAATCTTGTAGCTATGCCCTCTAGTTCTGTTGTTACTTGAGAATTTAAATATCCTTTGTGCTGGTATTTTATCTCTTCCTGTCACTATCTTGAATTTCTCTATTAAATCTCCTCTATTTCTTCTTTTCTCCAATGTTGTCAGCTTGCATCTCCTCAGTCTTTCTTCATGTGTCAGTTTGTCGAATCCTTTAATCATTTTCGTTGCTCTTCTTTGTATCTTCTCTAGTTTTTCTATATCCTGTCTCAAGTATGGACACCACACCTGCACACAATACTCAAAATTTGGTCTGACCAATGATTTGTGTAATTCGAGCATTATTTCTTTTTCTCTGCTGATTATTGGCCTTTTAATCATTCCTAATACCTTGTTCGCTTTCTTTGCAGCCTCTGCACACTGTCTTGAGGGTTTAGTACTTCTGTGTATGATTACTCCTAGGTCCTTCTCCTCTTCTGATTCCCTCAATAGTATTCCTCCCATTTCGTATCGGAATTTTTTATTGGTTTTTCCCATGTGTATAACTGAACATTTCTCTGTGTTGAACAGCATCTGACAATCCTCGGCCCAACTGTACAGTCTTTTAATGTCGTTCCTCAGTACATCGGCTTCTTCTTCCGTGTCCACCTCTCTGCCCATTTTCGTATCATCGGCGAACTTTGATATCTTTGACACAATTCCACTGTCAATGTCGTTTATGAAAATTATTACGCCTTTAACAGGTCCCATGATAAAGGCGCTACACGAATGAAAGGCTAATACGTTACGGTACCCGGATGATTTATTCGTTTCAGCTTCCGCGCGAATTCAAGAGTTCTCAGTACTTCTATTCGGTGGAGAACAAGCTGTCTAAGGAGAACAGTCGGGTCCTGAATCCCAACCAAGCTGTCTATCTTCTGCTGGACAATGGACTTTCAGAAGCCCGCGGCTGTGACCTGCGATTCCGACGCAAATTGGAGAAGTTTATCAAGGAAACATGTGAAGCCAAGCAAATATGCATCTTAAAAGGTATAAACAAGAACAGTTTGAGCAGAAATTAATAAAAACACAATTTCCTAATTTGTTGCCTAAATAGAGTAACGCAGAATCGGTATCAAATTGATAATTATATTCGTTCATATTTCTGATGATGCCAACATCATAGTGCGACCGTACGTTACCTACCGGAATAATGTACGCGTACCGTACGTACGTTGTCGAAAGAAATACCGTACGCTAGAAATGCCACAAGTTTATCTGATCATCCACAAAGAGCCTCAGTATAACTATAGTCTTAAAACGTGGGCTTACGTAAAAAATTATCAGTTTAGCTCTACAGTATTAATCCCCCGTACGCAGGCCTAGTTAATTACGAACGGTGCCGCAATATAGTAAGCTTATTACCAATAAAATGACCACTGGCACTGACCAAGTGACCATCCTATAAAGTGTGCAGTAAAATCTTAATTATCTTTATATTATACATTAGACAGAATATTAGCAATTTGGAAGTTAAAAGTTTAAAAGTAGAGATCATTGAACAGCCACAGCTAACTGATGTAATGGTTAAAATTGGTTACGACCGTAAATCATAACTAAGCTTATTATTGACTTTTCTTGTACATATGTTATGTATTTTGTTTTCGTCATGAACTGATCTGAACGTACGGTAACGTACGGCATAATAACGTACGCGTACCGTACGTACGTTATAGAAAAAGTAACGTACGTACCGTACGTACGGTCGCACCTTGGCAACATTATGATCTTAGAAATTCGTCGACGAAGGCATTTCTGGCGACGTTGAATAAATTTCCGATAACTGAAATATTTCTGATTAGACATGTAGAGCCCTGTCTCCAAAATGTCTCTTTCTATAGGCCTACATGACAGACCTGAGTGTAAATCTATCAACCTGCAGCTAAGGATTGTTCACTGTACTAGAAAGCCCGATGCACCCGAGTCGCTACATGGGTGCGCGGACAGGTCCCCAGGTGCGCAAGAGAGCGAAATGTTCACGGTACCTACGACCTTATCCGGCACCGTCGCCTTGTACGTCCTTGCTTATACTTGTCATGTCCTCGACCATTAGAACTATAATAAGAACAGAACTGCTATAACTCCTCGCATCAATAGACAATGTCAAGACGATAGTAGCCAGTCTGCTCTTGCCTGTCGTGTTCGCAACCATTTGAGTAGGACTTCTACAGCTTCTAGTTCCCTGAAGAGTGTGGTTATCGTTGTCTTGCAGACGTGACTGTTCCCGTTGTGACGCTGGTCATCGGAGGAGATGATCAGACTCTTAATCAGATTCTCTATTCCGTTAAACGAAAAAATCCGGTTATCATCGTCAACAAGAGTGGAGAGATTCCCAGTTTGCTCTCAGAACTCTTCTACAATCTTGAAGACGTATATCCACGGTAATTCTAATTATTCCGTTAATCACTGCCATTATTATGCGTACAAAGATATGTATATCTCATGCACGAGACAATTGTTTTCGAGCAATTTGTCCAGAGTCAATATATTGAGACCATTCGGCAAGCTCAAACACGCATTCGTTGAAAAAGAGACGCAGCGCGCTACCGAATAGCTCATCGTGATATCACAGAAATTCTTCTGCTCTCTGTCTGACGAAAGCTATCTATCTTCAGACTCCAGACTCTCTCTCTCTCTCTCTCTCTCTCTCTCTCTCTCTCTCTCTCTCTCTCTCTCTCTCTCTCTCTCTCTCTCTCTCTCTCTCGCTCTCTCTCTCTCTCTCTCTCTCTCTCTCTCTCTCTCTCTCTCTCTCTCTCTCTCTCTCTCTCTCTCTCTCTCTCTCTCTCTCTCTCTCTCTCTTTCTCTCTCTCTGTAGAAGTCTTTATTGTCATTCAGTACGAATGTCTTTATTATCATTCTTTCGAATTTCTCTTTACAGATACAGTTTCACTAGCAGATTATATATAGTTCAGTTACACAGACGATGTGATGACTACGCGATTGCACATCTACAGAACTTCTATACGAAACTCTTAAGAAGGAACGCTTAGTGTCTGTTAGCTCTAGACATGTCAGGCTAATACAGAATGCGCAGCCTAAGCTGTTGGCGCTCCTGTCTTCTGCTCACCGACTTCTGACTGCTCTACTGAATTACACATCTAAGTTATTCTGAGGTCCTTGGTAAAGGTACATCTTGATTGGTTCGTCCCCTGTAGCTCCGTACCTTAGATTATTAGATTGGCATAGCTAAGCTATACTGGAAGGTTGTACTAGTCTAACCTTACCTAAATCTACTGACGAATAGAAAACCAGTAGGTTGGCCTTACTGACGTGGATAGATCACCTTCTGGAAGGTTCCAAGAATCTGCATTTGCTATATCATTTATTATACTTGTCAATAACTAAAATCCTCGCTCGCAGCCTATCTTTGAAGACGTGGCTGACTAGAAGTTGGCCAGGTGCATACAGTTATCTGGAGAAGTCATAACAACGAATCCTATTCTGAACTCCTACAGCTTCTAGGGCGCCATTGTGTCTACTTATTTAACTGGGTCCCATAATTACATTACAAACCTAAATCTACTCTGTGATAGTGCGGTAAGTAACGTACCTTAAATAGAACACCGTGCTGTAAGTGACGAAGTTAGAGCGATCTCTTTCACTGAGAATACTGGCATACGTGATTAATTAAGCAAATGCATCTGAGACTAAGAGAGAGAGAGAGAGAGAGAGACAGACAGACAGACAGACAGACAGACAGACAGACAGACAGAGACAGAGAGAACGAGAGAAAGACTGACAGACGACAGAGAGGCAAAGAGAGAGTGAAGTTCAACGACAAAACGCATCTATAACGGCAATTTAAATTGCTCTGCCATCTGTAAAATAGAGAACAACGAACAAACTAATTTATGTGTTCTTAGAACACGGAATGAGAGGGCTGAACACAAAATGAGAGGCCGCGAAAAATCTACCTTCGACTTTTACATGACTAGCAAGGACAAGAATCTTCGTCTGAGACTAAGGGAGAGAGAGAGAAAGAGAGAGAGAGACAGACAGACAGACATACAGAGACAGAGAGAACGAGAGAAAGACTGACAGACGACAGAGAGGCAAAGAGAGAGTGAAGTTCAACGACAAAACGCATCTATAACGGCAATTTAAATTGCTCTGCCATCTGTAAAAAAAGAGAACAACGAATAAACTAACTAATGTGTTCTTAGAAGACGGAATGAGAGGGCTGAACACAAAATGAGAGGCCGCGAAAAATCTACCTTCGACTTTTACATGACTAGCAAGGACGAGAATCTTCGCCGCATTTGGAACTGCAACCCAGGAAACGACGCAGAAGAGGCGGTTCGCATGAACATCGAACTGAAAACGATTAAGACCACGCTAGGAAATATCATGAAGGAAAGATACTACGTGAGTTGATTAGGGTCTACACGTGACTAAATTGCCTAAGCGATCGATAAAAATGTAAAGGGGCCTACTTACACCTAAAGGCCTACTCTTATAACCAATGTCACCTTGTTAGGATTTCTCCGCCTTCGTAGAGAAACTGGACTCTGATCTTCAGATCCGTCACTAAAATCCCCAAACATCATCACATCACTCCTGTTCTTAAATCACTCAGCTAACTTAAAATACTTGAACGAATAGAATGCAGAGTACTATCACTCATCTACAATAGGCCTACACTTAATTTTTTAGCCCTCCTATCGTGTTATTCACAATCCAACCACTTCGCTCAACCCGCTCCACAGGTCTTCACTCAAGACAGAAACCATTGCTCTTTTACAAATCATATTCTGAGCCATCCTCTTCCCCTACATCCCTCGCCGCTTCATTTCTAAACACCATCCACCATAGCCGTTTGACTGTCTGCCCCTCTGCTATCAATTTTGTTTTGGCTGAGCACTCGTGAATAAGCAGGTGCCCTGCACTTAGCCTTAAAGTAGCGCCTTAAAAACTTGGGGATTGCGATTACAATTACGATTAGGAAATGATTTTTTCGTTGCAGGTGACAGTCATCGACCCGAGTTCTGAGAATGAAGAGAGTCGTCACTGTAGTATTCTACAGGGAATCTACAAAGGTTCGTCGTTTCTGAATCTCGCCTTCTGCGTTTATCATCCTCCATTCGTGATGCAAAACGTAGAATATTCACCGGACCATACGTTGATATTCATTCCTTGTTAGGTGTCGGTGCTATAACTGCTTCTAAAAGTATATTGAACAGTTATTGTTATAGGATGTATTCTTGACGTACTCGCTTTCGTATATCCGCTTTCGACTGAAGTATTCTTCATATTCTTGTCTAGCACTCGAGGATTTCCAGCATATCCCTACTGTATATGCCCGTTCAGTGTTTTTCTGGCATTCCTGCATTTTGCATCGCTCTGTAGATGCCACCATGCTTTCGGTTGCTTGTTAGGAGTAGCCCATAATATGAAGTCGACTAAGACTCAAAGAGAACTTTTGTCTGATTGTGAACAGCTGGTCTAAAATATGCTTCTTCCTGGTCATTGGAAAATCGGAAATCTGTTCTCGTGTGTTGTTGCTTACAGGCACTTGTCGGATCGCTAAGTAGCCTACTCCGATGTTCATAGGCTAAGTTGTTAACAAAATTCCTAAATCGCTTCGTCGACTAAAATGGAATCCAGAGGGTCTCGTCCTTCTTCTGCATCGTTGTTCCATTCAGTTACTTTTGTATCTTTGTATTTCTTTGGTATACCAATTGAGTTTTTCGGTCTGTAACCTGCAACGTTTCTTTCGTCTGTAAATTTTAGCCACATGTCTAAAACAGTTGTTTCAGACTTCATCTAATTATTGTATTGCATTGTATTGTATTCGGATATTTATAAAGCGCTTCTAGCGGGAGGGCCATTCAGATGCGCTCCCCGAGAGAGAAAGGAAGTTTTAAGAAAGGTAAATGAGGAAGAGACGTTACCTGAGAGAATAGAAGAATGAACGAACGGAGGAAGCTCATTCCAAAGAGCAGGGCCAATGGAGGCAAAAGACCTAGGTTGAGCCAGAGAAGGCCTGACACGGGGAACGAGGAGGTCCAAACGGTCAGAGGAACGAAGAGGACGAAGCGAAGCAGCAGAGTGAGGGCGATGAATTAGGGCCTAAGTGACTGTAGTGACAGTCATGGACGATATTATATTGGGGATTTAGGATTGCGATATATATTAGCATTATTATGTAACATTAGTATGATGTGTTGCTTAGTATTTGATGTAGGCAAAAGAACACTAATGAAATATGTAAAGTCAAGATCAGATAAGACTGACTGACACTAGGGCCTGACCGGGTGTCATAAGAGGGGAAGCAGGGAGAAGGAGGGGCGAAGGAATGATAGCGCGACCGAAAGGAGAGCGAGATTGGGGGAGAGATGGATGAATGACAGGTCAGGGCGAAAGGGGAGAAGGAGGAAGAGCGAAGACTGGAAGGAGAACGGCATTCACTCACGGGAGGAGGAATCGGTTGGTCGTAGGATTCGCTCACCAGGACAGAGGCGGTAAGACTTCGCTGGGAGGAATCGTGTGACGGAAAATTGCAGACGCAGAAACTGAAATTGCAGACGTAGAAACTGTTGTGCAACGCGAAGTGAGAACCGTTCTAGGTGTAAATACGTTGTGTAAAAATATTGTATAATAAGAATTGCAAAACATACAAGAGTACTGTCTTCTAACTGTCTTCGCGAGGTGAATTACAAAAACCCACGTGCTTCGAACAGCTAACAAGACCCCCGAAGACTAGCCTAGCCGCTCGGAGACATAACACCGCTAGCCACCATAACTGAAGACAGATCTAGATCAAAAACCCACGTGCTTCCTTCATTTCTCCACGTGCTTGTTTTTGTAATTCACCTCGCGAAGATAGTTAGAAGACAGTACTCTTGTATGTTTTGCAATTCTTATTATACAATATTTTTACACAACGTATTTACACCTAGAACGGTTCTCACTTCGCGTTGCACAACAGTTTCTACGTCTGCAATTTCAGTTTCTGCGTCTGCAATTTTCCGTCACACGATTCCTCCCAGCGAAGTCTTACCGCCTCTGTCCTGGTGAGCGAATCCTACGACCAACCGATTCCTCCTCCCGTGAGTGAATGCCGTTCTCCTTCCAGTCTTCGCTCTTCCTCCTTCTCCCCTTTCGCCCTGACCTGTCATTCATCCATCTCTCCCCCAATCTCGCTCTCCTTTCGGTCGCGCTATCATTCCTTCGCCCCTCCTTCTCCCTGCTTCCCCTCTTATGACACCCGGTCAGGCCCTAGTGTCAGTCAGTCTTATCTGATCTTGACTTTACATATTTCATTAGTGTTCTTTTGCCTACATCAAATACTAAGCAACACATCATACTAATGTTACATAATAATGCTAATATATATCGCAATCCTAAATCCCTAATATAATATCGTCCATGACTGTCACTACAGTGACATAAATATTTTTAATCGAAATTATAGAACACTTCGGCCTACTTTGTTGGCTGTTGATTTTTCCTTATCGTGACAGCCTCTTCTCAGGAAATGACAAAAAGAATCAGAGAGGAACAAAATTGTACGATTGAAATTTATCACGAGAAGATACGGGACTTTACCACCACACTTAATAATACTAACATTACGCTGGTATTCTCCACGCAAACTGCTTTGTGACCTTGACCTTTGAATCTAGTGGCTAAATTGATCTCGAAGGTAGGGCTTTCTTCAACGACCTTGGTCACCGCCTTGCCACCACCTTGCGCAGGTACTAAAGACAACAGAGAAACTACATTTCTCTACAAGCGCTCTGTTATCATCCAACGCTTCAAAGCATATTGCTTTTTACGGCGCAATGGGTATTCAGCACAACATCAACGAAAACCAGCCATCCCAGAATAATGCTATCCATATTTATTGAAATCCTGATGGATTACATATATCTGAAGTAAAATACCGGTACTAATAAATATAGTATGATAATAATAATAACAAAAGATTTTCTTGTCTAGACTTATAATTCAGAAGGAATGTAAGTAAACAGTAGTAATTGGATTTTTCTTGTGATGCAGGATATAGTAGGCTAAATGGAATGGCGATAGCACTGAAGACGGGTACGTATGACTTCATGCAAGCCTTCTTCCTGCGAGATGTCGACCCTCAATTTACGAAGGGACACTATATCACTGTGGATGTGCTCAACTACTTCTATCAGGAGAGTGTAAGTATTTCGCAATTAGAAGAGAAGAGCAGTCCCTTAAGGTAGCCTGAGAAGTCGTCATGGATATGAAGTGATAGCGACTTCATTTTTCTTAGCCTCGGCATTCAAGCATTCGGGTGCCCAATCCTTTCCTCCCCATCTGATCTCCCCACCAACAGTCCACTCATCGTAGCTGAGTTGATTTGGAGCACAGCAAATGAAGTAAAAATCTTGAAATAAATTCTGCCTTGGCGTAGATTCGAACTCCAGACCTCTCGGTTGAGTCCAGCAGGTTAGTCAATAGAAAATCTCGCGCACCCTATTAATTTCAAAATGAACAAACTAAAAGTTTCAATATTGTATTGTACTGTATTGTATTTCAAAACTTATAAAGCACCTCTACCCAGTGCGCACCAAGCAGAGGCGCTCCCAGTGCGAAAGCCCACGGGAATAAAAACAAGTTTTAAGACAACGAAAAGTTGATTCCACAATAAAGGGCCAATACTAACAAAGGAACGAGACTGGGCCATGGCCGTTCTCCTCGGGGAACAAATAAGTCCATCAGAGGAACGAAGAGGGCGAAGGCAGCCAGCTGAGTCGGGAAGACATATTGAGTCACAGAGGTATTTGAGACCAATTCCCAGGTAATAAGCTTATCCGCTTATTGTAGTTTTTTAACTTGTAAATTTTTGGTTCGGAGCAATAAATAAAAATTACATTTGTTTATTCTGCATTACGGAGTTTGTTACGAAGGCCTACTACAACAATCTACAGCGTATTTTTGAAACCTACTGGAATGACATAGATTAGGTGCACCTACGTTTGCCGAACAGTTAGCAGTTAAGGCACAAAATATCTGTCACGCGTTTAATTGCCGTCATCTGTATTCGTTTCAGCTGTGCTCTGAAAGCCCAATTTCAAGAGCATTGAAGTCAATGTGCAAACGAGAGTCCATCATAGAAAAGGTCAATACATAACATTTTCCTTAGTAGGCCATTAAGCTTAGATCTTCATCGTTTTGGTCATCAACTGAGCCCATCGCTAATAAAAAGTACTGTGTTAAAATGTAATGTTGTACCTGAGATTATAATCTACTTAATAATACGATTCGACAAGGATGTACGTGCGTGGTCCGGATGTGTCGCTGTAGCTAACGGGAGATGGCGAGGAAGGGAATGACAGAGAAGGAGGGTGGGCGAAAGTGAAGGAGAGGGGTAAGGAACGGGATAGAGAAAAAAATTGAAGCAACAGAGAGTTTTGTCAGAAGGAACATTCTGCCGAACTAGTTCGCAGATGGTGTACGCGAGATCCTACTAAAATGCGGCACAGGTTGACACTATATATAATGTTTTTGTAATTTTGACGATTACGATTACAGTTTCTGGGTAAAAAAATTAACCAAATGCTCAGCTTGCATTTAGGTTTTGATTTTTTAGGTTGATCCTGAGAATTCCATTCTGCCTGTTGTTGGTCGCATTTTACATCTGCTACTAGGACCTAGATATAAAGTCATGTATCAGGGAAAAAAATCTTCTGGTCAGTGAGCCACTTCAACTGTGCTCTCAAGCAGTTTTGATAAGCGTGGGAATTGTAGAAAAAAGACTTGGGGTTAGACTCTGACAAGTTTGATCCATGTGGAGTTAAATATTTTATTCGTATTTTTGCAAACTGAGAAAATTCAGAAATGCAATAGAAAGCTTAAACTCCTTAAAGTGATGACATCACCAAATTTATTAGTATACAATTCATATGGTGACAAACCGTAAATAAACCATAGAATTACTTTATTAGTAATCCACACAGTGAATTTTGAAAGAAATTGCTAAAATATATGCACAATATAAATTATCAGACTAGCACAACTGAGGAAACGACCCCTCTAGGATTTGCAATTGCAATGAAGTCCTAACTCGTGGTCCTAAGAAAGACTAGGGGTTGAACCCCCAAACCCCAACCATTCTCACCTTGCCTTTGATCCAATCTAATGACTTCTTCTAATGACTTTTCATGAAATGCGCTACTCAAACGTTCACATGCATATCATGATTTACTGTTGTTTGCAGTCTTGTTGTCCTCGAGACCAAGATCTTGGTCTAGAGTGCACTGGAGTTCGTTTTTTAAAAGTCTTGGTCTTGGTCTTGGTCTTGAGACCAAAAGTCTTGGTCTTGGTCTTGGTCTTGAGGTTCAAGGTCTTGGTCTTGGTCTTGGTCTTGGTCTTGAGGCTTAAGGTCTTGGTCTTAGTTTTGCAAGACCAAGACCAAGACTTTTGACAATGTGAACAGTCATTTAACAAAACGCAAGGATTTTAAAAATTTATCCAATAATTACTAATATAATTGCTTTAGTATTTACACGGTGTGAGTGAGGCTTTACTGTTGTTTTGGACATTTATTTTGACTTCCGGTTATTTACCATGGAATGATTTCAAAACAGACTCACAATTTGTACATTTACATCCGGTACTTGAAAAGCTGCTCTGTGTGCCAGTGAATTCAGCGCTGTAGAACGTATTTTTCACATGGCAGAATTTTTATGAGGCCCCAAAGGTCACGTTTTGGTCAGAAAATACTGAGCGAATTGGTTTTTATAAAATGCAACAGGCATTTGGAATAACATTTCGCATGAAGGACTTTTGTAAATACGAATTCGGAAATCTCTGCAGCCTGCATTTGGAGTTGTTTTGTTTGAATAAAATAAAAGATTCATGTTTTAATTAAAATAGCGAGTAGTCCGACTGAACCAATTTTTTAGTAAGGAATAGAATTCTGGATATGGTTGTGAGTTTTTGGGTATATTTCTCGGTTTTGGTCTTGAGTTTCAAAGTCTTGGTCTTGAGGTTCAAGGTCTTGGTCTTGGTCTTGAGGTACAAGGTCTTAGTCTTGGTCTTGGTCTTGAGGTTCAAAGTCTTGGTCTTGGTCTTGGTCTTGAGGTTCAAGGTCTTGGTCTTGGTCTTGAGGTTTAAGGTCTTGACAACAAGACTGGTTGTTTGAGATATGTTTGCAGCTGCCGAAATTCTACTGTGCTTCGGCTGAACTCTGCATTTGGCTGTATATGCGCGCCATTAAACTGGTTCTAGAGATGTGTCCGATGTTCCAATATCTGACCTAACTTTGCACATCTGTAGAAACCTATTGCAATTATCTGCATGATAAGGTTTGTTGAGGTAAACAGCATAATAAAATCGACGCATGTCTACAGTTCCATCCAATCTTCTGTCTTTTCGATCTATAGACGGAACTCGATTTAACAGCTCCTGTTCTTTCTTCTCTTTCTAACCTCTCTGGCAACCGAACTTCAGTTTTCCTTTGGTAACCCTGGACAACCAATCTGACACGACGAGGCGCTCGTGATCTAAGCTCGTGCCAAGCGCTCACCTTTCTGTAGCGCTTTAGAAATATTACGATTACGATTACGATTACGTTGTATTGCTGCAGACACAGCTAAGAATTTTGAGCAGGAGAAGCAACAGCTGTGGCATCTTTTCCTCTGGTCAGTGCTCGCGGCAAAGCCGGATTTGACGCAGTTCTTTCTGATACAGACATCAGCGCCACTTGGTAAGCTAATTCCTTCTCCAGTCATCTGGTCGCGTAACGCGTTTGACAATAACTTTTGATCACTTGAGAGGCCTCAAGACGGAACATTAATATTTAGTGTTCCGGGAAATTGTTGGCTGGACTGTATGGGAACAGAGTGGGTAAATCGTTCGTAAATAATGTGTTGGGCGCAGTGCTTTTTTTCTAGAAAAAGGTTCCGGAACGGAACAAAAGGTTCCGGAACGCAACTATTATGGGCGGGCTAAAATCATGAGAAAAATGGGATAGGAAGTTGGGAGGGGTCTCAATAAACACTGAAAACAGTTCAAAAACACTTAAATTAAATTAAAATAACTAAATTATTGTTTTTATTATTAAAATAAATAACTTATTTTTTAGTAGCTGAAAAAGGTGCCGCTGTCACGAAATAGAGTATCCCCCAATTCCCCCATACATGCGTATCCCCCTTAGCGAAATGGAGTATTCTGTTTAGTTTGCATTTTTGGCGGTTTCTGAGTGTATTCAGTCGTACTGTTTAGATTTATTGCACACATAAAATTTTTGAATTGCGTATATTTAGTTTGTACGTCGACCTGAAATCAATTTACTTTGTTTTTGGTGATTTTGACTGGAATTTCGTCGAGGCTATCGTGATGCGTATGACGAGGGGGGATAGAATGGTTCATCCCACCGGATACTCTAAACCGATTTATTCCATCCGGGGGGATACGCTTTAGGGGGGGGGATAGAATATCTCGGGACACCGGAACGCTGTTCCGGCGCGTTCCGGCTGAAAAAAGCACTGGTTGGGCGGTTGACAACGCATTGCTCATACACCGTCAGTCCGCGCAAAATTGTTTAGAAATAGGGGGCCTATGTTTCAGATTATGGGTGAATCCGGCTGTTTATATGGGTACTAAGGTCTTGGTTAAAGCCTCCATTAGATCTCTTAAAGCAGAAAGTTACTGGTACGATATTAAAGATTTTGTGACTTTCAGCACAAACATTTTAGAATATGAAAATATGTCCAAATGCTTAAATATTTTTTAAAAATTTGTAAAGGATGGCCAAACAAGTCCCAAAAACATCAAGCGCCTGCAGTTGAAGGAGTCTACGTAGTCGTCAATGTTAGATCGCTGAGAACTGCCGGATGCAAGAGAAGGGAAGTACAACCTGCGACATGAACTCTTCAGCCTCTCTTTGCCTCTTTCCCCAAGCGCTTTAGGACCGTGGTTTCATTGTGTTAGGTCGGGAGCGCGTCTGATGAGGAAATACTTAGACCTACTAGTAAAAATATCCCTATTCCCCGAGCAACCTCTGCTAAGTTTCTTGACGTCTACATCGACCAGTCTCTTACATGGACTGATCATATTAATAATATATCATCAAAAATTTCCAAAAGCATAGGAAATTTGTCTAGGATCGCCTATCTCTAACAAAAAAAAACCACTCGCGTCAGCCTGTACTACTCAGTTATCCACCCCTACTTAACTTACTGTAACATATGATATGGACATCAAATTATCCAGCTAGACTAAAAAGACTATCCATCCTTCAAAGGAGAGCCCTTCGTATTATTGCTAACTGTTCCTTTCATTTCTGAATTGACCTTATCTACAAGAAAACGCGTATTTTGAGGATCGAGCAGAAAACAGCCCTACAAACCAATGAATTCATGTATAAATATGCAAAAAAGCAACTACCGCCAGCTTTCAATAATTACTTTGCGCGTTTGTATCTGAAACCAATCCTTATAGCATAAGCACAACTATAGACCTATATATTTCTGAACTAATACCCGCAGGTTCTCGATTGGATGTGCTGGTCCCAATACTTGGAATAGAGTCCCTGCTTACATAAAATATTCGACTTCGTGATTACTTTGTGGCATATTTAATTAACTAGGCTAGCTAAGATTTATTGATCCCATGTGCAATTGACTAAACCAGCTGCGGTATACTGTCATTAAATGTAAGGGTGATCCTGCTCAGCAGGACCTTGGTCTTTAGGGTTTCTTTTCCTGTTGTTCCCGGATAGCCTAATTTTATACACTTCTAACATACTTGAAATGTTTTGTTTGATGTTGTGTGTTGGGACCAATAAAATTAATGGCTATGGTTTTGTGTGAAAATGCTCTTCGTTGGAATGATCAAATGACTCCTTGCTGCCCTTGATTGTAATTGTAATTAGTAACTTCTACTGCGCCGATGTCTAATGCACAAAATATCAACTGATGGCATACCAAAACCAAGCGGTAATCAGGTCAATTTCCAGAAGACCAGTCCATTAGACATGGTGGATAAGCACTTTGAAAGAGGTAAGTTTTAAGTTGGAACGAAAAGACACAAGCGACTGTACAGAGCGCACAGTCACAGTGAGAGAGTTCCAAAAACTAGGTCCAGCAACAGAAAGAGTTTGTTCACCAAGAACAGTTCTTGATTTAGGTATGACCAGACAAAGATAATCAGATAATCTCGTTGAATAATGATAAGTCTGGGGGATAAGAACTGAGTTTAAGTATTGTGGCACTAGAGTTCAGAGCTGAGCTATATGCAATTAGCCACATAGCTTTAACAACTTGTAGGTGTTTTGAAGCAGTATTCTGCTGTTCGTATTCACAGGTGCTTCACTTCTTGCCTTCAAGTTGTATTCGAGGCTTGCGTTCTATTCCGAAAAAGTCTACGACAAGAAACTGACATCCACTCTGAAATCAGCGGCTGAGTAAAAAACATTCATTCATTCATTCATTCATTCATTCATTCATTCATTCATTCATTCATTCAAGGATTTATGTAGCACCTCTTCAAGGGAACTACTCAGAGGCGATCAAAGACCACCTGAGATACTTTGGCCTATTCAACGTTGAAGCCTGTCATGTAACTATATTAATATCTTCGTTTATTAATCCAAACTTACAAGTACGCAGTAAGATTACATGATATAGTAGTAACATATGATAACAAGTTTAACAGGAGTCGAATTTAACTGTATGGCAGCCAAGCAAGGCGCCCCTCTGTCCTATTGCTCATTAATTTTTACAATCGCCATCAAGGGAATGAAGGCTGGGTTAACTTTGTGGGTCTAGCGGGTATCGAACCCGCGTCCTTCTGATCTTTGTGCCAACGTGTTACCATTCAACCATCTCCCGGCCCCTGACGAACGACGAATGCATGAATTATCTGTCTATTCATAAATCTCTTTCAAATTATGATCACTGCGAGCGTCTAGGACTGAGATAAAGTGATATTTTAAGGTGAAGTTCTATTTAAATCTGTCTGAAAGATAAGAGACTGATTATATTTTCAGCCGTTTTCAAACGGTTGCAATCGAAATTCTGGACAACATGTACAACACGGATGTAGACGAAGCTTACCACGTTCTGATAAGCGAATTGCCCTTTGACCTCGGTTCTTACGTCACGCCTCTGCTCATCGCAGACGACTCACAGGCCATGGACTTCATGAGCCACTCCTGCTGTGAGTCATATCTACATAAGGTCTGGAAAGGACACATGGTGGTCGAAACGCCTTTCAGGGAGGTACAATCTGAACAAACTATAGATGTTATGCATGTAACTATAAATGTAAATGTTAAACTATGTAAGTACTTACGCGTAGACCAGCGTTATCTGCGCTCTGTATGAAAACTGGTCAGTGGTCAGCATTAAAAATTGGGTGGCTGGCCAAAATAAAGATAGCGACTGGAAGTGAAACGTTGCTTCAGCAGAATAAATGGAAGGAGTTTGTTGTCCGCGAGGTTTGGGGTGGTTTTGGTGTGTGGTCTGCAGCGGTGAGAATCCGAGGGTTCACTGTTCGTTGTCTTTGACGCGAGTTCATCATTACTCTCGGTTGCTCTTTGTCAGACATGGACACGAACCATGCGTGGCGCGCCGTCCAAACTAGTCTCTTTAGGACCTGATAAATTGCATAGATTGGGCATAGGCCTAATACTGACTGCGATGTAACATATATGCACAGATATTGTATACATATATATGATATTGTACTGTATATGATATATTATTATATTTAATTATATATATAATACTATATATAATATGACTCTACGAACGTTGGAAGTGCTTAATATATGCGCTTCAGTTGTGTGATTTCAGTCGCTTCCTGTTCTATGGGGGAGGGGGGTCCATAGAGTAGTGGTAACATCACTGGCGTGAAGTGCAGTAGGTAGCGGGATCGCCTCCCGTAACCATCCCAAGATCCACTCAGCCTATCAATTCGCGAGATGGCGCGTTTGTGAAAATGAGATGTTGGACGTGATGGGCGCCTTGCAAGGTTGCCGTATACAGTTAACATTCGACTCCTGTAATAACTTGTGATCATCCGTTCATACTGTTAATTGTAATCATACTGCGTAATTGTCAGTTCGAAAATATTAAACGAAGATTATTATTAGTATTATTACCTCCATTCTTCGTAATTCCTTAGATTCATTTTGATGGATCGCCTGCAGGCCCGGCTCAAGACATTTGGCGGCCCTGGGCAAATCGGCGGCCCTAGGCAAACCGGCGGCCCTAAGCACAAACCGTCCGAAAATTTTAAGATTTTCGTCATGCTCATTTCATCCATCTTTTTGGCAATTTCATCTTACAAAATAAAGTTGATGACCTTTTTTTAGGAATTCGCCTCACAAATGAATATCATGACCTTTTTTTTAGGAATTCGCGGTTACACCTGGGCAATTTATGACACCAACACTATCAACCAATATTATAATACTTCTATCTAGCGTATAATAATTAAATTATTTTGGAAAAATGGAAAATTGGCGGCCCCTAAAAATCGGCGGCCCTGGGCGGCTGCCCAGTTTGCCTAACGGACGAACCGGGCCTGATCGCCGGTGAAGCAACTGGACGTCGAAATGAAGAAGACGAAATCGAAAAAGCACACGGTTTGGAGAAAAGTCCAGTCCTACTACTATGCCCCGTGATCGATCGAGTCAGTCGATCGAGTCGATCGAAACTCGGCCAAGTCGAGTCGGTCGAAAAATCGTCGACTCGATCGACTTGCAAGTCGAGTCGATTGAATGTTTTGACAAGTCGAGTCGATCGTTGTTTCCTCGACTTGACTCGACTCTTAAATATTTACTTACTTTTTTGGCGGCTAAGTCACCCTATGCCCAAACTCATCCTTGTACACGATAATTTCTTTTGCTCGTGCAACAACTAACTGTGCATATTGTGAGCGACTGCACATAGCTGCAGAACGTCTAACAATTGAGAGATTTACAATAGGCCTAGGCGTAGATCAGCTGGAGTTTAAACTCAGGTTTAAAAACAATCAACAAAAACAACCGCATTTTTAAATATGCCGATGATTGTTACCTTGCAGTCCCAGCAATCCCGCATCAAGCATCACTATCACTGAGTTGGAATTCGAGCACATTACTGCCTGGGCTCACGGCTGTAACCTAAGCCGACGTTCCCTCCGTTCAGCGGGAAAAGGGGTGCTTTTAGTTCCATTTGCTCGTTCCACACTATGCAAAGTCGAGCTTTTTCAGTGTTGGGCCCGGTAGTCTGGAACAGACTTTCCTTAGAGCTCCGCATGTGCCCTGGGGTCACCCCTGGCCTATTTCTTACAAATCTTAAAACTGTCTTATATGAACATGCTGGTGTCGGGAGCGCCTCTGAGTAGTTCCCTTGAAGTGGCGCTATATAAATCTTCGAGTGAATGAATGAATGAATAATATGAGCAAGTCCAGTGAAATAGGCTTTTTAAAACGCGCCCTCAGGATCCATTGGTACGCACCCATCTTAATAATAATAATAATATATTCTTTATTATTTCAAACTGACAGACGCACTAGGATTATCGAAACATGACAGTTATACAATCAAGATCTTAATTAAACACACGTTTCGGCAGCCATGCAAGGCGCCGCCGTAGGCGGTTACGGGTATCGAATATACCCCGTGATCGATCGAGTCAGTCGATCAAGTCGATCGAAACTCGGCCAAGTCGAGTCGGTCGAAAACTCTTCATTTCGATCGACTTGCAAGTCGAGTCGATCATATGTTTTGACAAGTCGAGTCGATCGTTGTTTCCTCGACTTGACTCGACTATGAAATATTTTCTTACTATTTTTGCGGCTACCGGGTACTTCACAAGATGACCCACATGATGCAGTGACGACCGTGACGTAATGCTTTGTAAACGCACAACTACCATATTAACCTGATTTGACGTTCACTCCAAATTATGAGCCTTTTGGTGATTTCGTATAGTGGAAACTGCAGAAACTGTTTTCACAGTTTTACGGTGAAAATGGAAAGATTAAGATATGCGTTAAAAATGCACTAGTTTCAGGAAATTTCAGCTCTGGCTCTGTAGTCAGTAGCGACGATCTCAAAACGTTCGAATGTGTGTATGTTAGGACGAGACTGAATGCTTCGACTTTGGCCAAGCTTGAGCAGTGGCTCGGAAAGTGTTTAAAAGTTGTTTCAGCTAACCTCAGCCAGGTACAGAGATAAGATGGATAGAATTATACATTATATCCGATATAACTTCGAGAGGAGCTATAGAAATATCCGGAATAAATAAATAAATAAATAACAGAAGAATATTTGGTAATTTTCAACAATAAGTGGAAAAGTTTATTATACTAGGCCTACTTGTTCATGAAATGAAACGCGTCTATACTAGCACAATAAGTCAATAACTACTTTAGCAAGCATCAAATACAAAGCGCCAGCCAAAATTTGTGTGAGCATTGGCACCTTTGGCGCCATGCATGGCTCCCGAGCCTCTGGCCAAGAGATACAGCCCAAGTCGACCAAGTCGATCGTTTATTTGCCAAGTCGATCGAGTCGACGAGAGGTCGACTAGTCGACAAAGTCGTTCGAGTCGATCGTCGGCCGAGCCAAGTCGATCGTAGCAGTGCGACTCGATCGATCACGGGGTATAGTATCGAACCGAGCTCTGCTGCTCTCCTGGCCATGAGTGTTACCATTACTCTATTTCCCCCTACCATTCTAGATGGTATCGCTAGGGTGCACACTCGTAATATTCTGGGTTTCGAGCTTAATCAGAAATGTTGGTTCTCTAGTCACATCAAATACATTATCATTAAGGCAAGGCAGTCCCATGCTGTACGGGTTTTGAGGTCACGTGGGCTTTCGGGACTCTTTATTTGATATGATGCGCGCCACTGCCGTTGGCAGGATGCTTTATTGATTTTTGTGGTGCGAGCGGACAGGAGCGGGAGGCCCTAAAAGGAATATATAGTCCGGAGGCTGGTGCGTCAGAGGTACGTACCTCCATCACCCCTCTCATTTGAGGCACTTTGTAATAATGCCGACACTAGTCTCTACTGGTATTTTGCACGGTGTCACGACAATTCGTCTAAAGACTTTTCGTCTACGACCCTTCGTCTACAGACATTTCGTCTACGACATTTCGTCTGCAACTGATCCTGCTTCTAGTTTGAGGTATATTTTCATCGGTAATCCAGCTTTAAGTCTTTTTTATATTTTCATCGCTGAAAGCTGAATCAGCGATGAAAATATACCTCAAACTAGAAGCTGGATAAGTTGTAGACGAAATGTCGTAGACGAAAAATCTGTAGACGAATTGTCGCGGAACCAATTTGCACAATCCCTGCACAATCTCCTCTTCGACTCCCCTTACGCCCCACTTGATTCTTAATAACTTCTCTCTTATATAACTGATATATTGTTTAATTGTTTGACAAAGTCTGCCATGTTTTATTGTAATATGTTTACCATGTACAGAGCTGTGCGTTTGCTAGTGCTTTTTAATAAAGAATATATTTACGTACTTACGTTTACAATGTTCGGACAATGAATAATAGTTGTAATAATTGTCATATATACTGGGGTAGCATTGTTTCGCTATTTTGTTTGACCTTAACCTATGCACTACAGACTACTATAGTCACTAACTTGAGTCATCTTGAACAGTATAAGGTTTTTTGTCTGGAGTGTGTAGTATGAATTTTTGAGAGATTAGCTCAAGTCAAGCACACACGATGTCACTATAATGCCTGAAATTTTACTTACCAGTTCAATTAGAGTTTGACAGTTTGATGAAGAGTGTGGAATTGAAATTCATGAGTAATTTAGGTACTGGAATATAAGAGTACGACAGTCGTCAGCAATTTTGGCCAAAAGACTACAGTCCAAGTCGACAAAGATCGTGTATTTGCCAAGTCGATCGAGTCGACGAGAGGTCGACTAGTCGACAAAGTCGATCGAGTCGATCGTCGGCCGAGCCAAGTCGATCGAAGGAGTTCGACTCGATCGATCACGGGGTATACCTACTACACGGCTCCGATAACCAAGTTCTACGCAAGAATGGTATGCATACGATCTGACTTGGTCTTTTGCAGCTTTACAATGAGTTAAGGCAAGTTTCTTAATCTGTTAGGCTTATGGGAATAGATAAGGATGGTAGCCTACGTTGTTGGACCAACTGCGTGGAACATGCTTCCCGACCATGTGAAATTTGCGCCATCAATAGAGACACTCAAGTCACAGCTGAAGATTTATCTTTTTAAAGTATCATATGGCCGTCACTGATTTTTTAAGACTCATATACAACACCACTTTCTTCGGCCTCGGCTGTACTACGGCGATATTAAAATCGTCTCATTATTATTATTATCTAATAACTTTTATAGCGTTTAAATCTAATGGGTAAAGCATCAAGCGAGGGACACCAAACGCCTGGACATATTTTGTAAGACGCGTGTGTCACTGATTGGCTCATTTGGCTGATTTTTTTGCCATGTAATTGAGTATGGGTCTGTCTGTCTGTCTGTCTCTGTTGATAGAGAGCATTGGATTGGTATTGATAACTAACTGCTAGTTATTTGTTTCTGGTTGACAGCTTGCTTATGTGTGTTTCCTCGCTCTGTTATCCTACTACGTTCTAACTGATCTGAAACCGGTCACTTCGTTTACTGAAATCACCGTCACGGAGTGGATAGTCATCGTATGGGAACTGATGCTAATCGTCGAGGAAATAGTTCAGGTATTATACACCAGATCACGAATTAAACGATCGCTTAAACTGCTTAACTATAAATACAGTTAGTAAAGAAGAAGAAAAGAAGAGCAGTCTCTTAAGCTAGTTCTGAGTCAGCCATGGGTATGAAGTGTTAGCGACTTCATACTCGACTTTGCTGCGCTGTCTCAAAGGTTTCCGCTTTTCACTTTCTCGTCTAGCGTTCGTGATCTACGAGTGATCCTTAACAATTCTCTCACCTTTACTGAACACATTTCCAAACTCACTCGCACTTCCTATTTTCACCTAAGGCGCCTTAGAGCTATCCGTCGCTCTGTCTCATCTCCAATTTTCACTTCAATTGTCCATGCATTTGTCTGCTCTAGACTTGACTACTGCAATTCCCTCCTCATTGGTCTTCCTAAAGTCCGTCTTGCTCCTCTTCAGTCCGTTCTCAATGCTGCTGCTAGATTAATTGCCCGTCTTCCTCGATACTCTCATATCACCACCTTTATGGCAGAAGAACTCCACTGGCTCCCGCTTTCTGCCCGCCTCCAATTTAAGGTCCTCATCCTTGTCTCTAAGGCTCAACTTGGTTTCGCTCCAAAATATTTATGTGACTTAATTCATCGCCCTCACTCTGCTTCTTCTCTTCGTCCTCTTCGTTCCTCTGACCGTGTGGACCTCCTCGTTCCCCTTGTCAGGACTTCTCTGGCTCAAGCTAGGTCTTTTGCTTCCATTGGCCCTGCTCTTTGGAATGAGCTTCCTCCGTTTGTTCGTTCTTCTATTCTCTCAGGTAACGTCTCTTCCTCTTTTACCTTTCTTAAAACTTGCTTTTTCTCTCGGGGTCTCTCGCACTGGCAGCGATTTTGAATGGCCCGCCCGCTAGAAGCGCTTTATAAATATCCGAATACAATACAATAATACATATATATGATATTGTATATGATATATTATTATATTTAATTATAGAGTAACGGATAACACACTGGCGTGAAGAGCAGTAGGTACCAAGATCGAACCCCGTAGCCACTCGTAAGGTTTATTCAGCCTTCCACTCGCTAGGTGGCGGTGGTGGTTAAATGAATAGTAGGCCTTGATTGGCGCCGTATGGTGGCTGCCGCATAAACAATTATATTCGACTCCTGTAAAACTGTTATCATGTGCTTCTACTGTATACATGTATGTAAGGCGCCCTTCGTGGCTGCCGTTTCTACTGTATGTAAGGCGCCCTGCGTGGCTGCCGTTTGTACAGCACAGTGCGTTTGCAGGCGCTTAACTAAAGAAAAAGATTATTATTATTATTATTATTATTATTATTATTATTATTATTATTATTATTAATATTATTATTATATTCTGAGCCTTGGCTTATAAGGGCAGTGGCCAGTCCTCTCCCTTGCCGTCTCATCTTCCCAACGACAGTGCGGTCAGTGTACTCAATATAGCTGATTTGGCTATTTGGTAATATATCTGAAAATAGTACCAAAACCCACTAACCTTTCAAGCAAAGGCTGCGTCAGAAAAATCGTAAAGCACCCAACTAATTAGAGTAAAAAGAGCAGAGTTAGGTCAGTGTTAGGTCAGTGTTAGGTCAATGTTGAGTCAGAGTTAGGTCAGTGTTAGGTCAGTGTTAGGTCAATGTTGAGTCAGAGTTAGGTCAGTGTTAGGTCAATGTTGAGTCAGAGTTAGGTCAGTGTTAGGTCAGTGTTAGGTCAATGTTGAGTCAGAGTTAGGTCAGTGTTAGGTCAGTGTTAGGTCAATGTTGAGTCAGAGTTAGGTCAGTGTTGGGTCAGTGTTAGGTCAGAGTTAGGTCAGTGTTGATCAGAGTTAGGTCAGTGTTTGGTCAGTGTTAGGTCAGAGTTAGGTCAGTGTTGATCAGAGTTAGGTCAGTGTTTGGTCAGTGTTAGGTCAGAGTTAGGTCAGTGTTGATCAGAGTTAGGTCAGTCTTTGGTCAGTGTTATAAGCAGTGTTAGGTCAATGTTGGGTCAGAGTTAGGTCAGTGTTGGGTCAGTGTTAGGTCAAAGTTAGGTCAGTGTTAGGTCAGTGTTCGATCGTTTTGAGAAGTACTGTCAGCGCAGACAGAAAGTCTTCTGACTGTCTTCAAATCAAATTGAATAAGATTTCCGCCTCTGATGCCTCTGATATAATATCATTATACAAGATGTATTAGCCTACGCATGCAACAAGGTGTTGATGTGGGACCTTTTAATTACCGACGTACATGGTGCTTCCTGCCAACACAAGGGATGTTAAGGTCTACAAGTTCATTCGCATACGAATGAACTTTGATCAGTTGAAACATTTTCCACTGGTAAGCTCTAACATGCATGTACATGTAGATCTCAACCAATATATTTCCACCGATCAGCAGATTTCCTATAGAGTCGAAAACGTATTCGAAGTTCCTGGTCCGTACTGGATTGAGAATGCGAGAATGATACCAACGGAATCATGTCGGATAATTGCAACTGTCTTAAAAACAACCATGCAACGGCATTAAGATCTCAAGCCTTAAACACAAGATCAATGCGTTTTTGCATTTGTAGCCAGTGCAATTCCTCTCGCATTAAACTGGATATATTCCGGAAACATATATAGGCATAGGCCATACTTGATGATGTCGGGTAATACGCTGTGATAGCGACAATGCAACAATTCAAGTGTGCTTAATTAGGTTATTGTTTTAATTTGTGATTACCGTACAATTACAATTTGATGAAATGTTACTTCTCTGTAATTCCTTTGCAGATTGTAACCATATCCGATACGGGACCGATGGTCGACGGTGAATTGGACTACACCATCTGGAACTATTACGAGAAGCTTCGAATGGACCTCTACGTCTTCGAGCTGTACTTTTCTAGCCGTCGATGGAACAGCGTTGACATCGTCATGGTCGCATTGTTCCTCGTGTCCTTTGCTCTGCGATTCTCTTTGCCCCTCGAAACGTTCCAGATGGCACGATTCTTCTTCGCTTTGACGGTCATTGTCTGCTATTTTCGGTTGCTGAGGTTCTGGTGTATTCACGCTGAACTTGGACCGAGAATAATCGCTATTCAGATGATGGTGAGATCAGCAGTTCATCACTTTTCCAATCAATTCAAAGCCAATTGTTGAATCATAAACAACAATTGCATATCGCGATGACGATGACTGTGACTATGACGATGATGTTGACCGTGAATACGACTGTGACTATGACGATGATGTTGACGATGAAGATGGCTGTAATTATGACGATGATGTTGACGACGAAGATGATTATGACTAAGGCGACATCGTTGACGATGAATATTGAGATGGCTATTGTTGTATCTGCAGCTGACAGAGTTGTTGAAGTTCCTCGTCATCTTGGCTGTCTTCGTCGTCAGCTTCGGCGTTGCATTCCAGGCCATCCTCAATCCAAATCAGACTCCGTCGTGGACGACTTTTGGTGATATTCTCTACCGAACCTACTGGGAAATGTTCGGGGAACTGTTTCTTATGGATGATCCAGGAATGGGTGAGTTGCAGATCCAGTGGAACAGCGACCAACGGCCGATGTATTGGACGTTTCATAACGGCGCTATATAAAACATTAGATTAGGTTGGATCAGATTAGATTAGATTAGATTGGATTAGATTTGATTAGATTGGAGTACCTGAGCTCTAATCAATATTTCTTAAGCAAACAGCTATAGATCCCAGTAATAGTTGCTTATTAGCAACAACAAGAACAGAAAGGTCGGTTCGTGTACACTACACTGTTCCAAAAGGCGTTAGATAAATGTCTGACTTTCTTGTTCAAATTTTTCGTTTGCTCTCTCTATCGTTGCACTAAAGAATTTGTTGAGGAAATGTCTCCCGTGTTAAAGTCTTCTATTTTACAGTTGACGTTTGCTTGAGTTCGGCGTTTGAGTTGGGTTGCACTTCATGAGGTCGGAATTTGCTTCTGACGCCGATGCATTTGTAATAAAAACAGTTGAACTCTTATAAAGTTAACATACAGTTCTCCAACAGTGATTGTTTGTTGTTATGACTAGTAGATGTCAAAGGTCTTTTTTAGCGCAGTACCGTAATTACGTTTAAAACCAGTTTTGACTGGCCTACAACACCCAGTTTTTCTGGTCCCCACCACTCCATTATCTCACCGAATTAAGAGGATGCCGATCTATACCATCTAGGCTTCCAGAGGGTCCTGAAACCCACGGACAATTATAGCCAATCGACTTCCAGGCAGTCCGTGGAATCCACGAACGCTTATAGCTTAGAAGTCCTCGAGTGTGACCATTTTCACAGTGTGACAATAATATCTGTCACAAGTGTCACGCTAAAAAGCTGTAAGCCGCTATAAGCCAGTAATCAGCACACATTAAGCGCGCACATACGTACAGACACATACACGCATACACACACATACATACTGAGATACACACAGACATGTACACACACAAACACACATATACCCAGACATACACACACATATACACACACAGATTGAAAAAACTAGTTTTGGCTAAAGTAATCATGTCTTGAGAATGTTTAGCGAGTTCTCTTATTTGGTCTTCTCATTATAGGTAAATAACAATAGACTGTGATGTGGTTTAAGTTTTTAAAAAAGCAAAAAAACTAACCACAGATTTTGGTTTTTAAATTCTCCTTTTGTAGTATGATTTCATACAGTTTTATCTGTCCGTAAGCACGACCCATTTTGCCAATCATCGCTGTGTTAGATTATTCATCTGTTATCAGTTCAGGCGTTTGTAATGAAGTTTGCCTGCGGAGCTTGCCTGCGGAAGGAAAAAGATATCACAAAACGCTGTTTAGGCTAGCCTATATATGGACCATAGGAGCCCAACAGGCAGGCAAAAAATGCAATAAAGAGCGGTGAACATGCGCACAGACCCACACAGAGTTACAGGCCTTTGCTAACAAAGCACCCGTAATAGGCTTCTGTGTAAAAAACTCGCAGGCCAGAGAAGACATAATTAGACAAACAGACAGACAGACAGACAGACAGACAGACAGACAGACAGACAGGCAGACAGACAGACAGACAGACAACCACAGAGAGCGAGAAGTATGGACACATAGACCATGCAGATGGTTGCAAAAACAGGCATGTATATTTATAGACGGGCAGCACATTGCCGGCGTCCGAGATTAATTAGTTTGCACTATATTGCATTGTTTTATCATTCAACGATTGATATGAAACAGATGTCCCTTCACTGCAACGGTCTACATCGAAACGGCAGCATCCTGGTTCTCTGGCATTGAGAAATAGGCCTATATTACATTTACGTAAAGTTGATAAATCCATCCATCTATCAGTCAATCTATCCATCTATCCATCTATCCATCTATCCATCCACCCATCTATTAGTCAATCTGGCCATCTATTCATCCATCTATCGGCCAATCTGGCCATCTATCCATCCATCCATCTATCAGTTCATCTATCCATCCATCATCTATCCATCCATCTATCAGCCAATCTGGTCATCTATCCATCCATCTATCAGTCCATCCATCCATCTATTAGTCAATTTGGCCATCTATTCATCCATCTATCAGCCAATCTGGCCATCTATCCATCCATCCATCTATCAGTTCATCTATCCATCCATCATCTATCCATCCATCTATCAGCCAATCTGGTCATCTATCCATCCATCTATCAGTCCATCCATCCATCTATCAGTCAATCTATCCATCTATCCATCTATCCATCCATCCATCCATCTATTAGTCAATCTGGCCATCTATTCATCCATCTATCAGCCAATCTGGCCATCTATCCATCCATCCATCTATCAGCTCATCTATCCATCCATCCATCTATCCATCCATCCATCTATCCATCTATCCATCCACCCATCTATCCACCCACCCACCCATCCATCCACCCATCCAACTTTTTTATCAAATGTATTCATATCGAACGTTTTTTCAAAAGATTCCAGCGGACTATACTAAATGATCCATGTTAGCAGCACTCATAGCGCCTCTGAGTAGTTCCCTTGAAGGAGAGTTATATAAATCCCCGAATGAATGAATGAATGGCAGACCAAGTTTCTTCTAAAGAGTATTATATATCTTTCAGAAGAGTGTTATTTACTCACGTTTTTCGCAGTAAGTTTCCGCGTTGAAAAATCATCTTCTTTCTCCTTATCAGACAAGTGATTTCTTATCTCTCTTTAAGAGCAAAGGCCCGTTGTCTGGTTTACAACAAGCAACGAAAAAAATGGTCGATCTTCACTCCTTGGTGGCTATGAGGCTTCTGCGCAGCAGGTTTACACAAACCTCGCAGCAGGCTGCATGGATCAGTGGCCTATAGCCTACGGTGAATAAGTCGCGGCCATATATGGCTCTGGTCGCAGCCACATCAGCAGCAAGGATAACAAATCCTAAGGAACGCAAAACCTTACTTAATGACGTTTGACTAGCTAAGCGTACATGGAGAGTGGCGCTCCTAGTGATAAGGGTATATACGTCATGCATACTTTATTGTATTGTATTTTCAATCGAACAGCTGTCAAAACACAGCTGTAAACAATAAATTGAAATTAACACTGAAGTACCAACAGAGATTAATTATAAAGATATTGTTCTGTATCGAAAATAGTACATTGTTTCGTCTAGATTACCAACAGAGAGCTAATTATAATCGAATGAATTTTATTACGACAAGTGGGAGTTAGCTAGTGTAGGTAACATGTCAGTGTGGGCGATGACGGAGATTGTATTGTTACATAACAAATGCATTGTGTTTTTTATTATTTGGAAAACAGGAAAAACAATATATTTGTATGCGTGAACATAATAGAATGGAAAAAAGATAAATTGTTGGTTAACGTTCTAAAAACGCTTTAAGAGTTTATTGCGTGCTGAATGGATAGCTAATACATGAATATTGAATAACAATAATAATAATAATAATAATTAGCCTTGTTTTTGAACGAAGTCCTCACGACTTTCAATCACGATTATCTATTCATCTTGCTCCTTCCGCAGTGGTGTGGTTTGGACTTCTCAGCAAAAAGTATAGCCCCCTAATCGTACGGCGGTGGTGCGCTAGGAATAACAGACTCACTACTCCAACCACCTACGATGAAAACTTTTATATCGTGGTTCGCGGACAGAATTTTTTCAATTTAAATAAAAGAATCGGTTGTGGTATACATAAAACATAATGTTAGGGCAAAACTTCTGCAAGTGGTTAGTTATAGGTAAAACAAATCTCTGCTGTCGCAGATGTATTGGGGAGCACTGTTTCAAACATTTAGCACAGCTGCGAAATGGCTTTGAGACGAGATCTTGCGCTAAATGTGGGAGGGGCATCAAAAACCACTTGGGTGAGTGTATACGTTGTGGTTATTACGTCATAAAATCAAGAGTTCGACGCTGCGGACTAACCCGTGAATTCGAGAAAGAATGGAACAGACTAGCGAACATAGTAGTAGAGTAAAAAATTCTCTATTAAAGAAACGATTCCGTTATTGTATTGAGATAAAATAGATGAGCAAGCGACAATCGAATACATAGTAAACAAAATTTCGTTTTAAACAAACGATTCCGTTATTGTATTAAGGAAAAGTTTGCCACAGTAGTATAAAATAATTTATAACTATGGCATTGTCTGCGAATGAAAAAATTGAACAATTGTTGGGTGAGTTTACTGGCCCCCCAGCTCTTCGAGCTGTTCTAAAAAATATCTTAGACGAACCTATCCCAGATGCAGTCAAAAGGCGCTTACTACAGCCACTGCTTCCAAGGCCAATTCCTCCAGTGCGCAAGCATAGAGGGGCAAAACGTAAATCCCTTCTAGCACAATTCGACCCGCTCCTCATTAAGAAGGAGAGAGGTGGACCACCGCCATTTCTAGTACACAAAGAGCTCGCCAACCAGCTTCTGAGAGACTTCCGTGCAGAAGTACCTCTCAACCACAGGCTGGAAAGAGATGCGTTGGCTTTCTTGAGTGCAATGGAGCACAACATTGAGGCGCAACTCAATGAAGAGCTGTTGAAACAAGACGGTCTGAAATACTCGCAAGTGTTGACAGTTGAGTTGGAAAAGCTGGCTCCGACCGTTGACATGTTGTACGACGGAAACGCGACCCCGGGTACTATTACCAATACGGCCTACTTTCGAAGCAAAGCAGCGCCAATTACGAATGCGAGTAAAATCCAAGTGGCTGTGCAGAAAGCCAAGGCCGAAGTACTAAAACTTCTCGAAGAGTACACCAATGAGGGGTCGGGGTGGAGAGTGAGGCGGGTCGTAGCGCTAGACCTTGGTGTTGCAAAATATCAACCATTTCGAGCCAGGAGCTACTTTCCCACACCAAAGTATATACCCCCTCGTTCGGTTATTAATGTAAAGAATAAAGATAACCGATGCTTCGAGTGGGCCATACTAAGCGCAATGTGTCCAGTAGAAAAGGACCCTCAACGCCCTACTAAGTATCAGGCCCACCTCGGTGAACTTAATTTCGAAAATATTGGTTTTCCAGTAAAGGTCACGGATATAAACAAATTTGAGCGTCAAAACCCAACTATAAGCGTCTCAGTCTTTGGGTGGGATAAAGGCCCATATCCGATTCACATTTCAAGTATGCCGGCAATCCACAATATTGACCTTCTACTATTGACCGACGACGCAAATGAAAATTTTCATTATGTCTGGATTAAGGACCTTGCCCGCATGCTTAATAAAAATAGTAAAAAAACATTGCGAAAACATCCTTGTCGCCGCTGTCTGCATGTCTTCTCCACAGAAGTCCTTTTGCGCGAGCACATCATAGATTGCCAGGGCATCAGTGAGAAGCCTCAGCGGATTGAGATGCCAAAAGAGGATGAAAATATCCTCAAATTCCGGAACCATTGCAAACAGATGCGAGCCCCGTATATCGTTTACGCAGACTTCGAGGCTCTAAACATACCAATCGAAGGTGCAGTCATGAACCCCAGCGAGAGCAATACCAGACAGATAGCTGAGCAGAAACCATGCAGCTTCTGTTATATAGTGGTTCGATGCGACGGCCGCACGAAGAAACCAGTTTTATATCGCGGAGAGAACGCCGTGCCAGAGTTCCTGCAGCGACTACAAGGCGAGCTGGCCTCTATCAAACAAAGGCTGGCCACCCCAGCTAAGATGGTTATGTCACCGGCCGATCGCCAATCATTCCGCGAGGCTACTGAATGTCATATCTGCGGAGAAGCGCTCGAAGAGGATAGAGTTCGCGACCACTGTCACATCACCGGTAAGTACCGAGGTGCTGCTCACAACGCTTGCAACCTCAAACTTCGAATATATCCAGATAAGTGTAAGGTACCGGTGGTCTTCCACAATCTGCGAGGTTACGACAGCCACCTCATAATGCAAGCGATAGGTAGCTGTGAGGCCGCACAGGATGAGGAAACTGAAATTAACTGTATTCCAAACAATATGGAGAAATACATGACATTCAACATAGGACAACTACAGTTCATTGATAGTCTCCAGTTTCTAAACAGCTCGTTGGATAAATTATCAGGAAACCTATCACTGGAAGATCTGAAAGTCACAACAGCATATATAAAGGAAAATTTCGTTCACAACGATAGGACAAAACTAGATCTTTTGAGGCGAAAGGGCGTATATTGTTACGAGCACATTGACGATTACCACCGCTTCGAAGAAGACCGACTTCCACCCAAAGAAGCGTTCTACAGCAGGCTGTCCCGAGAGAACATCTCTGATGCGGATTATGAACACGCCCAAAGAGTATGGAACGAATTCGACTGTAAAACTCTGGGCGACTATCACGACCTGTATCTCCGCACGGATGTACTTCTACTCGCAGATGTCTTCGAAACCTTCAGATCCACATCGATGAAGCACTACAGTCTGGACCCGGCTAACTACTTCAGCCTGCCAGGAATGGCCTGGGACGCTTTGTTGAAAAAGACGAAGATCGAGCTCGAACTTTTAACCGATATAGATATGCATTTGTTCGTAGAGAAAGGTCTCCGAGGTGGAATCTCGATGGTATCTAAGCGCTTCGCAAAAGCCAACAACCCACAATGCCCCGACTACGATACCACGAAGCCAGAAAACTGGATCATGTATCTCGACGCTAATAACCTGTACGGCTGGGCGATGCAACAGCCATTACCAGTTGGAGGATTTAGCTGGGCAAGTCCAACTCTCGATGAAGTGTTGGAAACTCCAGATGACGCGCCTGAAGGCTTCCTACTTGAAGTCGATCTCGGGTACCCGGAGCACCTCCACGAATCACATAGCGACTATCCCCTAGCACCGGAGACCCTGACAGTCCAAGAGGAGTGGTTGAGTGACTATCAGAATGTGCTTATGAACGAGTTGGGAGGCAAGTTCACAAAGCATGTGAAGTTAGTACCAAGCCTGCGACCTAAGGAGCGGTATGTGGTCCATTATAGAAATCTCAAACTATATCACTCGTTGGGGCTGCGAGTTTCTAAGATCCATCGTGCCATTAAATTTAGACAGGAGGCGTGGATGGCTCCATATATCGAGATGAACACGAAATTGAGAGCGAAGGCAACGTCGGAGTTTGAGAAGGATTTCTTCAAACTGGCTAATAATGCAGTTTTCGGAAAAACCATGGAAAATCTTAGAAAAAGAATCAGGGTCAACCTGGTCCCGACCTCAAAAGTTGACAAACTTCGTAAACTAATTGCGGACCCGGCCTACATATCACACAAAATCTTCAACGACCAACTCGCCGCGATTCACAGTTTGAAGAGCAAGCTCAAGTTAAACAGACCTGTATATGTCGGCCAGGCTGTCCTCGACCTCAGCAAGCACCTCATGTACGACTTCTGGTACAACGATGTAAAAAACGAGTACGGAGAAAAAGCCCAGTTGCTATATACAGACACAGATAGCCTCTTATTTCAGGTGGAAACTCCGAACGCTTACGCCGATATGTGGAATAAAAAACACCTATACGACCTCTCAGAGTTTCCAAGAGACAGCCCCTATTACGACGTCGAGAACAAGAAAGTCGTGGGCAAGTTCAAGGATGAATGTAACGGAGTTGCCATAGCCGAATTCGTGGGACTGCGTCCGAAGATGTACTCGATCTTAAAATCGGGTGGTTCAGAGATCAGGAAAGCTAAAGGCGTTCAGAGAGCAGTTGTGAAGAAGGATCTGCACCACGAGCTATACAAGGAGTGCCTGTTCGAACGAGAAGAGATGCGGCACACACAAGTCGTGATTAGAAGCCACGACCACCAGATCGGAGTGTACGAGCAGAATAAGATCAGCCTCTCTCCATTAGACACAAAAAAGTGGATATCTCCGGACGGGATAACAACGCTGGCATATGGGCACTACAAAATCAACGACGGTTGAGTATTCTATCGGGGGGTAGCTCAGTGCCCATAGGCACCAGAAGCAGCTCCTCACGTACAAAACCGCGGCCAGGCCCATCAACTAGATGGTATAAAGCCGGTTTACCAGCCTGCCGAACAACATCCAAAATAGCGTGGATGGTGAGCGACCAGTTAGGATCGGTGGCACGTTTGCTTCCACCTTCGAGCTCTCCGGGAGCGTACAAATAGCGGACGAGAACGTCGTGTCCGAGAATAGGCTCATCCATTCCCCACAAACGAGTTTTCATTTGTGAATGAGAGGGCTTCTGTGTCACTTTAGCAGCTTTCATCGCTTCAACCGGCTTCATGTCGAGCAAGCGCGTCGGCTCATCGTTTAGTGTAGCTACAACTTCGGGCAATCGTCGAACCCATTCCACTGACCGTTCTGATGACCCCCTTGCATCCAGGAGCAATTCCTGAGCGTATTGAGCACCGAAGAGTCGCTCAGCTAGAGTACGGTTAAAGCGTTCAACGATGCCCTGTTGGCGATGATTTCCGGCCTGTCCGCGTCTTACAAGAACGTCGTGCTTCGCCAGCAACGGTGTAAAATCACCCATAAATTCGCGTCCAGGATCGACCTGAAAGAGTCGAGGCCAAGTTAATGGGCCCCTCTTATAGATCCGGCTTAAAGCGGCGGCGACTTCGGTCGCACTTTTGTTGATCAACGGTTCAGCTTCTTTGTATCGTGAGGCAACATCAACAACAGTGAGAGCGTATTTATAAGTCTTTCGACCTACTTTATCGTGAGGTAAAAACAAGAGATCGGCTTGGTGTACGGCGTTTGGGCGATTTTCCTCAAACTTTGGACGCGGTATGCGGCGTGGAACAGGAAGATAAATCTGCCACACCGCTTGTTTCTTCAACCAATCACGAGCCTCTGCCTCGGAAACTTTGGCGGCTGAGGCTAGTTTCTTCACCGCAGCCTTACCCCGCCAGTAACCTCTAGGGCTGTAATAGACGGCTGAAAGGTGCTTAGACATTTCAGTAATACTATATATTACAAACAGGTAAACACATACACAAATGATTTTCATTTGCGTTTTCATAAATGAAACTCATTTATGGCCCTTTGTTCTGACACCCATCCCCAGCCTCGACTTCGCTGACATAATGGCCGATACCAGCCGCGCATCCTTCTTCTCATAATCCGGAGTTTCATCGGTGAGTGCGATCTTCGACGCGGCTGCAGCGAGGATGTCATCTGCGTGGTTACGCCCCGGAGTATCTTTATGAACTGCGTAAGCCACATCATGGTGGAGGCACGCACGGTCGAGCTGATTAACACCGTGATAGCGCTGTGACAGCCGTTTATCGAGTTTTGTGAATGGTCCACAGTAAGAGTACTTTCCCGTGTTCTGAAAAGAACCTCCCGGATTATCTTCCGAAGACATACCGGATGGAAGGCTCATATGCATCTCAGGCAGAGGCAGAATATTAAGAGCGCTATTCAGTAGCGAGCCTCCGCTAGACTCATGAGTCTTGCGCTTCCGCACTTTAGAAGGCAAAATTTGGCTCTTCTTTGCACCGCAGACGGCACAGGTTCCCTTCTTGGCTGGCCGACCGTTTCGTAACTCGACAATTGTTTCATTTGAAGTCTCAGTATGTTTCTTACATCGTAGGCAATACATTGTTTTCGTTGAATACAATCATAACTCGTTGTCTCTATATGGAAATAACAAATTTCGATCTCGAAGCCGACGATGGAAAAAACACCACCATTGGTTGTTGCCATCCAGCATACGGTGTATAATCTGCGGGCCTAGCGGATGTGGAAAAACAAACCTACTACTCAACCTCCTTCTGAAGAAGGGGTACCTACGTTTTGACCGGCTCTATCTATACTCAAAGTCTCTGGGACAGGAAAAATATCAGTTCCTCCGGGACTGGGTTACAGAACTCGAAAAAGTTGCCGGTAAGGAAGTGGCTTCCTTTCACTCTTGCTCAGATGAAATAGTTCCAGTTGAATCATTAAATAAGAATGCCAGAAGCCTTCTAGTGTTCGATGACGTCATGCTTGAAAAACAGTCGCCCATTGAAAGGTATTTCACTATGGGTCGACACGGTGGCGCGGACTGCTTCTACTTAACACAGAATTATTTTCGAATTCCGAAGCAAGCGATCCGTGACAATGCTAATCTTATCGTCCTCTTCAACCAAGACAGCAAAAATTTGCGAGCCATTCACGATACGTTCGTGGGCGGCGACATGTCTTTCGATGAATTCCGTACGTTCTTCAGCGAGTGTGCTGCCCAACCATATGGATTCGCAGTCATAGATTTGACGTCCAAGGTGTACGATGGAAAATATCGTTGCGGGTTCGATCGCTTCTATAAGCCCAAGGCAAGTATTTAAAGACATGATATAGGCAACATATAGTCGACATACAAACGCGATGTGGACAAAAGTTATCGTTACTGATTGATTGAATGTGTATAAAAAAATACCTTAGCGTGACAGTTGTGACGATATTATCAGTCACATTGTGAAACTTGTCACACTTAAGAACTTACAAGATATAGTCGACATACAACCACGATGTGGACAAAGGTTTCTTCTAAACAGGAGCGAGACGCGTTAACTCAGGATTACTTAGCTCGCAGAAATAGATTGAGACAGCGTTTCGTGGATGAGAAGCTCGGTGAAGCCAACCTTCAGTACGATGCGGCAAAGCTTTTCAAACCAATAGCCACAGCCACGGCTGAATCACAGGCGGCTACGTCTAAGGAGCTGCAGAAAGTTACCAGCGCTTTACAGGATTTGCCGGCGCAGATTTCAGAGTCTGCTAACTATAACCCGATAGCGGCTTTGTTCGGTGATTCCGTGGGAGCAGTTGCTCCAACGGCTGCTCCAGCCCTTCCAGCGCTTCCAACATCCCGAATTCCCCCCGCATTGTTAGTAGATCCAAACAAATATCTCAACGTCGCGGCAATCACACGGCACGGTTTTACTCCACCAAGCGACCTTGACCTTCACAACACGGTAGCTGTTAAACAGATTATTGAAGCAGTGAACCAGTATAACCGACACACACTGGGCAAAGAGAAAATGAAAGCTACTAAGCGTGCAGATGAAGAAAAGATCGCTTCGCTGGCGTTAGATATCAAAGCCTTAAAAGATTATAGAGAAAGAATTCGTTTTCTTTTGAAAGGCCATAATCTCACAAAACAGGGAAAGGGTTTTGTTGTTCCAGCCGTTCCTCTGAAATTACAAGGTAACGCCTTGGGTGAGCTCTCCGTCGACCCCGTCGCGCTGTCTGCTGGTAGACTAAGAGTGTTTAAAGGTGGGAACCTCGTGCTCGAAGCTCCTGCCGATGAGTCATTGTTCAGCCTGTTAACGAAACGCTTCGTTAAGACTAATCAATATTCGCCTCAGGCAATTGAAACTTTCAAAAAGCTCGTTCAGATGTCTGGTCTGCCTATTCATGGCCGGAAAAGTAAAAAGTTCCAGCTGATTCGAGGCGGCGCGGTGCAATTTTACAACGATCCAAACGCCCTGGTAGAGAGGTTGCAGCTTTTGGTGGCCTCTAAGGCCGCGGGAAATACTGGTCTCGGCAACGAAATCTCCGCCATTCTTGATGAGTTACTGCGTTCCGGTGCGATCTCCAAAGAGCTGGCACTCGAATTGAATAGAAACATGCTCATAAAATAAAGTACACAAGATGGAACGCTCGGAGAAACTGCTCGAGGAAATTCGAGACCTTTTGCAGCCTAAGGAAAATTTTAGTATAGTTGTTTCCTCAGATACTACAGGGTGGACCACGGCTTTCTCACCGCCGCTGTACCTGGATCCAAAAAGACGCTTTGAGCTTGCTCTGGTCAATCTTGAAACTTATAACTCGATCCCGAACATAGACAGCACAAATAACAAGTTCGTCTACAGCTCCACCAATTTACAGACGTGGAAGACGATCATTTTGCCCGACGGAAGCTACGAGATCGCACAGATTAATGATGAAATCAGCCGGCAGTTAGAAAAGCAAAATCCGCCGCCGACAGGTGTTGTTCAACTCGGCTTTAATTCTCCCATTACTATAGGAGCTAACGCATCTACCCTACGCGCTTTCATAAAAATTACGAATGCCCTTTATAAGGTAGATATGGCCGCATCTACCATCAGGAAAACGCTCGGTTTTAACTCTCAGAGGCTTGGTAGTGGTTATAAAGAGGGAGAAAATCCAGTCGATATTCTCCGGGTGGACACAATCCTGGTAAATTGTGACATTATCTCTGGATCGTATCGAAATGGTAGCCAGCTGCCAGTAATCTACAGTTTTTTCCCGGATGTGTCGCCCGGCTACAAGGTAATCGAGTCTCCGAAAAATCTGGTGTACCTACCAGTTGCACCGGCCGGCAACGTACAGGGCATTCGTGTGTGGCTGACCGACCAGAATGGTGAACAATTAAACCTCCGCGGTGAGACAGTAACTATAAGGTTTCACATCCGCAGTGCGTAGATTTTCACACTTAAATATTCTCATGTTTGTTCTTGGAATTAAAAGGCGGCGTCGTGTCGTGGGTGGTGGACTTTTCGACTGGATACCCAAAATCGCGGGTTTCCTTGGCCGTGCAGGCTCCTTCATTTCGGCGAATAAAGGCACAATCACAAACGTTGCCAAGGCGGTTGGTAATGTCGCGAAAGCCGGCGCCACAACAGCATCTGCCGTCAGGCAAATTGTTGATGCCGTGAAAGCGAGACGCGCTGTTGCCGGCGCAAAAGCACCAATAGCGGTTCCCGCACCTTTGGAGAAGGCGCTCAGCGACAAGAGCATCGAATACTTAAAACAACTGGCTGTGAGTCCACCACCCGTTGTTCCGACAATGGCCGACATAAACAGCCGCATTGCTGGATCCGGTTTCAAAACTATAAAGCCGAGTCGTTGTGGTAGGGGTCTGTTTCTTGCAAAATGAAAAAAATTTCCGACTAATTCACAAAACGGAAAAAAAATGTTTAACCCACCACATATGAAATTCATTTGCAACATGATTAATAATTGAAGCTTGAACTTTTTTAGCTATAATAATGGCGGCATTTGACGTGCCGAGTGAAATGTTGGACATCGCTTCGGCGGTACCCGATGATAATAGCATCGAATCGTTTGAATACCGCGAGTATGAATCACAAAACCCTGCGGCTATTAACAACGGTCAGGCCATACAGATAGACATCCAGAACCAAGACATTTTCACACAGCCTTCCAAGAGCTACCTTCTTGTGGAGGGCAGGATTACATCAACAGGCGCGGCTTACATCGCAGACTCGTTGGTGTCATTCATCAACAATGCTATCCCGTACATGTTTTCTCAAATTCGATACCTGGCTAACAATACCGAGATAGAGAATGTCATGTCACCTGGGCAAGCCACGACGATGAAAGGCATGCTGGTATACGGCGATGATTTTTCCAAAGGCGAAGGTTTAAACATGTGTTGGCAAAAGGACACGACAGCGGCAGCGGCGGCTGCGAATATCGGCTTCGAGGCCCGTCGACTGATGATCATTGGAAAACCCGTCCCTATTGGAACGTTTTCATTCATCGTTCCCTTAAGACATCTATTCGGCTTTTGCGATGATTATCACAAGGTCGTATACGGGATCAAACACTCTTTACTGCTGAGCCGGCAGGGGGATGCAGACGCGATCTTCAAGGAAGCCGCTGCGGCCAATGGCCAGATCGCGCTGACTAAACTCTCCTGGTTCATGCCGCATATAATACCCGCTTTGGAGTATAAAAGCATGCTTATGAAGCAGATTGAAGCCAAGGTTAAGGTACCTGTAGCATTCCGCGCCATGCAATGCGACAACATTGCGGTGCCACGAGCGACGACTTTTTCCTGGCGTTTGAGTGTTAAGTCGGGCACGGAAAAGCCACGCTGGATTCTTGTTGCTTTTCAGACTGGAAAGAATGCACATCAAGGCCAGAATCCGGCACTGTTTGACCATGTGCAGGTTCGCAACATTTTCGCTATGCTCAACAGCGATCGCTACCCAGTGGTTGACATGAATCTCGACTTCACCAAGAGGACAACCTCTCGCGCTTACAAGGCCCTGCGTGACTTCAAGGAAGAATATTGCGGCATAGACGCGCGTGAATCGTCATGCCAACCGACACCAATCGAATTTGTAGATTTGTTTCCGATCTTCGTTCTGGACGTGCGCAGGCAATCTGAACGACTTAAAACCTCTGTACAGGACATACAAATCAAGGTGGACTTTAACGAAGGGGTACCAAATAATACGACAGCATATGCCGTCCTGATCAGCGACCGACTCCTGAATTTTGAATCGGATGGCAGCAAATTCAACGTCGTCTACTAGAAATCGGTTTTTCACATTTAGATACAAGGCCCTCTTTTAGATATATTTTTTCCAAAAATGAAAACTGAATACGTTGCGTTCGGCCTTTCACTGACCGAAGGGCAAAAGCAAACATTAGCTAGAGCTGCGCGCGCCGGCACTGGTGCCACGATCCGACTCGCTCATGGCCAGCTTCGTGGAGACGATAAGCTCGCGCTTACGAAAGTTCAAGCCGCCCGAATCGTGAAGAAGATTTCGGAAGGCGTTGGCATGGAGCTGAGATTCACCAAAACGCAATTGAAAAAGATGACTAAAATGGGTGGATTTCTTCCACTACTGGCTCTCCTCCCGCTGCTTTTTGGTGGGTTATCCGCGGCGGGTGCCGTGGCTGGTGGGACCGCTGGGGTAGTAAAGGCTGTGCAGAGCAAACAGGCCAGCGACGCTGCACTGGCGGAGGCGGCGCGTCACAATCGCGAACTCGAGGCCCAGGTCCGCGGGACTGGTTTATATCTCGGGCGTGAGACTCGTGGTGGTTGTTGCCCAATGTGTAAAGGATCGGGTCTCTACATCGGACAAAAAAACTAAAACCTCTTAGCAACTTCGATATAGAGAAAGTTGCCAGGGCGCTACCGCATTTCCGCGGTGTTTTCATGCGAGATGGTCTGCCCGCCGTGGCTCGTGAGAAGGAGTGTGGAGTTGTTAATTTAGATTCCGGTTCCGGCGACGGTACTCACTGGGTCGCTTATTGGATAGATGGACCTACAGCCGTCTATTTTGACAGTTATGGGCTGGATCCACCTCTCGAAATTTCTCGATATTTAAAAAATCCTATAAGAACTCAAACGTTCCAGCTACAGGGGCCCGATGATGTGGTATGTGGTCATCTCTGTCTGCTCGTGCTAAGAGAGCTCGCTGCCGGAAAGAATTTTGAAGACATCGTGCTTGACCTATGTTAGACTTCCATCACCTTTTTGTATATAAAAATGCCGGTTGATAAATTTGGAAGAGACGGTGGAGGTGGGGTGGGAGGAGGGCAGATAAGCGCCGCTGGGCTCATCCACAAGGCTGGTGATACCATGATGGGAATTCTGTCGGCTGGAGGTTTTCGGCTGACAAATGTGGGAACGCCGACGATGGAAACGGACGCCGCGACAAAGGCTTATGCAGACATCGTAGATCAGGACAACCTACAAATCACCGGTGGAACGATGTCTGGCGTTCTAAAAATGGGCGGTCATAAATTGACTGGTTTGCCCACGGACACTCCGGGATCTGATAGCGAAGACGAGGGTTGGGATGAATTGGTGGGGGAGTCCGACGTTGGGAGTTGGAAACAAATAACGGAGTACGCGAAAGAGCGGGCGCACCAAGCTGAGTTGTATGCAGACGGCTTAAGCTCCGAGGTAACTGGTCTCGTTAAACGTTACGCAGACGATAAGGACGCTCTGCTGGACACTGCCGTCAGGCTGTACGCGGACCAGAAGGCGGCCGCGGCCGAGAGCCATGCAGACCAGAAGCTTATTGATGCCAAGCAGTATACGGACGAGAAGAACGAGGTGCTGAGAGATTCCGTTAGGCAGTATGCGGACGAAAAGGACGTTATTGTAAAAAGTTACGTCAACGAGCAAGATGTTATTGTCAAGAACGCGTGTGTGCTAAAATCTGGCAGCGTTATGACTGGAAGTTTAGTCATGGGTGGCCACCGAGTAACTGGACTTCCAACAGAGATTCCAGGATCTGATAGCGACGCAGCGAGTTGGAAACAAGTGTCAACAGCGGTCGCCGGCGCTCTATTGAGCCTCGATAGAGTTCCCACGGAGTCGTTGCACGTGGTTAACAAACAATATGTTGATGTTCAACATATTGCTGCTAGGCAGTACGCGGTCGATCAGGACACCGCGATTAATTCGGCCGTGAGGTTGTATACAGATCAAAAGACCGCCGCCGCAAGGGGGTACGCAGACCAGAAAGCCGAAGCTGCAAAAACTTACGCCGAAGAACAAGACGCTATGGTCAGGAGCGCTTGCGTGCTTAAAGTTGGCGACGCAATGACTGGAAATTTAGCTATGGGCGGTAAGAGGGTGACTGGGCTTTACACGGGGGCCTCAACAACTAATACCGACGCGGCGAGTATCGGGCAGGTGACAAGGATCGTAACCGGCAAAATGACAAAGTTAAATAAAATACCGACGGAGCCTTTGAACGTGGCCAATAAACAATACGTTGATAATCAGGCTGTTGTGGTGAAAAGGTATACAGATAGTAAAGATACCGCTGTAAGACAGTACGTGAACAACATCAAGTTTCTCAACTACGGCGGTCACATTCCACCCCTGTCAAAAAACATTTCCGAAACTGGTTTTAAGGTCACAGCCAGCGCATCTCTTCCCGATTACCCGCCTTATATGGCATTCAACTCGGGAGTAATAGGTGAGTGGAGGACCACGCCTGCCGCACCTGGTAGTATTGCAAGGGCTTGGTTACAGATTGAATGCCCGACGCCTGTACGAATATGGAAGGTTAGTCTTGCTGGGGTGGCTGCTAGTCGTATCACGTATTGGCAGTTTGTTGGGGGTACTCGTACAACCCCGTCGGTTATCTCATCTACACCACTACTCTCCCCCCATACCGCTTTGACTGATTCTGCGCAGGAGTTTACCATCAACACTGACACCGCATTCAAAATATATAGCTTGACGGCCTTTACAATAGAGCCATCATCATCAACTACTCTTGGTTTAACTCACTTTCAGATCTATACATATTTTAAAGTTGGAGAAACATAAGATTTAATAATGGCGGACTCGCACTACAAGATTCGTGGTTATCTCCGGCAAAAGGGAGAAACAAATATGCATAAATACAACCTCGATGATTTGGTTGGACTGACCAACTGGGGATATACAATCCCTAAGCCCACCGCAGATATGTTAGCCGCGGTTCCCCAAATCCACATCGATTTCGTATCGGACGATTACCACAGCCGCGATATTTACACGGCGACCAAAACTGTGACTCAAAGTTCGTGGCAAACGCTTCCATTGACCGCGGCACGTTATCCATGTATTACGTTGCAAACTAATAATGAGGTTATTTCATTAGACCGCGGATTCTGGAGGCTTACAATGTTTGGTGTTAGCACCGGTGATGCGTCAGTTCGCGTTATTACAGCCGCGGGTAGCATCGATCGTACAGTTGACATTCAAAGTGGACAATTTGATGCATCTAGGGCAATATTCATTCCAGGACAAACGAGTTTTCGAATTGAAGGAAAAAAGAGAGGCGTTTTAAGTACTTCAACTATTGAGTTAAACGTAACGTTACTGATAGAGCAACTATAAAAAAAACTATGTCTTTGTACCCACCGCTGATGGAGTCAACAATTTCGTCAGACACGACGTCGCAAACATTTCGCTTGCAGAAAATCGGCGAAATAGAAGCATTCCTGAGGTCTGAGGCGATAAGTCGGGGACAACTGTGTAAAAAGTATAAGAGGGTTGTAGATGTGGCTAATGGGGCCTCGGCCGGCCTTGCTATAGTTAGTCTTGGAACTGGGGTGGGTGGGGCAGCTATGTTAGCCACTGGTATTGGTTTTATTCCTGGTATTGTTCTGGAGAGTTTGGCCATAGCGACGAGTTTTCTGGATATTATTGGAAATGTTGTCAGTAGAAGTTTTGTTGCTAAAGCTTCAAAACATGACGAAATTTGTATTTTGGCGGAAAGTAAGCTAAACACTGTTCATGACCACATTTCTAAGGCGTTAGAGGACACGGCTATTAGCGATGAAGAATATAAACTTATTCTGGGAGAGGAGGAGAAATATAGAACGATGAAACGTGATATACAAAGCAAGAATGGAAAAAAAGAGTTGCCGAGTCAAAGCAAAGACCAGATGGTGGCAGAACTAATCAAGAAACTAACCAGCGCTGGGTCTTCTCCGCGAACCACGATATAAAAATTTTCATCGTAGGCGGTTGGGGTGGTGAGTCTGTAATTCCTAGCGCACCACCACCGTACGATTAGCGGAGTTATAATTTTTACTGGCACACTCCAATGGTTTGGGCCGGCCTCGTGGGAGGGTCTCGACCGGCAGCAAACGACACTCTTGCGGTTTGATGTGTTGGGACAATCCACGATCCTTATTTTTTGGCTTTGGCCGAATTGGCTTAGAGACGGTCTTTATATCAAAGGACTTTCTATTGAGCCTGATTTCAAAGACTCACTTAACACCACGATTCAAAAGACTTCTAAGCCATGATAGCCATAGGCACTGCTTGGAAACCAATCTTTGATAAGGGTCTGTGGGCCCTGTCCCGAAGCCGCTCAGTGTGACACTGTGACACTTGTGACCATATTATCAGTCACAACTATGAAAATGGTCACACAAAGCGTTCGTGGGCCCTCAGGAGGCCCTGGAAGTCGGCCTGCTATAATTGTCCGTGGGTTTCAGGACCCTCTGGAAGCCTAGATGGTATAGATCGGCATCCTCTTAATTCGGTGAGATAATGGAGTGGTGGGGACCAGAAAAACTGGGTGTTGTAGGCCAGTCAAAACTGGTTTTAAACGTAATTACGGTACTGCGCTAAAAAAGACCTTTGACATTTACTTGACTGGACCGACTTATAAACTCTACCTGAACGTGTGTGGCTTGTGTTTTAGGACGCCCGATGAGCAATGCTTCCTGCCCGGCAATAGCCAACGAGATGTCGATGTATGCGAGTGGAACCAACATCAATTGCTACGAATGGATGGCTCCCGTACTTCTCGCAGTCTATCTTCTTATCTCGTCTGTACTTCTACTGAATCTTCTAGTCGCTATTTTCAGGCAAGTGACGCAATTCAGCAGTTATCCTTCTCATCGATTACGATGATATCAGATTACCAGTGGTTAGGTTACTTAAGAGATCAACTGCTAAGGATTCATAGGCTGCAGCACAGAAGATCATTAGCTAAAGCGAATATCGACCGGACATCTCCAATTGATTAGGCTTATAATTCTGTATGCCACGTGCATCACGACAACGGCCAATGAGTCAGAATAGATTAAATTGAGCTAGATTAGATTAGATTAGTTTGGATTAGATTAGATTAGACTAAAACAGAAGAAAGGAGGATACAAGTCTGGTGCTTTTTATGAGTGACCAGTCATGCATGAACTGAGAGTCGTCTTTGGACCGATTCAGCCCAAAACGTGTTGCGTTAGCCGTGAACTTGTCTACCTCTCACGGAGGCTTTGCTTTTGTTTTCCTCCATGGTGTAAATGTGTGGGTGTTTCAAAGGTGCGGTTGGGTAAGCATTAGAGCGTCCTATTGCTAAGAGATGCGATTGTTCTTGAAATGTTGATAAACGGTTGTTAAACATAATTATAACCTGTTCTGAGAGGTTATTCTGTTCTGTGGATGTCACATTTGCCCATAAGCTTGAAGATCCTTCAACCTTTGGATCACAGTTCAGAGGACGATTGGTGGCACAGCGAAAAGTCGTTATAACACGCTTCATTATAACATGAGTTCTGATATTAGAAGGTCGGGGACATGGATCCCATTACTTACGCACCTACAAAGATTAAACTTCTCATAGCACGTTCTCGTTATAAGATTCCTGATATGGCTCCCAATGAATAACTGGTGTATAGGAGTCCAATTTGAGGTCAGTTATCTGGCCAGGATGACCTCATTTCACCTGACTTGACCTGAACTGACATGAACTGATCCTATTCGATCTCGCCTAACTTTTGCCTTAACGTTCCTCAGTTTACTTTATCATGTTTTACTCTGTCTTATCTTATCGTAACTCACCTTGTCTGCCCTTATCGTTTGCCTTGCCTTATCTTACATTATCTGTAAATATTTACCACGCAGCGATCGTAGTCGGAACTGAGTGGTGAAATGTGGTGTGCTGGAATTTCAGTGAGGCGTACGAAGAAATAGAAGGAATGTCTCACAAGGTCTGGCTGATCAACTTTTACAGCCTGATTCAGGAGTCGTACTACAACACATGGCTGCCTCCTCCACTCAGCATCCTGTCTGACGTGTACAAGTGCATAAGCACCATTGTTAAGAGGTGCAAATCGCAAAAACAACTTGAGAGGGAAGATTGTTTTCGTGAGTGGTCATCTTCACGTTCATTCATGTAAATTAATGTGAGTCAAAACAGACAATCCATTTCGGAACCTGGCTGATACCTGGTTCAAGTTTCAGCTGTTCAAGAAACCTGCGGTACACGTTGTAGGAATATTTTTGTGGTGGCGGATTGTCCTGTCATAAGGTCATAGGCGTAGACTCTGGGGGGTCAGCCGGGGCACGTGCCCCCCAATAATTGAGGAGCCGGGGCAATGCCCCCCCAAAATCGAGAGGAGAAATTCTTCAAATATTAAAATGTTATGTTTCAATACAGAAAAATTTCTTCAGAAACAGAAAAACAGAGACACAGAACTGAAATACTATTAGAAATCCATAATGGAAACAAAGATTTATTTTTATCTTCAATATCTTCAATGTGAAAAACCGAAAAAACAACAACAAACAACGTTTCATCTTGAAAAAACTTTTTTTGCACCACTGGTCCAGACCCCATGCCCCACCAATATTTTGCCCCGCCAATATTTTGCCCCACCAATATTTTGGACAAGTTTACGCCAGTGCATAAGGTCCTTCCTTGCATGGGGATGGGATGATCTTCATACGTGAGAAAACGTCTGTTCCCTGGATAAAAGTCCAAGTCATCTTATGAACTCAAGCTGTAGTGTAGCATGGGTATTAATGGTTGAGATATTATGTTGCAGTCTCTAAAGTATACAATTATGTAATGATCTAGAGTTTGTATAGCGGCTCTAAACGTCCTTAGAAACAACGCCATCAGGTGTAGCTTATTTAATCACCTCCGTACCTGTAAAGGATTCTTATTGATTCATTATATGGTCCAGGAGATTGTTGGACTTGATGCTGTTAATAAAGACATTTTTAATTACGGTAAATATTTAATTATTGGCATTGTAGGGACAATATAATATAGGTTTCCTATTGTTCGTACATGTATATAATATACCAATAATTAAGTAATTACCGTAACGTTATTATCTGGGCACTGACGATCATGACAATATTGTAGAGCGTAATGCTGCTAACTGATAATGGTGAAAGTTTAGTTCAGAAAGAGGCTTTTTTCTTGAACTCAAAATTCGGTTGCTTTCAGGGTTACGATGTCTACCATCCACTCATGAGCTACAGAAGAAGGCGTGCAAAGGAATAAAGATCATCTCACGAGCTACAGAGGAAGGCAAACAAAGAAATAAAGATGTACGCGAGGATGATGATTAATCTGTATAACCTTGTGCTTTACGCAGTCAATATGCGAAACTGCAGTTCAGCTGTTAACAGAGGACACGAATTTTAATAGTCTCCAGCAAAAGTGCGACCGTAGTAAGCTTATACTTACCGGAAAAGCGAACGCGTACCATAGGCCTAAGTACGATACGGAAAAGAATAAAGGACACGTACCGTAAGCGTACGTGAAAAATGTAATTGCAGTTTAAAAATTATGGAAGAATCAGTGTTCCATACGCATTTCCGTCATCGTCATCTTAGTTGTTTACGAATACGACAAATAAAACCCTCGCCCATAATGAGTGTCGGGTATTACTTTTTAATTTTTTTTGTCGCTAATCTTAATCGAGCGTTATTATTGTTATCGCCAGAATATTACACATCGATCAGTTTAGCTCTACAGTACGGTATTAGATTTGTTTGGATTTTTTTGGCTTTTGTTGTGCATAATGTTATGTATTTCATTTTAGTCATGAACTGATGTAAACTCATGCCAATTGTAAGGCATAGCAACGTACGCGTGCCGAACGAATGTTATAGAGATAAATAACATACTTTCCGTACACGTACGGTCGAACAGTGGTCTCCATTGTTTAACGACATCTTATGGCTGTCAGGGCCGTTGACGTCGACTCCACCTGACAATTCAGAGGACGGAGGCTGGCTAGTTCAAGGATATCGAGACGACTTGTGGCCATTGTTTGAATCATCCGAAGTATTGTTTAATCGTTTATCCGTTAACTTATAAATTATTCGGATCACTTCAAACAGAACTACTGTTGATGATATTTTGATAGGCTATGGATGACTCTTTATTGTCTGTGTTGTAATTCGGTGCTAACTAGCTCGTTAAAGGATGAAATTCAGAAAAATAAAACTTCCTTGGGGACGAATTCAGCTTGAATTTAAAAATTAAACAATAAAATCAAACTTTCCAATCGAGTTGACTTCTAAACGCCACGTTCTGTCTTCCGCTGAAGGTAGCAATCGACAGTAGACTAATCGTGGATACATGTTTCATTTTCCTGATTGCTAAAGGTGTTAATATAGTTAGGGGCCTACAAGTACGTGCTGCATGCGTGGCATTGAAAACAACAAAATACAAATCAGACATGCATAAAACAGCTTGTATCTACTGTCCAGCAACAAAAATCACACTGACAATGTAATGCTTCATATAAAATTATAACTATAAATAAATTGCATTACTAAGTAGCCACGTCTAATAATCATGCAAATGCAACGACTTTTCAGTATTAGTTTTAATTTTTTGGTGTTTCATACCGTGTTCATTGGTTCATACAAATTTCTGGAACGCGAAATTTTCCACTTTCTGTTAAGAGCTACTTTCTGGCAGGCAAGCTGAAATAGGTTCGCCATCTCTGGCGTATGCTGTACACTGTGTACAGGAAAAACAACAACAACAACACTGCTGTCATATAAACTTACAACATGTTTGTAATTCATGGTCTAACACGCGGAATTTAACATCCGCATTACCGGTACTCTCCCTCCCCGCATACATCTTTACCTATACCAAGAATCGTGTATTTTAAACTGCTTTGTTAGTAACCGAAGCAAATACCAATATTATGTGCATTGTATTAGGCCCTATATTACATTATTCAATAAATTAAATACAATACAATGTAAATGTACGCGATTTTCTATAGCAACCGTAGGACCTCGACCCTGCTCATTTTTTTCTCAATGAAATGATCGGGTGAGATCCTTCACACCGCTGCCCGTGAATGAACCGCGATCTGCATGCTCTCTTACACAGATTATGGGACGCAGTCTACGCTCTTACCGATGTAGCTAACTGGGCCAGTTACAATACAAAAGGTGTTTCTAATTGTTTCCGTTTCTAAAAACCTCTGATCACAGACAACTTTCATAAATGTTAGAAATTACTTGATTTAGGCCCCTCTAATCGGTTAAACTGTTTCTAATGTCAGACTTAATGAAATTGATGGTTGAGAAATAAGATCAGCACGAGAAACTTGACGGAAAAATCGATATCCATGTTGAATGTGTCTGGAAGCGATATTCATGTCCGAAGAACATGTTCTGCCGAATTATCCAAAACTGTTCCTTCTAGCGGCTAGAAGAAACTAAGGTCAAGGTTACAATTTTAGCAGACTGACATGATCCAAGAGTCAAAATTTACGGTCTACCGCTAGCGTTATCTATTGAATGCATTCTAAAAATTAAACCCTAACAATTACTATAATTTTATGTGACAATGAAGCATGAAAGAAATTACTGAATGTAAGAAATACAGAAATATAAAAAAGTATGAAAGTTTAGGTGGCGTGCCAAGCAAAATCTGTTGGCGTGCCAGGTTGGGCACGCGTGCTATAGGTTCGCCATCCCTGGCATACGCCATAGGCTACATATCCCCGAAAACTGCCTACATGTGTGCATTCGTTCATTCTTCAGTCTCTCTATTCATTCATTCAGTAGTAGGTCGGTCGTTCAGCCAGAAGGCTAAATAAGCTACGGTGTTATATTGATGGGTTGCCAACGTGGCTACATTGATTACGATGACGGCGAGGGAGAGGACTGAAATACATTGACGTTTACTAATGAATAAGATTCCTAAGAGCGCCTTGTTTTTCTTCCGCTCTTTGTTACCTTGCGTCGCTTTCTTTTCCATGTATCATTGTCATTGGACTAGACGTAACATTGGTAGTAGGCACCTAAACAGTAAACAGGCTCAGTATATGAAAGCACGTGGCATTTTTTACTCTGACCTAATTGCAACTTGGGAAATATGACGAGCTCCATTACGGACCTTCCTTTAGATACGACGGAGAGTGCCATTTTTGTAAACCTGCGCATGCATAATGTCAGGGATGGTTGTTGCTAACGAGGGCCACAATGAAGGCCTAAGTGCAGGCCTCGTTCCGTGGTTGCAAATCGATAAGCTATCCGTGCGCTGGATATGTATGGCGAAAGTATACTACTAGGTTTTCAAAACGCCTGTTGATCTGTAAATGATATGCTAACGGAAGAGAGACCATTACCGTTGTGATGAAGCCTGTAATTTTTTAGATATTTCTACCTAACTCGTAGGCCTAAATAACAGACCGTTTGTGATCATTGCCTACAGGATGGTTTACGTTCTATTTGTTTGAAATTCAGGCTGAGCCGAAAACGTTTTTCAAGCGTTGGTTTGTCTCTACACAGTCTAACATTTACTTACTTACTTACTTACGTATAGGCCTGTGTACATGGGGCAATAAAAAATCGTAGTCATGATCTAGATATTTACAACGCGCCACTTAAAAGCTAAGTGCTGGGCACCAGCTTAACCAATAATTTATGGGCAGACTTCGGGTGTAAGGCGGTCACTGCCAGTCCAGAAGGGATGCATGTTAGTGTCGAATTAAGGTTGAATCTATGTCTGCTGCCATAGGTAGGCCTTTTGAAAGCAGACCAACAGTTCTCCCATCTAAGTGTTTGTATTCCAGTATCAATAAGCTTGCAAATGGGCTGTCGTAATTTACTTGTTTTGATCTAACGCGGCCTACCAAGTGCATCTAGGGCTTCGAGTATATAATTTATGTGCGTTATAAATAGGGGAGACCGGGGCAAGCGTGGCATGGTAGGTAAGAGTGGCACTCCCTACTGGCAAGAAAACGGCCACCACTATAGAACCTTTACCTTGCATTTTAATGAGCGTGTGTGACGCGATGCACAACGAAAAACTATATTCTGCGTTAGTGCAGACGCAACTATTTTTTTTAAATTTTTAAGATTTTCATCAAATTTGAGTTTTTTGTAGGCGATTTTTGATCAGCCCGTGCTCTGCAACAGAAGGTAAGGCACAGTTCATAATGTGTTATTTGTAAAGTTTAAAATGCGTTTGTTTAACGAAAACATTGTCGCGCATCGCATCTTAATCCCTTCATAACGAAAAGAATCACCCAGACGAGGCATAGCTTTGGGGCAAAGGAGGCATACTGTCTGCCGTTTTTGCCCCACGACATGCCACTTTTGCCCCTAAACATGGGGCAAGAGTGGTACTTTGATATTTGCCATTATAAATTTCTTACATTTATTTAGCTGATCCTTAATTATACAATTTAGAATATTTTAAACTTTATTCAGGGTTTACCGTCATAAGATTGGGCTTAAGATTATATAAAACGGCGCAAAGAACTAACCCTAAGGACCCCCGAGGCAACCAGCATAGCTCGTGCTGTCGGCTTTAACCGAGTACATGTTGGGACGATTTTCTCAATTTTAAGTGAGGAACTGATAGGGCACGATCCGCACCAGATATTTAATATACATGTAGACGAAAGCGGTATTACAACGGTACAAAAGCCTGGAAAAATAATTGCTGACTGGTTGCAAGCAGGTTGGCAAAGTCAAGAAAAAGGAGTGACAAATACGGTTGTATGTGCAATGAGTCCATCAGGTATTTATGTGCCACCGATGATCCTCTTTCGGCGAGAAAATTTGAACGACAGGTTGATGCGAGGTGCACCTCAGGGGTCAGTTGGGGTTCCATCATGGCATAACCGAAATCTGCGAAAATCACCAGAACTTGCAAATGATGCTGAACCAAACCAGCCAGCCATCGATGTAGAACTTATCTGGTCATCCGACCTGTCAATATTCCAGAAGGGTATCAGCCACCAATCGACGTAGAACTCACGTGTTCATACGAAAATTCCAGCAACCACCAACAGAACCAGGCTCTCACAAATGCAGAACTCTGTTGCTTCATTGAACCTGCTGCATGGTACTCCATACTCACGTTTTGATTTTTATCATAATTATAATTACTTGTATATGCATTCCTCGGCGTACCAGTATGGCGACTCTAATCAGAGTATAATTTATTCTTGATCCTGTTTGCAGATTGCTACAATGTGTTTGTGTCATATGAAATAAAAATGAATGACATGAATTGCAGGTCGTGACCATGAAGCTGAGCCGAACCAGCCAATCATTGTTGCACAACTAGCACAATCGGCTCACTAATTAACATTATTCATACAATTAACTAACATAAATTATGCTTACCGCAGTGCCTTTAATTTTTCTGCCATGTTATTGATGCTGTTACTAGTCACATATATAAAATTAAAATAAATAATTTACAATAAATTATATAACTTTATTGCAGAGCATGTCGATGATGAGGAAACGAATCAGCCTTATCTCCAAACATTAGATTGGATTGGATTAGACTGGATTCGATTGGATTAGATTAGATTGCTTTGGATTGGATTAGATTAGATTAGATTGGATTGGATTAGATTAGATTAGATTAGATCGGATTAGATTAGATTAGATTAGATTAGACTGGATTAGATTGGATTGGATTAGATTAGATTAGACTGGATTAGACTGGATTGGATTGGATTAGATTAGATTGGATTAGCTTAGATTAGATTAGATTAGATTGGATTAGATTAGATTGGATTGGATTGGATCAGATCAGATTAGATTGGATTAGATTGGATTAGATTGGATTGAATTAGATTAGATTAGATTGGATTGGATTAGATTAGATTGGATTACATTGGATTAGATTGGATTGGATTGGATTAGGTTAGACTAGATTAGATTGGATTAGATTAGATTGGATTGGATTAGATTAGATTGGATTAGATTGGATTAGATTGGATTGAATAAGATTAGATTAGATTAGATTGGATTAGATTAGATTAGATTAGATTAGATTAGATTAGATTAGATTTAATTGAATTAGACTAGATTGGATTAGATTGGATTGGATTAGATTAGATTAGATTAGATTGGATTAGATTAGATTGGATTAGATTAGATTAGATTGGATTAATTAGATTAGATTAGATTAGATTGGATTAGATTAGATTAGATTAGATTGGATAAGTTTTGATTGAATTGGATTAGATTAGATTAGATTAGATTAGATTAGATTAGATTGGATTAGATTAGATTGGACTAGATGAGATTAGATTGGACTGGATCAGATTGGATTAGATTGAATTAGGTTGGATTGAATTAGATTAGATTAGATTGGATTGGATTAAATTAGATTAGATTAGATTGGATAAGATTGGATTAGTTTAGATTGGATTAGATTGGATTAGATTGGATTAGATTAGATTGGATTGGATTAGATTAGATTGGATTAGATTGGATTGAGTTAGATTAGATTAGATTCGATTGGATTAGATTAGATTAGATTAGATTGAATTGGATTAGATTAGATTGGATTAGATTGGATTAGATTGGATTGAATAAGATTAGATTAGATTGGATTAGATTAGATTAGATTAGATTGGATTAGATTAGATTGGATTAAATTGGTTTAGATTGGATTGAATTAGACTAGATTGGATTAGATTGGATTGGATTAGATTAGATTGGATTAGATTGGATTAGATTGGATTGAATAAGATTAGATTAGATTGGATTAGATTAGATTAGATTAGATTAGATTAGATTGGATTAGATTAGATTGGATTAAATTGGTTTAGATTGGATTGAATTAGACTAGATTGGATTAGATTGGATTGGATTAGGTTAGATTGGATAAGATTGGATTGGATTAGATTAAATTAGATTAGATTGGATTGGATTAGATTAAATTAGATTAGATTGGATTGGATTAGATTAGATTGGATTAGATTATATTAGATTGTATTAGATTTGATCGGATTAGGTTGGTTTAGATTGGATTAGATTAGATTAGATTGGATTAGATTAGATTGGATTAGATTGGTTTAGATTGGATTAGATTAGATTGGATTAGATATGATTATATGGGATTGGATTAGATTGGATTAGATAGAGTTAGATGGGATTGGATTAGATTGGATTATATTAGATTGGAGTGCCTGAGCTCTAACACATATTTCTTAAGCAAGCAGCTATGGATCTCAGCAATAGTTGCTTATTAGCAACAACAAGAATACAAAGGTCAGTTCGTATAAACAACACAGTTTAAAAGCCGCTATATAAACGTCTGACTTTCTTGTTTGAGTTGGTTTGCTTGCATCGTGAGGTCGGAACATGCTTTTAACGTCGATGTTTTTAAAAATGAGAACAGCTGAAATCTGATAAAGTTAACATTCAGGTAAAATTTACATTCAGTTCTCCAGTATTGATTGTTTGTTGTTATTACTGGACCGGCTTCTAAACTCTACCTGAGCGTGTAGGGATTATGTTTTAGGACGCCCGATGAGCAATGCTTCCTGCCCGGCAATAGCGAACGAGATGTCGATGTATGCGAGTGGAACCAACATCAATTGCTACGAATGGATGGCTCCCGTTCTTCTCGCAGTCTATCTTCTCATCTCGTCTGTACTTCTACTGAATCTGCTAGTCGCTATTTTCAGGCAAGTGAAGGAATTCAGCAGTTATCCTTCCTATCGATTACGATGATATCAGATTACCAGTGGTTAGTACTTAAGACAGCAACTGCAAAGGTTTTATGGGCTCCAGCACAGAAGAACATTAGCTAAATCGTATGTCGACCTGGTATCTCCAATTGATTATGTATGATCTCACTTGAAGATACATCAATTGACGCATGTACATTACGGCAACGGCCAGTGAGTCAGATTAGATTTAAATTGAACTAGATTAGATAAGATTAGATTCGATTAGATTAGGCTAAACAAGAAGAAAGGCGGCTACAAGTCAGATGTTTTTATGAGTGACCGTCATGCACGACTTCAGAATCGTCTTTGGACCGATTCAATGCAAAACGAGTTCACTGCCAGTGACCGTAACTGGGCGTTGTAATCCAAGCGTAACTGTGATTGTAGTCATGAATTTGTATAGCGCCTCTTCCGGACAAACTCTTAAAAGTTGATTTTCTCCGGATCATCTGTGTCCTGTATGGTGAAGCAGTTGCGTTAGCCGTGAACTTGCCTACCTTTCGCGGGGGCTTTGCTTTTGTTTTCCTCTGTGGTGTAAATGTGTGGGTGTTTCAAAGGTACGCTTGGGTAAGCTATTGAACGTGTTGTTATTAAGAAATGTGAGTGTTCTCGAAATGTTGATAAGTTGTTTTTGAACATGTAACCTGCCCTGAAAGGTTACTCAATGGATGTCGCAGTTGCCCTTAAGTCTAAATATCCTTCGACTTCAAGATCACAGCTCAGAGGACGATTGGTGGCACAGCGGAAACTCGTTATAACTTCTAACACGGTTCATTATAACATGAGTTCTGATATAAGACGGTCGGGAACATGGATCCCATTACGTACTCACCTACAGAGATTAAACATATTATAGCACGTTCTCGTTATAAGATTCCTGATATGGCTCCCAATGAATAACTGGTGTATAGGAGTCCAATTTGTGGTCAGTTACCTGGCCAGGATGACCTCATTTCACCTGACTTGACCTGAACTGACCTGAACTGGTCCTATTCGATCTCGCCTAGCTTGTGCCTTAACGTTCTTCAGTTTACCTTATCTTGTTTTACTTTGTCTTGTCTTACCGTAACTCACCTCATCTGACATTATCTGCAAATATTTACCATGCAACGATCGTAGTCGGAACCGAGTGGTGAAATGTCTTGTGCTGGAATTTCAGCAAGGCGTACGAAGAAATAGAAGAAATGTCTGACAAGGTCTGGCTGATCAACTTTTACAGCCTGATTCAGGAGTCCTACTACAACGCATGGCTGCCTCCACCACTCAGCATCCTGGTTCACGTGTACTGGTTCATACTCACCATCGTTAAGAGGTGCAAATCGCAGAAACATCTTGAAGATGATTTTCGTGAGTGTTTTTATCTTCACGTTCATTTATGTAAATTAATGTGAGTCAAAAGAGACAATCCATTTCGGAATCTGGCTGATACCTGGTTCAAGTTTCAGCCGTTCAAGAAACCTGCGGCACACGTTGTAGGAATATTTTTGTGGTGGTCGATTACCCTGTCATAAGGTCCTTGCCTGCCTGGGGATGGGGGATGATCTCCATACCTGAGAAAACGCCTGCTCCCAGGATGAATGACCAAGTCATCGTATGAACTATAGCATTATGCTCAGCTGTTGCATGGCTATAAAGGGTTAAGAAAATTTATGTTGCAGTCTCTAAAGTATACAATAATGTAATGATCTACAGTTTGTATAGCAGCTCTAAACGTTCTCAGAAGCAATGCCATCAGATGTAGCTTATTTAATCACCTCCGTACCTGTAAATCTTTTTGATTCATGATATGGTCCAGGAGATTGTTGGACTTGAAGCTGCTACTAAAGACATTTTAATTATGGTAAATATGTAATTATTGGCATTTTAGGGACAATATAATATAGGTTCCCTATTGTTTGTATATAAAATAAAAATAATTAAGTAATTACCGTAATATTATTATCTGGGCACTGGCGATCATGACAACATTGTAGAGCGTAATGCTGCTAACTGATAATGGTGAAGGTTTAGTTCAGAAAGAGGTTTTTTCTCGAACTCAAAATTCGGTTGCTTTCAGGGTTACCGCGTCTACCATCCACTCATGAGCTACAGAAGGAGACGTGCAAAGGAATAGAGGTTTAGTTCAGAAACGCCATCATCCCACGAGCTACACAAGAAGGCGATGAAGGAAATCAAGATGAACCCGAGGATGATGGTTAATCTGTAAAACCTTGTGCTTTACGCAGTCAATATGCGAAACTGCAGTTCACCTGTTAACAGAGGACACGAATTTATTAGTCTCTAGCAAAAGTGCGACCGTAGAATTCTTACCGGAATAGCGAACGCGAATCGTACGTACGATACGGAAAAGAATAACGGACACGTACCGTACGCATACGTGGAAAATGTAATTGCAGTTTCAAAAGTTATGGAAGAATCGGTGTTCCATACGCGGATTACGCGCTTTGTTGTCACTAATCTTAATCGAGCATTATTATTGTTATCGCCAGAATATTACACATCCATCAATTTACTACTACAGTAGGCCTACGGTAGTAGATTTGTTTGGATTTTGTTGACTTTTGTTCTGCATAATGTTATGTATTTTATTTTAGTCATGAACTGATGTAAACTTATGCCAATTGTACGGCATAACAACGTCCGCGTACCGAACGTATGTTATAGAAAGAAATAACATAGGTTCCGTACGTACGGTCGAACAGTGGTCTCCATTGTTTAACGACATCTTATGGCTGTCAGGGCCGTTGACGTCGACTCCACGTACGTTCAGCTGTTAACAGAGTACACAAATTATAGTAGTCTCCAGCAAAAGTGCGACCGTAGAATACTTACCGGAATAGCGAACGCGTTCCGTACGTATGATACGGAAAAGAATAACGGACACGTACCGTACAATTATGGAAGGGCATAATTCCGAGAAATATGGGATTTGGGATTGGGAGGGGTCTCAATAAACACTGAAAACAGTTTACAACACTTAAATTAAATTAAAATAAAAAAATTATTGTGTTTAGTATTAAAATAAATAAATTACTTTTTAGTAGCTAAAAAGGTGCCGGAATGCTGTTCCGGCGCGTTCCGGCTGAGAAAAGCACTGCTTATAACCTCTTCTCTATAGTTTAAGCTCATCAAAACATTTTTATAGATCCGGATGATTAATTCAACTGTCACGCTTTCATGATTAATGCACGTTGTTCTTGACTACAGTTTATAGATTTTGTTTTGAATGATCGTCTGTGAATATTTATAGGTTGGTTCCTGCGACTTCCCTCAGTTAAGAACTGTTATAGAAATCTTGACATTAAGATTACGATTGCGTTTTCCATGGAACCATTATAGTTGTTCAACCACCAAGCGTTCATCATTAATACTTTCAGTTCTCGACTATAGTTTGTTGACATGACTTGTTTCTTTCATGACTTTGCGTCGCTTCGATTGTAACTTTTGTCCGACAACTGCTTTGATCTCATCATCCGAAGTAATTGTTAATCGCTTATCCGTTAGGCCCTAACTTATAAATTATTCGGATCACTTCAAGCAAGACTTCTGTTGATGACAGTTAGCTATAGGCCCTATGCTATGGATGACTACCCAAGGTAGTCTCTGAAGTAATTCGGTGTTAATTAGCTTGTTAAAGAAAGAAATTCTGCAGATAAATAAGACTTCCTTGGTTATGAATTCAGCTTAAATTTAAAAATTAAACAATAAAATCAAACTTTCCAATCGAGTTGACTTCTAAACGCCACGTTCTGTCTTTCGCTGAAGGTAGCAATCGACTGTAGACTAATCGTGGATACATGTTTCATTTTCCTGAGAGCTAAAGGTATAAATATCGTTAGCCTAAATCAAGTAATTTCTAACATTTATGAAATTTGTTTGTGCATAGACGCTGATTAGAGGTTTTTAGAAACTGAAACAACTAGAAATACCTGTTTGTATTGTAATTGGCCCAGTTAGCTACACCGGTAAGAGCGTAGACTGCCTCCCATAATCTGTGTAAGAGAGCATGCGGATCGCGGTTCACTTCACGGGCAGCGGTGGTGAAGGATCTCACCCGATCATTTCATTGAGAAAAATGAGCAGGATGGAGGTCTTACGGTCGCTATAGAAAATCGCGTACATTTACGTTGTATTGTATTTGATTTATTGAATAATACAATATAGGGCCTAATACAATGCACATAATATTGGTATTTGCTTCGGTAACAAAGCAGTTTAAAATACACGATACTTGGTATCGGTAAAGAAGCACGCGGGGAGGGAGAGTAACGCCAATGTTAAATTCCGCTTGTTAGACCATGAATTTCAAACATGTTGTGTATGACACCGGTGTTGTTGTGATTCTTGTAAAGCACACGGAATAAAACTGTAGGGGGCCTATGTGTGCATTCGTTCATTCATTCATTCTCTCCATTTAGGCCTATTCAGTAGTTGGACGGTCGTTCAGCCATTGTCGTTTAGGCCTACTACTGAATAAGATTACTACTAATGAATTAGATTCCTAAGAGCGCCTTGTTTTTCTTCCGCTCTTTGTTACCTCGCGTCGCTTTCTTTTCCATGTATCATTGTCATTGGACTAGACGTAACATTGGTAGTAGGCCCCTAAACAGTAAACAGGCTCAGTATATGAAAGCACGTGGCATTTTTCACTCTGACCTAATTACAACTGGCGAAATATGACGAGCTCCATTACGGACCTTCCTTTAGATACGACGGAGAGTGCCATTTTTGTAAAGCTGGGCATAATGTCACGCATGGTTGTTGCGGTTTGGGGACGTTTCGTCTTCGGACGATTCGTCACGGACGATTCGTAATCGTATCGTAATCGTAATCTCGAGACTTCTACAGCGCCCAAAAAGCTACGTCGCTGGAACCAGCTTATTCACAGGCGCTTAGTCAAATCAAAATCGATAGGCAGGGGGTGTCGAATCGGTTCCAGGTCAAGGTCCAAAGGAGTCAGTCAGGTAGTCAGTAAGACGGCTAAGGTGGGTGGTGTTTAGGGTTTACACGGCGAGGGAGGTAGGGAGAGGAGGAGGAATCGGGATAGGATTTGTGAAAGAACAGTGTTTTCAGTTTTGTGTGAAAGACCTGTGGAGATATAGGAAGTTGTGAGGTTTTGGTGAGTTCGTAGGATGGATCTGAAATTTCTCGCAGTACTGGTGGGAGTTTGTTCCAGAGGGGTCGGACAGCTATGGCTATGGAGCGATTTGCAAACTTTAGTGATGAGGAGATGGAAGGGGCGGAGAAGTGTTAGGGCAGAAGACGAGCGGGTTGAGCGGAGTGGTTGGACCGTGAACAACTGTCGGAGATAGGAAGGCTGGGAGGATTGGAGTGTATTGTAGGTGAGCGATATGACTTTATATTCTATTTTTTCGGGTATTTTAAGCCAGTGGAGAGATTTGAGGACAGGGGTGATGTGGTGGTGCTTGGGGGTTTTGGTCACAGCACGGGCAAGTGCATTTTGAATGGCTTGAAGGCGGTTTATTTGAGTGATGTCGATGTTTAAGAAGAGTGCATTGCAGTAATCTAATTTTGCGTGGACTATAGAAGTGGCTATTGTGGATGCAGGTTTGAAGTCTAGCAAGACCAAGACCAAGACTTATGGTCTCAAGACCAAGACCAAGACTTTTAAAAACGAACTCGAGTGCACTCGAGATCAAGATCTTGGTCTCGAGGACAACAAGACTGGATATGCTAAGCTCCAACCAGTATGTTCACTTGATCGCTTTAGATTTCTCCAAAGCATTTGATTCTATAATTTATAATCACTTAGCAAATAATCACTCACCAGTTTGCCAACTCCAGATAACGTCTATAATTGGGCAATTAATTTCTTGGAAGGCCGACAACACTGTACTAAATTCCAGGATGAATTATCTACTTTAATCCATATTAATGCTAGCATAGTTCAAGGCTCTAGTTCAGGTCCTATACATTTCATTGTCTCCATTTCAAGCCTTAAAACTGTACATTCTCAAAATATTCTTATTAAGTACGCTGATGATTGCTATATCTTAATACCTTCCTCTAATAGTTCAACCATCTCCTCTGAATTAGAGCACGTTGAGTCTTGGGCCAAAACCTGTAACCTGAAATTAAATCATAATAAAACGTATGAAATGATTTTACACAGACCCAGAGGGAATTTTACTAATATAAATGCTCTTTAATCCACCCCCTGGACTCCTTAGAGTTTATAATTTAACCATCTTAGGAGTAACTATATCTGATAATTTAAACATTTCTTATCATGTTAACCGTTTTTGTAGTGAGGCTCGCCGCTCCATATATGCTCTTCGAACCTTGGTAACTCACGTTCTACAAGGACCTTGCCTTTATGATGTGGTTAGAGCAACAATCCTCTCTTGGATACCTTATGCTTCTCCTGCCTGGTGGGGTTTTACTACTCAAAGTGACCGGGATAAACTATCTTCAATCATAAGAAGACTAATGAGAGGATATTACTTACCTGCTCATGAAGACAACCCTTCCTATGCTCAACTCTGTAAACTAGCTGATACCCGTCTCTTCTTAGCCATAAGAAGCTTTAATGGTCATGTCCTTCATGGTTTATTTCCTCAAATTAAATTAACAGGATATCTGTTGCGCCCCAGAGGCCATAATCTTACTTTACCCCATTCTGATAATCTGGTTAGAAAAAGCTTTATTATAATGATGCCTTTTGATGTTGATTAATTAGTAAAACTACTAGCCATTTTGGATAAAAGTTATATTTTTAAATTTTAAATTTGGATAAAAGTTATATTTTTACATTTCTCTGTTACTATGATGCTTTTGATGTAGTGTTATTAGTAATATTTTGATTTTTTTATTTACGCTCCTTTTTGCAAATATTATTATCTTCTTATTACTTCTATGTTTTATATTTTATCTATACTTGTTCACCAACGTGCGGTTCGCTTTTGGTTTTCAATAAAGAATAATAATAATAATAATAATAATAATAATAATAATAATAATAATAATAAAAATAATAATAATAATAATATTAATAATAATAATAATATTTTTTTTCTGCAACGGGACATTCCCAGAGCCTCCGGACGACGCGGTTTGATTTTCCAGACATTGTCCCCTGCTCCCAACATAATTTCTTTCTATTGCTGAGGGATCATTGATACCTCGGGACTAAAAAAAATGACTGTTAATTGTTTCCGTAGTAATTCGGTGCTAATTAGCTAAAGGTAGAAATCAGATAAATTAGACTTCCTTATTTGCTTCGGTTACTAATAAAGCAGTTTAAAATACATGATACTTCCTTCTATCCTTCCTTCCTTCTTTCATTCCTTCATCTCCCTTCATTTTCTTCCTTTCTTCATGTTATCCTTCCTTCCTTCCTTCCTTCCTTCCGTCCGTCCTTCCTTCCTTCTTTCCTTCCTTCCTTCCTTCCTTCCTTCCTTCCTTCCTTCCTTCCTTCTATTCTTCCTTCCTTCTTTCATTCCTTCCTCTCCCTTCTTTTTCTTCCTTTCTTCATGTCATCCTTTCTTACTTCCTACTATTCTTCATTCCTTCCTTCTATCCTTTATTCCCTCTTTCCTTTAGTAGTTCATAGCTTCCTCCATCCCGTCCTTGCTTGCATGGTTGTTGCTAACAAAGGCTACAATGAAGGCCTAAATGCAGGCCCCTTTCCATGGTTGCAAATCGATTAAGCTATACCGTGCGCTGGTTATGTATGGCGAGAGTATACTACTATAGGTTTTCAAAACACCTGTTGATCTGTAAATGACATGCTAACGGAAGAGCAACCAATAGCGTTGTGACAGACGCTGTAATATTTTAGATAGCTCCTATCCAACTCGTAGGCCTAGATCACAGGCCGTTTGTGATCATGTGATCATTGTCTACAGAATGGTTTACATTCTATTAGCTTGAAATTCAGGCTGAGCCGAAGACGTTTTTCAAGCCTTGGTTTGTCTCTACTACACAGTTTAATATTTACTTACTTACTCACGTATAGGCCTGTGTAGGCCTACACAGCGCAATAAAAAAGTCGTCGTGATCTAGAAATTTATTACGCGCCACTTAAAACTAAACTATGAGCACCAGCTTTATCATTTTATGGGCAGAAGTCAAGTGTAGCGCGGTCACTGCCAGACAAATGGATGCATGCCAATGTCGAATTAAGGTTGAATCTATCTATACCATATTGAAAGCAGACCAACAAGTCGCCCATCTAAGAGTTTATATTCCAGTATTAATTTGCACACAGGTGGGCTGTCGTAATTTACTTGCTTTGATCAACCGCGGCCTACCAAGTGCAGCTAGTGCTTCGAGTGTATAATTTAAGTAGGCCTACGTTATAAATACACTAGCTGTAACTCGTGAAAAATCATGATATGTAGAAATATTTTAGAAATTTTAATGTGCTTGAAAGTAAAATTGTAAAAATACGTAGGCTAAATTGTTAATATTGCAATAACTGTGTTTGATGATAACAGTTTTGGTAGACGTTCGTTGCTTATCGTTATAAGCAGCAATTGTCCTTGTTCATGTGTGTTCTTAACAAGGACATTGAGTAATTGATGATGTGTTGCTCGAGTCAAGACAACATGCAATTGACCATGTGCAAAGACTGGTTCTTTAAGATAAATACATTCCTCCCTCACTGAAGCTAGCCGTTTGCTGGCGTCAGGCATGGAGGGAGGGCCTACAGGCCCTCCGTCGGTTTATGAGGGGAGGGAATGAACACTCATGGCCAGGAGAGCATTAGATCGCGGTTCGATACTCGTAACCCCTCCCATCCAGAGCTGCGCCTTGCATGTAGTGTTGTTTTCGTTAACGAAAACGAAAACGAAAATGGCAATTAACGAAAATTAAACGTTTTCGTTAACGAAAACTAAAACTAAAACGAAAATACGCAGACAACAAAAACTAAAACTAAAACGAAAAATGTAACAATAAAAACTAAAACGAAACGAAAATAGATCAAACGAAAACGAAAACGATATTTACCATATTAAAACTTAATTTTTTCAATGTGATTTTTCCATTGGTTTGCTTGTAATTTCTCCTTACTTACTTACTTCGACATTTGTATTTTGCTGCCTTGATATCTCAACGCAGACCCTCGAAAATATACCAACCAATCCCATGTGTAATACTGCAGTCCTCTTCGGCCATTATTAAAATAATGTATTTGCTTCGGCTGCATTTCACCTAGTTTTATTAAATGACGTCGAATCAGGTCGCGTGTGGGTACATGGTATAGGTTTTCAGCGACACATGTGGAAGTTTAGTTGTGAACTTGTGAATATTCGAAAAAACACATTTTCTTCCTAATTTCGCGTTGCTAATTTTACGTTGAGGCGGCATGTTCGTCAATAATATTTAAACTTAAACCCCGCACGATTGCGTAAACCCAGGGACTAAATTTAAGCCCGTCACGCTTTTCGCTAAAGCATGTCGCCTGAATAAATTTCATCTCTGCATCGTGTGGGTCGGTTAGGGTCAGGGAAGGTGTCGTGAGGCTCAGTTAGAGAAGATTATGTTGGTCAAGTAATGAAATCAAGTCTGTTATTCATGAGACTTATGAAGTCATGTGTTTAGCAATATATTGGCCTGCCCTGCATCAGAAGCTTTTGTAGAGTGCTTTTTTCCATACGTAGAAGTCGTGGATGGTTGACCAATGGTAGGCGAAATAAATTTTCCAAAATCAGAAGAAAGTGCTTTTGAAGCACAGTTTGTCCTTTATTATTTAGTATTTTTTTTACTTTAAACGGCTTACAGTTGAACTTGAACCATTGAACAGTGAATATTTCGGTAGCCCCCATTTGTGTCTAATCAGAATAAATAATTGCCAATTAAATAATTGCTAAAACTGAAATTAAATTACCTAAACTGAACTGAAATCAACTTACAAAAATTAAAACTAAAATTAACTTACTAAAACTAAAACTAAAACTAAAATTAACTTACTAAAACTAAAACTAAAACTAAATTCATCCATGAAAACTAAAACGAAAACTAAAACTAATATTCAGAGACAATAAAAACTAAAACTAAAATTGAAGACTAACAATCATAACTAAAACTAAAACTAAAATTGAGACATTATTAAAACAACACTACTTGCATGGATGCCAAAACGCGTGCTTAATTAAGTTCTTGATTGTACTGTCATGTTTCAATTTAATCTTACTGCGTACTTGTCAGTTTCAATTAATAAAGATTATTATTATTATTATTATTATTATTATTATTATTATTATTATTATTATTATTATTATTATTATTAATATTATTATTATTACTATTATTATTATTATTATTATTATTATTATTATTATTATTATTATTATTATTATTATTATTATTATTATTATTATTATTATTATTATTATTACTATCTGAAGCGCCATCTCAGCGTCACTCAGTGAACAGTTTATCATGAAAACTTAGGTCCATCTTGGATGGGCCCGCCGGTCCTCGATCCCGGGCAGTCCTGACATAGTGCCCTGGTATGCGACTGCATTGAATCGTTGAATTGTTATTGATATGTTCTGGAAGAGGAAGGCTGTCTCGCGGGCGTCGCCAGTGATTGCTGTCAATCGGCGGCCGATTTCGGAAACGAAGGCGAGACCTTCTTTGTTGGTAGGGCCCAATGTTTCAACGGCGATAGGGACGAAGATGTATCTCGTCTCGAGTTCTGCATATTTTGTATGTTTCCTTGTGGCTGCCCTCTCCGCTGCTCCTCCGGCCGCGACCGCCGTCTCAGAGAGATATGATGCGGCCACCGTATCCGCCACGGTCGCGTCCCATATCAGAGGGCGTCCGCCACTCCAAGGGATCAGAGTCTGACCGTCTTATTATTATTAATATTACTATTATTATTATTACTATTATTATTATTATTATTATTATTATTATTATTATTATTATTATTATTATTATTATTATTATTAATTATTATTATTATTATTATTATCATCATCATCATCATCATCTTGTGTTGGCCCCTCTGCCTGGAATGGTCTTCCATCTCGACTTCGAACTAAACTCATGATGGGAATCTCCCCTGCATCTACTCGCTTGCTCAAGACGTTTCTGTTTCCACGGGGCTCATGCACTGAGGGCGCCTCTGAATAGTTTATACTGCGAGAGGCGCCTTATAAATTACTAGATACAATACAATAGAATACAATACAATAATCCCATAGCCCGAAGTTACGCTAAAGACGGAATAATGAGACACCAGATATTATTATATGAGCGCATCACTGGCTTACTTATAGAGCGTATTCGGTGTGATGCATTTAATTACGCATACCAATGAATGCCTAGGCGATAGATAGCCTTGAATTGGCCTTCAGACAAGTGGTCATTTCCACGAATACATGTTGAGTTTTGCGAAAAGGTCTTAGACCTAATTAACCTCCTTACGTCAACTAAGAGGCTATCGAGTGGTTTCAAAAAGCATGAGTGCATATCATAGGCCTACCTTATAGGCCTGTGGACATTTTGAGCTGCGTGGTTAAGCACCATAGTTTTCTACGTGAACGTGACTAAACAACATTGGGTGACCTGAAGAACACGAAGTCAACGACAAAAATACAGGCTGTAGTCCAGCAATACGGACACGTACTAAGAACTTTAGCCGCGCAGATAAAGCTAACAGGAGAAACATAAGTTCACACTTAAGCATTTGAATCTATAGCAACTGGAAGCGTAGACTCTGTTGAAGCTTTGATGCGTTGTGATTCGACTTTCATGCGTGTTCTATAAAAAGCAGGCCTAGCACGTACATGGCTATGGGTTGTATTTCATCATGGCTAATCATTTTTGCTAAACACACGCGAAAGTAAACAGTCCCTGGACATTGGTAGATCCCTATAAGTGGGCGTCTTAGCCGTGGACATACTTGAATTCAATGATTAGTCTGTATCTGGTTATGGTGTCGTTTTAATATGGAAGACCCCAAGACTCCTCTTCTCCAACAGAAGATTCAGCGTGATGGAGCCGGTCCGAGTAACCTGAAAAAGACTCCTCTTCAACCTGGAGAACTCCAGACGCTCGTCGACAAAAGGAAGGTTCCTCCTCTGCGCCCTGGAGAACTTCCAACGGAGGAGGAGCAACGGCTCCAGACGCTCGTCGACATACGGAAGAAACTGGAAGAGGCTTTTCCACAGCGGGAGAAGGACACCGATGTCACCAAATTCCTCAGTAAGGCTACGGTATGTCGACACACTGGCTGAAACATGTTCAGATATTAAAATCTCGTGCTAGCTCGGTCTCTTCATGGGCACCATAAGTGGCATGGCGCCCGTTCAAAGGACAGCAGTGGTGAAGGAACTCACTACAGATCAATTCATTGAAAAATGAATAAGGTCGAGGCATATAATTTAGCATAGATTCTAATCTAGTTTTACCTTAAATTCTTTATCTAGCTTTGCCTTGAATTCCGTATCTGACTTCAACTTAAAGTCCTTATCTAACTTTAAATTCCTTTTCTAACTTTAACTTAAATTCCTTATCTAACTTTAGCCTAACTTCCTTATCTAACTTTACCTTACATTCCTTATTGCACTTTACCCTAAGTTCCTTATCTAATCCCGCCCTAAGCGACTGTGCTTTGTCTCCCGTCGCCTTGCCCCATCTTCATCTCTTCTCAACCTGTATAACCGCCGTAGCCTGGTTACTGGTCTCTCTAATCTATTGTATTTCAACCTAATTTCTTCAGTGAATCATGATTTTGTTCTTGATCGTGATTTCATTAGACTAAATTATAATAGGCCTACCTGCCTTGTTTTGCTTTGCTGCAGGACCAGGATGGTTTATCGACAAAGCTGCAGCAGGAGGAGGCGGTCTTCATCATTCGTTCCTTCCACGATCCACCTTGTCTAGAGTTCAAGCTGCAACCATACAGCGACAACATCTGGTACGGCGCTTAGATGGCGCGGTCTTTCGTTAAAACATGGAGCAACAAACCACGGGAACAGTCTTCCATTAACACTTTAACGATGAGCTGCTTGGTTCCCAGTCGGTTTTAGTACACCCTCATCGTTAACGTGTTAAATATATGTAATGTGCTATGAAGTCTAGCCTAAACTAGACTAGCCTGCACTAGACTAAAACAAGACTAAAAGAGACTAAACTAAACTGAACTAGACTTAACTAGACTATAGGCTAGATTAGTTTTGAAGAGAGGCCACCATGGTTTGGAGTGTTAGCAACTTCATTTTCTTAGCCTCGGTATACGTGAGCAGATGGTCAGTTATCTACCTCGCCGTCTGGCTTCCCACCGACACTGTAAGGTCAGTTTACTCATTACAGTTGAGTTGGCGATTAGTCTAACCGGACTAGAAAAGAAAAGATTAGAACGGGAGAGACGCTTCTCTTCTTTTCTATTGCTATTGTGACATTATTTGCATCTGTCCAATATTCGATGCGTTAAATGGTCTAATCAAATCAAATCAAATCCGATGACTTCCGTGGCGCCGTTATTATAATGGTAAGACTTGGTTACATCACGTGAAATCGTTAAATGATCAATGAAGATGAATAATAATGATAATGATTATGATGTGATGATGATGATGACGATGGCGACGACGATGAAGATGATACGATCTGTATAGCGCCGTAGCACAGCCGAGACCGAAGGAAAGGGCGCTGTGCATGAGTTGAAAGAGTCGAAGATTAGGCCTATCTGTTGAGGAACTAGATTGAATTTTGATAGGTCAGAGGGTAGCCTACGGTGAGTAAGAAAGTTTAAACAGTCTTGAGTACAGGTCTGAATGGTTTTAGGGAACCTACAAAACGCATTAAAATGGGCAGTTAATTCCAAAGCATTCGGACCAGACATGCACCGAGAATGCCCGTCAAGAGCCCCAAACTGTTCCAGTGCGAGGCATATCAACAGTCAAAGTATTCGTTGGTCAAGTGCGATAATTGCCTGTATGACGGGTGAACAAGGAGTGCTCAGGGTTAGATCGGATGATATAGATGAAATGCCTCGTGAACGATTAAACAGATTTTAACTGAATTATTTTCTCGATGGACAACTGTTACAAGTGTGATGAATGCAGAAATGCATGGACCGTGCGTTCGTCCCTTGTGCTGTTGACAGAGCAACCACGTGTCATGTAACAGATATTGCCTTCGTTTTTGTCGATCGACTGTCATTAGGCAGAACTGTTCCATGTGTGGCCAGACTCGTGACTTCCACAAGCAACTATCGGACGAGCAAGATGGTGGTCACCAGGGATCGCAGAATGGCATAGTTGGAGAGGCAACGGGCGCTCCCGAAGTGATTAGTCATCCAGCGCTCTCCTTTGGATCCGTCCAGATTCCGAGGCAGTTCGTCGGTCACCCAAGTAGCTCAACCAAGGAAAAGTACATGGTAGGTTGTCATATTCCAGCCGACGACATTTGCAGGTGGGCAGACGTGGTACATGACGGACAAGGTGTGGAGGTGCATGCGAGCGATGGTGGAGGTTTATGAGTGCTATACGGTTGGAGATGTGTAGAATGGCGTTAACAAACTGACATTTAAAAGTATTTTTCACACTGCGGTCACTAATGTTTGGTGCTTTACCCTAGTACTAACAGAACAGACATCACATTGATTCGACTTATCTTGCGTTCTGTCGTAACTTATCTAATCTGGAGTGATCGTAATTGTAATCTCTAGATTTCTACAGCGCCCAAAAAGCGGAGTCGCAGGAACCAGTTCATTCACAGTCTCTCAATCAAAACAAAATCGATAGGCAACACGTGGACTTGCCTGTGCTCAGCTGAATACTGAAAATTGTTCGGTCAGTTCCACTATCGCCTCAGGATTCCGAAGGGTTTTTATACAATTTGCCTACAACAACGTTTACAATAATTGCAGAGGAAGTATGTGAAGTTTGACGCCAAAGAAAAAGAAGCCACGAATCAGACGGTGAGTCGTCTGTGGGGTCTGATGACTAAAATCTGGCAGATCAAAGTTCCATCCGTCGTCTTCTCGGTCACCGGAGGACAGATAACTGACTCCAATGAAATGAAGACCGTTGCCAATGCCATCAAGAAGATCACCAGCCAAGCAGGTTCATGTTTCATCTATTTATTGAACATATTGGGAAGGGCATAGATGAATGGCAACATTCTTGTTCGAAGAACATAAGATCTTGAAAGTTTCAGTTTCCTCGGGATTGTTACGCATGAAGCGCCACTGAGTGATTCGATGCCCGAAAGCTACCTAGAGGTCGACTTAACCTTCCACTCCCTAGAGGGCAGCTGTAAAATAAGCGGGCGCCTAACAGGCTACCAAGACGTGTGTTCTATAAGATGTTGATATTTGTACCGTCATATGTTCTAATGTCACTTACTGCGGTTTGTCAGCGAGCTTGTCAAACAACACGAATACATTATATACTTCTTCTTCTTCTTTCCCTTCAGGCTCGAATTAATCCCTCTTTGGAGAGGGGTCAGCCACTCGGATCCTTCTCTTCCACTTGTTTCTTTCTTGAGCATCTTCTTTCTTCAGTTTTAGGAGTTTTAGGTCTTGTTGTATCGTGTCTTCCCATCTCTTCCTCTGTCGTCCCCGACTGCGGCGTCCATATACCTCTGCATTCATGATTCTTTTCACACGAATACATTATAGGCCTATACTATATAATAATAATAATAATAATAATAATAATAATAATAATAATAATAATAATAATAATAATAATAATAATAATAATAATAATAATAATAATAATAATAATAATAATTATTATTATTATTATTATTATTATTATTATTATTATTATTATATATTATTATCTCACTGAGAAAATGTTCCAAATCGCCCGCGCGTCTTCAATGAGGCGTTATTGCCATCTCCTGCTTTCCTCTGAACTCCAACCATACCATGTCATTTTCCGGCTTAGCTGACAACATGTAAGCAGTGGTTTTGAGAAAACTCACCTCTTGCTTCAGGGTTGTTATGCCGGAAGCGCCACTGAGTAATTTGTTCCTTACAATACCATGGACTGGTTCCATGGCAGTTCGGCAGAGGTACAAATTCTATAAGGATATACTCAGCTTAATAATGAAGTGGTCTTTTGCAAACCACAAGAATTGTGCCCACCATATGTGCCCACTATTACAGCGTTTCGTGTAAGGTTTAAAATCTTTGTGCACAGTGTTTTCGACCTATCTAATACCTTTCCTGTAATGAATAGGCCCTAATTCAGTTCAGCTTTTCACTCTAGTGACAGCAAGACGTTGACAGGTAACCAATGCAGCTGTCATACTTCTTTTTACCTTTCTAACGTGTGGAATGCCTTTAAACTTCGTGAGTCGACTTGTCTTGCGTCGACTTGTCGTGCGTCGACTTGTCGTGCGTCGATTTCTCGTGCGGCGAATTGCTGTGCGTCGAATTGTCGGGTCACCCATGCACTTTCCTCGCCGTTGAAGCATTTGTAGGCCTATATGTTCGCGTTATTATTCCCAAAAGCTTGTGTCTACCCACCAAAGTTTCCCGTGTTAGATTAACTCATTTCCAGATATATATACACCGTGTCTCAAAATAAACTGTGCAAAATTGGTTCTGCCATAAATTCGTAAAATTTCCACCAATTTTAATAATTTTTGGTAGGTAGATGGAAAAATAGCTGAAATTTTATGCTATACATAAATTTTCCACCTCACCTGACTCTTGTCACCGCACTACCTTGTTAAACACAGATGTACCAATTTCTTATATAACACTGTCTCTTTCCTGGAGCGAGAAACGCCCGACTTCATACCTCCAACACTGTGGCTGCCGAATTCACCGGATCTTAACCCAGTCGACTATAGCATATGGAGTGTGCTGCAGAAAAAGGTTTACAGAATAGCCAACGTCGACGAACCCAAAACGTGTCTGATCGACGAGTGGGCGCGCTATGACCAGTCGATCGTTGATGCTGCTATCGGCCAGTGGCGTCGCCGTCTAAGCGCTTGTGTCCGTGTAAGCGGGGCACATTTCGAGCACAAATTCTAACATTTTTAAGCAGATCTGTCATAACAATTAAAAACTCTGCTAAGTAAACCATATTTTACTTTACTGCGTGCTAATTAAGTCGTCAGATAGTTTGTTGCATGTAATAAAATGTAAGCGTTATATAAGAAATTGGTACATCTGTGTTTAACAAGGTAGTGCGGTGACATGAATCAGGTGAGGTAGAAAATTTATGTATAGCATAACATTTCAGCTATTTTGCCATCTACCTACCAAAAATTATTAAAATTGGTGGAAATTTGACAAAGTTCTGACAGAAACAATTTTGCACAGTTTATTTTGAGACACGGTATATATATATATATATATATATATATATATATATATATATATATATATATATATATATATATATATATATATATATATATATAAGTCGAATCAATGTTGCAAGATAAGTTGCAAGATAAGTGACCGCAGTGTGAAAAATACTTTTAAATGTCAGTTTGTATATATATATATATATATATATATATATATATATATATATATATATATATATATATATATATATATATATATATATATATATATAAAATCAAATGAAATTTATTCTTGCAACCAATCAAAATAAACAGAAAAGTAGCAACATCAATAAAGAATGACTTTCCGTAACTATAGTTGGTTACAAAGGGGACCCAAAAGGGATAAAAGATCCCGCTAGTAGGGGCTCCCAATTACTAAATGTAGTAAGAATGACGGAGGATAAGGCAAATACATCAGGGAGAGCCAGCAAGGGTAAATTAGCAAGAGGGAGTAAGAGACAGAATGATAGGTAATAAAGCGAACTGTAGCGAGGAAATAAAGGGAATAAGAGACAATGATAGAGTAATGATAGGCAATAAAGCGAACTGTAGCGAGGAAGGAGAGATAATAAAAGGAACTGCAACGAGAAGGGATGGTAGCAGGACAATAATATGTAATGAAACGCACTTAATGCATCAATTAAGAAGAAAAAGGAAAGAAATACAATGAGAAAAAGATAAGACAGGAAAAACCACATCTGAACTAAACTGCAGCTGCAGCAACCGTACCCGCGATTTGAACCTTATAAATTTCCTTCTATGAGGAAGTGGCGCAGGCTTTTCTTAAAAATCAGCAGATTTTATAAATCTCGAATTGATTGAGGAATCCGGTTCCATAATAAGACTTCAGTAAATCTAATAGAGAATAGCATTGTGTTGGTATGGGCAAAATTTCTATGGTAAGAGCTCCGGTTTCTTGTAAAATGGGAGTGAATATTAGAGGTAATGCAGAAAAAAATCGTTAAACACAGATGGGACCACATCGTGTGTATAGCAGAACATAAATTGGCCTGTCTGGTAAGTCCTAATCGGATCAACCCTTAGCATGTGGAATTTTGAGAAAAGATATTCTGTATGATGTCCATACGGAACCCCAGCTACAAACCGTATGGCATGTTTTTGCAGGATGACTAAACTATATATACATTTGTATATATGTATTTGAACATAGCGTATACGTATTGTCACTTATATATACAGAACATTTCAATCAATCAATCAAATCTTTTATTTCTCCCATAATGCAGTTAACAATGGCGATACAGAATAAATCGCAAGTACTTGAATCGTGATATTACAAGCCAGATCATATTGTAAACGTGTAAACTGTTAAGGGTGGCAAACGGATACCCAGAAGGGACGAAAGTCCCGATAAATTAGGATACCCGTCTACCATATACAGCAATGAGATAACGGTAGAGTTTGAACCGTGTACTTATTTGTGCAAGCATGCATGTGTAGCCTATCTCAATAGAAACATCACTTCGTAAAGACCTGCCATGGCTTTGTTTAGTTAATGTTTTAGTTGATGTTAGTTTAGTTAATGTTTACATGACTAGTTTTATATTTTGTTGCCTGTTATCAGAGTGTTGGATCATATCGGATGGTCGAAACTACGGAACTTCGAAATACCTGGGCAAGATGCTGCAGCCGGAAGGTTCGCAGGACTGTCAGCGCCAGAAGTATTCACCCGTCTTCGTATGCGCCACCCACTGGGGATCACTCCATCGCAAGGAACTACTATTTGGCATCAGCGTGAGTCCCCGACTTCTCAGTAATCTTTTACACTATATAAACTGTTTAATTTTCATATGCACACGCACACAAATACACGAATAAATATACACACGTAGGGTCATGCATGCATACAAAATTTATATGCACAATGCACTGCATAATTGTACACTGCATAGTGAAAGCAATATATTGAGCACACACATAATATTTTTCACACTGCACCACACAATAGCGCCGTTTGTGCTGAGTTTCATGCGCTGGTGAATTCTAACCAATTTGTTGTCAACTACTTGACCTGAATAAGTGAGACTTCGCTCCCATCAGGGTCTGCCTTCTGTATCCATGAAACATATTTGTACACTGGATTATTTAATGTTTGGTTTTCGGCAGCAATAAATGATGTGAACTGAATTGAAATATACTCGTGATATCTCAGATGATCGACTCCGAAGCTTCCCAAAATTCGACAGTGTTATCTCAAGTCTTCACCGCTGACGATGATTATATCAATCTTTCTTTTAATTCACCAAACATTGGTAGCACAAAACAAGAATATGAAAGAACAAAACAAAAGACTCAATCACTTATGGTGTTTGAGAAATGAGACAGAAATCTCACAACATCGTTGTCATTTGAAAGGCATTTCTGAGTAAATCGCAGTCTTCTAGTTAACCAACAGTCTTTTATGTTACTTTCATGCATGAAGTGTAGAACCGATACAACACTACTATGACTTATTTTGAAAATTTTAAATATTGTATTCTAAGGAATTTAGCTCACTTTGGTAGGGTTGACAGCTTCTCCATAGAGGAGAAATGGTTTACAGTGGGCACTAACCAAATGTAATAAAACAGGTTCACTAAATTTGTGACACCTGCTATACAAAGAATTAAATGATCTGTAAAACTTAACGCGCATTTCATGCGTACTAATTTTAAATGACTTGGCTGCAACCAGAAAACAACCCAGATATTTGAACTTGTTCACATAACTGATCTCTACTCCATTGACACTAATGTTATTACACATATTACGGAACTGTGAACCAATCCTTACGACTTGAGATTTGGCTATATTTAGCTTCATGTCAATACTTTCGAGCTCAACAGAACAAATGTCAACCATAGCTTGGAGGTCACACAGGGATGCTGATATTGAAATAAGGTTACCTGCATACATTACGCACCCCCAAGTATGTCTCCCCAATTCTACACCCATGGTTAGATCGACTTAGCTTTTAAATTATCTCGTTGACATAAACAGCAAACAGAACTGGAGATAAAACACCACCCTGCCTAACACCACAGGTCAGAGTTATCATGTCTGATAATATACTGTCCCACCTCACAAAAGCTGCCCTCAAACTATACCAGGTTATAAGAGTAGTTAGAACTTCACGAGGAACCTGTCTGTCCATTAGGTTATTGAACAAAGCATAGTGATTCACTTTGTCAAAGGCTTTTGACATGTCCAATGCACATCAGTGACAGTGGACCCATGACTTGTAAAGTAGTCCACTACTGCTCCGACTGCAAGGATTGCATGTGAACATTCCAACAACTTTTTGAATCCAAACTGTAAGTCAGAAGTGTAGAAATAGCTGCCATAATGCTCAAGTATACACATTTCAAAAAGTTTAGATAAATTTGAACTTAGTGTGATGCCACGATAGTTATCACTATTGCCATTATCTTAGGTAGGCCCTTTTTCCAAGGGTATGATTATGCTCAGACCAAAACTGGTGGGAACTCTGCCATGCACAAGCATTTGGTTGAATAACAGCGAGAGTAAAACAACCAATCTAGGATGAGCATAAACTAGATATTCCGTCTCAATGCGATCCAGCCCAGGAGCTTTACCTCGTTTCATTTTACGAATACATTGGTCAACTAGTTCTACTGTTATCATTTTATATTGAGAAGCTGTGTTATATTGGCTATACCTATTGTGAAATCGTTTTCTAAGTTTCTCACTGGTTTTTGCATTATTAGGAGAGCACGCAGCTCTAAAATTTGTAGCAAAGGCCATAGCTATGTCTCTCGGTTCACTACGACCGTCTACAGATAAGGGAGCTTTATGCTTAGCTTTAAATTTGACTTGCCAAGTTTTCCAGAAAGAATTTGTGTCCTTTGCCAGAAGATATTCATTTAAATCATTAGAAACACAGGTAGCTTCCATAGATTTCTTGTTTCTAATGGAACGCTTATATTCTGCCTTTGCACACCTTTTGGCATCATGCATTGGTCCCTGACTGGGACGTCCGCATGGTTTCCACATATCATGAGCAGCTATGGACTTGTTCTTCAAGTCAGTAAGCTCAACATCCCAATAATGCTTATAATGCGATGCTGTGGTTTTTGGACAGTGTTCATCTGCGGCTTGACATTGTCCATCAACAATTATATTGTAAACAGCATCTATGTCATAACCGTGCTCACACAAACATCCTACATTACAGTTTGTAAAGACTTTTGATGAATTAATCTGACCTAGGTAAACATTAATGGCATGATAATAAGATGCAATATTTGCTTTATCCCATCGAAGACGCCCAGACTTGGCACTGGTAGGAACCTGCCTAAGAAGGTCATCACCATCATCCAAAAGACTGTCTGAAAGGTGCAGTACCAAAGGCAAATGGTCAGAAAGGTTCATACCACTGTCAATTATCTCAAATGACTGAACCTTATCAAACAGTGCTTCATTAACGAAAAAGTGATCAATAAATGACTTCGAGTTGTTCACCTCAGACAGATATGTGAACTTCGTGGGACTAATGACTTTGCCATCACACAGCTTCAGCTTAGGGGATCTAACAAAGTCATAACATTTTCCATCATACCTACTAGTTCCAACAATATGTCATCATAGGCATTGCTACTACATGCATTTACAGGGAAATAGACATTTATAAACACACAGTTCTTAATTTTTACTGCAATAAGCCTATCTAATTTCATGAGGATCTTCAAGTTGCACAAAAGCTTGCTGTCCACAAGAATCGCAACTCCTCCAAATGGCCTACACCTTAAAACTCCTCGACCAAGAACATCATCCATTGCTGAGCTTGCAACAGCAGGGAACTTGTCATCTACACGTGACAGACAGTCAAGATTATTGGGGAGCAACCAGTGCTCTTGCACAAAAATTATACAGCAAGTTTGACACAGTTCATACAACATTGACAAGCCTTGGTTCAAACCATGCAGATTAAAAGAGCTAACTGTATGGTACTTAGACTCCATTCTTGGTCCGATCGGTTTTGTCAGTTAAGTCAGTGCCAACAGATTGAACAGAGGACTTCTTGGCGTCAGGAGATTTAAATTTCCACGGTCTCACCATGATGTCACGTGGCCAGATTTCTTTATCCAAGATTTTTTTGACTATTTCCTTTTCAACACACAACCGAAAAGCTCTGCTTGTTATTTCTTCCGAATCCAGCTTCCTCCACGACTTGCACTCAGTGATGTAGTACTCGAGTCCGGCCAAGGACTCGAGTCCGACTCGAGACCGATTTTCTGCGGACTCGGACTCGGACTCGGACTTGGACTGTCACGACTCGGACTTGGACTCGGACTCGAACCCTGGACTCGAATTTGACTCGCTGACTCGTTTTCCGAGTCACAATATCTGGGCAGAACAGGCAACAGTATTGACGTGTCATGGCCAAGCCCACCCCTCATGCGAGAACTGACGCGAATAGCCGGCCGACCGTCGCTATAGGCATCAGCCAGAACAGGTAGAACTATTCCGTTTGAAGTGAAGATGAGTATAATGAATAGGCTGGGGAGCCTGGGGTATAAGACAGAGGGTGTCTATTCGGCCTGGTATAGGCATATATATATAGGCCTATAGTCATAAGCCGGAACAGGTGGAACTATTTCTACCAGCAGACAGTAGAAACTAATGAAGCGAAGACGAGTATCATGAATAGACTGGGGTATAAGACCCGTCCACGCCGATAACAGTTATCGGCGTGGATGGGGCACATTCATAGAGGCCAACACCGTGAAGGGCATGATATTAAACCGAATACTAGGGATTGTCGATTTGTACATAATCTTCAATAATAATGCTAAACTGTACATGGAGTTATTAATTTATCGCTTCGAAGTAGAAGACACTTTCGTATCGTCCTTTCCAGTGTGGAGAAGGAGGGAGGACGTGACATGACACGACTGCACTTGTGGCATTTGCAGTTCTAGCCGTTCCTACCTACTTGCGTGTAGCAGGGTCCAGAGAAAGAATTTTTATGTGTCCTCATGATCGTGCCAGATTGCTGAACAAAACTTTATTTAATTTAGTGTGTTTAATGTGAAATTTTGGTAAATTAGATAAAAATTCTTTCTGAATAGGGCCTAAAGAGTTCTGTTATTTTTCTATGGCATTGAATTGCTTGGTTTAGTGTATTTTGATGTGGATGGACTTGGACTCGGACTCGGACTTGGACTCGATCTTTAGTGACTCGGACTCGGACTCGAACACCCCAGGACTCGGACTCGACTCGGACTCGGCTTAGATGGACTCGGACTTGACTCGGTTTAGGTGGACTCGACTACATCACTGCTTGCACTCAAAGCAGGAGACAACTGGAATGTCCAGCGATTTCAGGTGGTCAATGATGTCACTTGGTTTAGACCCTTCAGAGGCATTGTCCACATGGAAAATGGATTTATGCACTACTGGCCTGGCCGCAGATAGCTTAGACCCGATGTCCGTGAAGGAACCAACAATTGCCGGCTTCTTACTTTTCTGCCTTTTTCGTGTGACGGTGATGAATGCCTCACCTTTATCAGCTACACCGGCCGTTTCTGCTTAGTCACGCGGCGAGGAGGCAACAACTTCCGTGAACAAGCTCGATGTTTTTGTCGGCTTTGGTCTCTTTTGCTCGACTCTAGTGTCAATAAACACAGGTGGTTGACCCTCAATCGCGCTAGCAATTACTGGCTTGTCAATCCCCCCAGCGGTGGTCAGCAGTTTGAGGCGATCTTCAATAGCCGTCACCTTTTTGGACAGGATAACCAGATCAAGATCCTCTGGTCTTAGATGAGGGACGCGTTCCAGATTTTGCGCAACAAAACTTGGCAGCTCGATCAATAACAGTTTCTCATCAGCCAAGTTCAGCAGATCAAAAATGTCGTCGAGGTCTTTCATAGCCCTATTATCGCCCATCCTCTTCTTTAGACGCAGTAAGCTTTCTAAATCCAGTTGAGCTAGATGTTTGTTCAGAAGAAGTTTACCTTCGTTGATTTCTTCAGCGGTGTAAAAATCGCAAACTATCAGTTTTATTTTTTCCTCCACAGCTCTGCCAAATTTATTTAAGATAAAGCAGAGGAGCTCTGAAATAGCAAGCTCTCGCGCTCCAGCCATCTTTTTCATATCTCATCAGTGCGTCTGATTTGAAAATAGTAGGCGGGTTGAAAATCGATCGCGCTGGGTCGAGTAGGCGAGCGATGCGCGGTCGACCTGTCTACAGCATATTATATGTGTCGTATTCGTTCGTATAGCTGCATATAATAATCATCCAGTAGGCCTATCTCAATTCAGTTCTGTTATATGAGTAGGGCTCAGGCGCTATATAAATTCTCAGAATGAATGAATGAATATTCACTAGAAACCTACTAACATTGACGTAAGATGACGTGTGACGGCTGATTTCACAACGTTGGTTGAACCTTCGAATGATCGGTATACGTTGAACACTCATTTTTGGCTTAACCTTTTAGCGGGCAATCCATTCGATTTTTATCGGAGAGCTTTCTGCAGGACTTGCAGTAAATTTTGTTCACAGTCCGATGGTTTTCTATTTCGAATACATCGACTTTGAACGAGTCGCCTAATTTCCATGACAGATCCGTGCTCAACTGTACATTATTGTTCGACTTCTAATCTTCGCCGCCATTGTTGTTTAAACTAATTTCCGAAATTGGTGGTGTTATGGATGATGTCACGCGGCGTGATTTGTCGGCTTGTGTTGCCATGGGCAGTCATATTGCACGAAATTGGAGTGATCAGTCAGCAGTAATTAGGACAGGTCACGGCACGCATTCATCGCTGCCGAGAGTAAGTAATCTCAATTAGGTAAATAAAATAATGGCATGGCTCCAGGTTCGTTTATTGTCTTGGAGTCCAACCAAAAATCAGCGAGTGACGACCGACTGACACCGACGGTGAGAAGCCTTCGGCTAGGCGATCGGTAAATCGCTCGCCGGTACCTTTGTTAGGCGAGCGACCAA
>OY744611.1:38164805-38249805 GCA_963556255.1 Allolobophora icterica
CACTTAATAATACTAATATTACGCTCGTATTCTGTCCGCAAACTGCTTTATGACATTGACTTTTGAAACTCTTGGCCTAATTAATCTCGAAGGCAGGGCTTTCTTCAACGACCTTGGGCACCGCCTTGCCACCACCTTGCCCAGGTACTGAAGAGTGAAGACAACAAGCGCTCTGTACCATCCAACGCTTCAACGCAAATTGCTTTTCACGGCACAATCGGTATTCAGCATAACATCAACGAAAACCAGCCATCCCAGAATAATGCTATCCCTGTTTATTGAAATCCTGAGGGATTCCATATATCTCCAGTAAAATACTAATAAAAATAGAAGCATAATAATAATGATAATGATAATGCTAATAATAATAATAATAATAATAATAATAATAATAATAATAATAATAATAATAATAATAATAATAATAATAATAATAATAATAATAATAATAATAATAATAATAATAATAATAATAATAATAATAATAATAATAATAATAATAATAATAAATAATAATAAAGTCTAGTTTTCTTGCCTAGACTTATAATTCAGAACCGAATGTAAGTAAAAAGTAGTAACTGGACCTTTCTTGTGATGTAGGATTTAGTAGGCGAAAGGGAATGGCGATAGCACTGAAGACGGGTACGTTTGACTTCATCCAGGCCTTTTTTCTGCAAGATGCCGACCCTCGATTTACGAAGGAGCATTATATCACTGTGCATGCGCTCAACTACTTCTATGGGGAGAGTGTAAGTATTTCGCAATTAGAGGAGAAGAGAAGAGCAGTCCCTTAAGGTAGCCCCAGAAGCAGCCATGGATATGAAGTGTTAGCGATTTCATTTTTCTTAGCCTCGGCATATTAGAGTGCGGATGACCAATCCTTTCCCTCGCCGTCTGATCTTCCCACCAACAGTGCAGTCATCGTAGCTGAGCTGGCTACGGACGCAGCAGATGAAGAAGTAATCTCTGGAAAGAAACTCTGCCCTTGCGGGAATTTGAACCCCGACCTCTCAAATGAGTCCAGCACGCTAATCACTAGAATATCTCGCGCACCCTATTAATTTCAAAATGAACTAACTAAAGGTATCGATGTTGTATTGTGCTGTATTGTATTTCAATATTTATAAAGCGCATCTACCCTGTGCGCACCAATCAGAGGCGCTCCCAGTGCGAAAGTCCTCGGGAATAAAAGGAAGTTTTAAGACAACGAAAAGCTGTGGCAGGACCACCAGCCCGGACCGAAGGAGGAAGCTGATTCCACAATGAAGGGCTAATACTAACAAATCAACGTGACTGGGCCATGGCCGCTCTCGCTCGGGGAACAAATAAGTCAAGTCGATCAGAGGAACAAAAAGTGCGAAGAGAACCAGCTGAGGCGGGAAGACATATTGAGTCACAGAGGTATTAGGATCAATTCCCAGGTAATATCCGCTTATTGAAGTTTTTTAATTTTTGGTTCGGAGCAATAAGTAAAAACTACATGCAGTTGCTCTCTCTGCGTTACGGAGTTTGTTACGTAGGCCTATCACAACAATCTGTAGCAATCTGCAGCATCTTTGTGAAACCTACTGGAATGACACAGCTTAGCTGAACAGTTAGCAGTTAAGGCACAAAATATCTGTCACGCATTTAATTGCCTTCATCTGTATTCGTTTCAGCTGTGCTCTAAAAGCTCAATTTCAAAAGTACTGAAGCTAATGTGCAAACGAGAGTCCATCATAAAAGAGGTCAGTACATAACATTTCCCTTAGTATATATATATATATATTCGTTTATTGAAAAAAACTGGATGGCACACCGCACCCAGGAACATTAACACGGGAATCATGGCGAAAAAAATAATATGGATAGCTAAAGCAGTAATGTAATGTTAGTTGAATGATATAATATTAGTTATATAATATTAATTAACATCCTAACATTGGTCAAAACATAGAAACATCTTAACATTAGTTAGCTGTGGCTATGTCTGCGGAAACTAGCGAATAAGGATCTGGGGATGAAATTTCTATCATCCCTGTTAGGAAGTACGAACTGGTGAGGACGAGGACGAAGATTATGGCTCCTCTTTGCGACCGGAGGAAACAGATCTCGAAGAACGTGATGTTCATTGCGCACGTCGGCTCCCGCTGCCATCTCCGCAAAGCTCGGAGTCGACTCCGGTAAGAAACCCTGTCTTTTCATGCGGCGCAGCAGTAGGCCATTAAGCTTAGATCTGCATCGTTTTAGTCATCAACTGAGCCACCGTTAATACAAGTACTGTGCTAAAATGTAATGTTGTCTCTAAGTTTGTAATCTACTTGTTGAGCAAATGTTGAACAGCGCTCCCGTCTCAGCGCGCAAGTCAGGAGACTGGTGCGACTTGGGTATCTACCGGCAGGCTCCGAATCATTTGATGCTCTATGTGCGAAGGCTGATAGAGCCCTCTTCACTGCGGTGCTGCATAGCCCCGGTTATGTTCTCCATGCTCTGCTTCCCCAACAAAAATCTGCACCTATGAGCTCCGCCCCCGCTCGCATAATCGGGAAATTCCCAGGGCCGATGCGCTTACTCGCAAGAGTTTCATAACCAGGATGTTATACCTCTAAAATTATTATGCATTTTTGTTCTCTATCCAACACTAACATTAGTTAAATAATTTTTCACTCACCTATTTGAACACTAGACTGAAATTAAGTCTATCTTTCTGTATGCTAATATTTTTTCCAGTTTCATATGCATCTATTTGTATAACCTGTATTGTTAACCACAGTGCGTTTGCAGGTGGTATAATAAAGAATATATATACTTACTTACATCCTTACTTATTTAATAATACGCTTATACAAGTATGTGCGTGCGTGGTCCGGATGTGGCGCTGCCGGGCGAATTATATGAAAACATTTATTGCTTTCACGGCCTGTAGTTAACGACAGATGGCGAGGAGGGGAATGACAGAGAAGAGGGTGGACGAAAGTGAAGGAGAGGGGTAAGGAACGGGATAGAGAAGAAAGAAAAGAGAAATGGAGCAACAGAGGGCTTCGTCAGAAGGGACATTCTGCCGAACTAGTTCTCAGATGGTGTACGCGAGATCCTACTAAAAGTGAGATACAGGTTGACATTATCCTGTTTCTTGTGATTTTGACGATTACGATTACAGTTTCTGTGTGAAAAAATAAACCAAATGCTCAACTTGCATTTAGGCTTTGATTTTTTAGGTTGATCCGGAGAAATCCGTTCTGCCTGTTGTTGGTCGCATTTTGCATCTGCTACTAGGACCTAGATATAAAGTCATGTACCAGGAAGATAAATATTCTGGTCAGTGAGCCACTTCAACTGCGCACTCAAGCAGTTTTGATCAGTGTGAGAATTGTAGAAAAAAGACTTGGGGTTAGACTTTGACGAGTTTGATCCATGTGGAGTTAAATATTTTATCCGTAATTTTGCAAACTGAGAAAATTCATAAATGCAATAGAAAGCTTAAACTCCTTGAAGTGATGACATCACCAATTTTATTTGTATACAATTCACATGGTCACAAACCGTAAATAAACCACAGAATTACTTTATTAGTAACCCACACAGTGAATTTTGAAAGAAATTGCTAAGATATATGCACAATATAAATTATGAGACTAGCACAACTGAGGGGTTTGGAAACGACCCCTGTGGGATTTGCAATGAAGTCCTAACTGGTGGTCCTAAGAAAGACTAGGGGTTAAACTCCCAAACCCCAACAATTCTCACCCTGCTTTGATCCAATCTAATAACTTCTTCTAATGACTTTTATGAAATGCGCTACTCAACCGTTCACATGCATATCATGATTTACTGTTGACTGAGATATGTATGCAGCTGCCGAAATTCTACTGTGCTTCGGCTGAACTCTGCTTTTGGCTGTATATGCGCACCATTAAACTGGTTCTGGAGATGTTTCCGATGTTCCAATATCTGACCTAACTTTGCACATCTCTAGAAACCTATTGCAATTATCTGCATCATAAGGTTTGTTGAGGTAAACAGCATCATAAAATCGACGCATGTCTGTTTCATCCAATCTTTTCTGTCTTTTCGACCTATAGACGGAACTCGATTTAACAGCTCCTCTGCTTTCTTCTCTCTCTAACCTCTCTATCAACCGAACTTCAATTTTCCTTTGATAACCCTGGACAACCAATTTGACACGACTCAGCGTTCGTGACTATAAGCTCGTGCCCATCGCTCAGCTTTGAGTAGCGCTTTAGAAATATTACGATTACGATTATGTTGTATTACTGCAGATATAACTGCGGAAATGAATTTTGAGCAGAAGGAGGAACAACTGTGGCATCTTTTCCTCTGGTCAGTGCTCGCGGCAAAGCCGGATTTGACGCAGTTCTTTCTTATACAGACGTCAGCGCCACTTGGTATGCTAATTCCTTCCCCAGTCATCTGATCGCGTAACGCGTTTGACAATAACTTTTGATCACTTGAGAGGCCTCAAGACGGAACATTTATCTTAGTGTTCCGGGAAATTGTTGGTTGGACTGTATGGGAACAGAGTGGGTAAGTCGTTCTTAAATAGTGTGTTGGGCGGGGGGACAACGCATTGCGCGTACACCGTCAGTCCGCGCAAAATTGTTTAGAAATAGGGGCCTATGTTTCAGATTATGGGTGAATCCGCGTGTTTATATGGGTACCAAGGTCCCTGGTTAAAGCTTCCATTAGATCTATTGAAGCAGAAAGCTATTGGTACAAATATTAAAGATTTTATGACTTTCAACACAAACCTTTTAGGATATGAAAATACATGTATCTACAGATGCTTAAATATTTTTAAAAATTTGTGAAGGATGGCCAAACATGTCCAAAAAACATGATGCGCCTGCAGTTGAAGGAGTCTACGTAGTCGTCGATGTTAGATCGTTGAGAACTGACGGATGCAAGAAGAGGGAAGAGCAAACTGCGACATGAACTATTCAGCCTCTCTTTGCCTTTTTCTGCAAGCTCTTGAAGACCATTCTCTTTCATTGTCTTAGGTCGGGAGCGCTTCTGATGAGTCTCTCAAAAGTGGCGCTATATAAATCTGCAATTACCATGACAAATTACAAAGCCACAACGTGTGCTCGACTTTGGTTGTTGATAAGTGGGGGTATATGGGGATGGTACTCGCCGTGTACAAACCAAATATTAGCGCCTTTTGTAACTGTGCTACATAAATAATTATATAAGCCCACACATTTCCATTCAAATGTATACATGCGCCAATCCTTCATCTACAGGCTTGAGACAGCCGTAACCATTTTCTCAATGGGTAAGACAGTTTCATCTGGGAACTTCTAGAGGCCGCTATACAGGTGCACTGCACATTTTTCGCATTTAATTGCTTTCGATAATGCAGTTTTTTGTTGTATATGCGCCTATATGTACAGTTGTGCACCTGTATGATTATATCGAGGAAAGAAATATCCTTTGTACATGGTTTTCAGCCAGGCCACTCTACATTCTACAATGATGTCGCCACTAAATATACCAAAACAACGTATCTGCCACTATTGATCGCAACGAATATTCCATTGAACCTGCTGTCCTTATAGATATTGCCAAAGCCTTTGATACGGTTAATCACGATATATTTTTGTCTAAATTAGAATGCATGGCATACGCGGAATTGCACTTGCCTGGTTCCGTAGCTATTTAAATAATATATATTAGCAGGTGTTCTGTAATGCAGCGCTTCTCAATCTGTGGTCCGTGGCCATCTGCCTGGTGGTCCGCGAGCGGGACTGCAATTTATATTTTTTTACAATTAAAAACATGCAAACAGACAAATTGTCAATTTTTTAATTTGTGTTTTATTTCAAGCTACAGAATCGGCTAGATGGCAGCACGAAACTATGCGAATTTAGGGCAAAAATTTTTTTTACTAATTTGTTTTGGTACAATTTTTAGTGGCGGTCCGCGACCGAGACATAAAATTTAGTTGTCCGGGATATGCTTGTTTGATGGGACCAATAAAATTTATGGTTATGGTTTTGTGTGAAAATGCTCTTCGTTGGAATGATCAAATGAGTCCTTGTTGCCCTTAATTGTAATTGTGAGTAGTAACTTCTACTGCGCCGATGTCTAATGCACAAAACATCAACTGATCTGATGGCACACCAAAACAAAGCTATAATCAGGTCAATTTCCAGAAGACCAGTCCATTAGACATGGTGGATAAGCAATTTGAAAGAGGTAAGTTTTAAGTTGGGAACTAAAAGACACAAGCGACTGGACAGAGCGCACAGTCACAGTGAGAGAGTTCCAAAAACTAGGTCCAGCAACAGAAACAGTTTGTTCACCAAAAACAGTTCTTGATTTAGGTATGACCAGACAAGAATTATCAGATGACCTCGTTGAATAATGATAAGCCTGGGGGATAAGAACTGAGTTTAAGTATTGTGGCTGGCCAGAGTACAGAGCTGAGCTATATGCAATTAACCACAATCAGTGTGATTCTCCTTACAGATTTTATTTTAGTTACAGTTACAGTTATAGTTAATGGTTTTTCATTTTAGTTATAGTTACAGTTATAGTTAATATTATTTTTTAGTTACAGTTGTAGTTATCGTTAACGAAATCATTTTTGCTTTCGTTAACGAAAACATTTTCGTTACCGTTTCGTTAATGAAAATCACACTGAATTATGAAGACGCGTTACACAATAATTTGCTTAGAGCTTTGACGAATGGGTGCATTCAGCTTCATGAATACACAGCGCTCCATATTCACCGACACCCAAGGCGAACATAGGAATCATTTTGCTTTCGTTAACGGTTGTATTTTCACGTTCTCACGTTAGTTGATATTGCACTTTTTTTTCGTATTAACGAAAATAGCAATGAATTTTCGTTAGTGTTATTTTCGTTATAGTTATAGTTATAGTTAATGATATTTTTTAGTTATAGTTATAGTTATCGTTAACGAAATCATTTTTTGTTCGTTAACGAACATTTTCGTTATCGTTAACGTTAACGAGAATCACACTGACCACAATGATGGCTTTAACAACTTGTAGGTGTTTTGAAGCAGTATTCTGCTGTTCGTTTTCACAGGTGCTTCACTACTTGCATTCAAGTTGTATTCGAAGCTTGCGTTCTACTCCGAAAAAGTCTACGAAAAGGAACTGACAGTAACTCTGAAATCAGCGGCTGAGTAAGACTACTTCAGATACTTTGGTTTATTCAAAATTGAAGCCTGACGAATGCATGAATTGTCTGCCTATGAATTCATAAATCTCTTTCAAACTATGGCTACTGCAGAGTGTCTAAGACTGAGATAAAATTATATTTTTTAGGTTGAGTTCCATTTTAAACTGTCTGAAATATTACAGACTGATTATATTTTCAGCCATTTTCAAAAGGTTGCAATCAAAATTCTCAACAACATGTACAACATGGATGCAGTCGAAGCTTTCCACGTTTTGATCAGCGAGTTGCCCTTTGACCTCGGTCCTTACGTCACACCTCTGCTCATCGCAGACGACTCACAGGCCAAGGACTTCATGAGCCAGTCCTACTGTGAGACATATCTACATAAGATATGGAAAGGAGACATGGCGGTCGAAACGCCTTTCTGGAAGGTAGTCTGAACACACTAATACATGTTATGCATGTACCTATAAATGCACATCTTAAACTACGTAACTGCTTAACTCTACACGCGGACCAGTGTGATCATCGCTCTGTATATCAAGACTGGTCAGTATTAAAAAATTGGCTGCTTAGCCAAAATAAAGGTACAGACTGGAAGCAAAAACGCTGCTTCAGCAGAATAAATGTAAGGAGTTTGTTATATTATCCTCAAGGTTTGGGCGCAGTTTCGGTGTGCGGTCAGAATCGTTGATCGTTGTCTTTATGAGTTGTCTTTGACGCGAGTTCATCGTTACTCTCGAATGCTCTTTTACAGACAAGGACACGAGCATTTTGTGGCGAGAGCGTCCAAACTGGTCTCTTTAGGACCTGATAAATTGCATAGATTGGGACTGGGAATAGGCTTAATACTGACTGCAATGTAACATATATGCACATATATTTTATACATAATTTATGCACATAATATTTTATATGATAAATTATTATATATAATTATGCAGTGCTTTTTTCTGAAAAAAGGTTCCGGAAGGAAACAGTAGGTTCCGGAACGGAATAATTAGAGGCGGGTTAAAATCCCGAGAAAAACAGGATTGGGAGTTTGGAGGGGTCTCAATAAACACTGAAAACAGTTCAAACCACTGAAATTAAATTAAAATAACTAAATTATTGTTTTATAAGGGCTATATAAAAAAATTAATTATTTTTTAGTAGCTGAAAAAAGGTGCCGAAACGCAGTTCGGGCGCGTTCCTGCTGAAAAAAGCACTGTAGTTATCAGTTATGTATCTAATATTATATAGAATATGACTACGAGTGTTGTAATTGCTGACTATATGCGCTGCAGTTATATGGTTTCAGTCGCTTCCTGTCCTGCCTCCATTCGTTGTAATTCCTGGGATTCATTTTGATGGATCGCCGCTGAAGCAAATGGACGTCGAAATCAAGAAGGCCAATCCGAAAAAGTACACGGTTTGGAAAAAAGTCCAGTCCTACTACACGGCTCCGATCACCAAGTTCTACGCAAGAATGGTATGCATACGACTTGAGTTGATCCTTTCTAGCTTTACACAGAGTTGAGGCAAGTCTCTTTTAATCTGTTAGGTGAATAGATAAGGACGGTTCGTTGTTGGACCAGCTACGTTGACCAGTCTTTCCGACCATGTAAAAGCTGTGCCATCTCTGAAGTTATTCAAGTCACAGCTCAAGACCTATCTTTTTAAAGTATCATATGAGTGTCACTGATTTTTATTAAACTCATGTACAACGCAATTTTCTTCGGCCTCGGCTGTGCTACGGTGCTATAAAATCGTTTCAGTATTATTATTATTATATTTTTTTATATTATTATTATTATTATTATTATTATTATTATTATTATTATTATTATTACAGTGGTTAGGAATCAAAACAACTCTGCTAGACAAAACAATTCTGCTAGACATAGTCGTTCAACGAAGACTCAGATGGGTTGGACATGGAGAGAGAATACCAGTTGACCGAATCCCACACAGTGCACTACATGCAAGATTCGAAGGAAAAGACACAAAGGCAGACCAAGACTACGCTGGACAGATAATATAACTGAGGACATAGCATCACTTGGACTAACATTAAGGGGGAAATAGACGTGACAAATGACCGAGGACAATGGAGATCATTTATTCGTACCCATCGCCGCCAAATGGCTGGCGTCAGGAACTGATGATGATGATTTTTTTTCGCCCGAGGTAAAATTAATCCCTTAGGCTCCTAGAAACTATCCGAAGAGCTTATTATTATTATTATTTTTTTTTTAACGAGTGAAAATCCTGTGCGTGAAGAACGAGCGTGCATTATTATTATTATTATTATTTTATTTTTTATTTTTTATTTTTTTTTTATTTTTATTTTTTATTTATTTTATTTTATTTTATTTATTTATTTTTTTATTATTTGTACATTTGTTTATTATTTGTACATTTGTTTATTATTATTATTATTATTATTATTATTATTATTATTATTATTTAAATATTATTATTATTTAAATATTATTATTATTATTATTATTACTACTACTACTACTACTACTACTACTACTACTACTACTACTACTACTACTACTACTACTACTACTACTACTACTACTACTATTATTTAATAACTTTTATAGCGCTTAAATCTAAAATGGCAAAGCATCAACCGATGGAACACCAAACGCCTGGACATATTTTGTTAGATGCGTGTGTCACGGATTGGCTCATTTGGCTGTTGATTTTTTTGCCATGTATTTGAGTATGGGTCTGTCTGTTTCTGCTGATAGACAGGATTTGATTGCTACTGATGACTTACCGCTAGTTATCTGTTTCTGGTTGACAGTTTGCCTATGTGTGCTTCCTCGCTTTGCTGTCCTACTACGTTCTAACTGACCTAAAACCGTTCACTTCGCTTAGTGAAATTGCCGTCTCAGAGTGGATAGTCATCGTATGGGAACTGACGCTAATCGTCGAGGAAATAGTTCAGGTATACACCAGATCACGAATTAAACGATCGCTTAAACTGCATAAATATAAATACATTTAGTAAAGAAGAAGAAAAGAAGAGTAGTCCCTTAAGCTAGCCTTGAGACAGCCATGGGTATGAAGCGTTTACGACTTCATTTTCTCAGCCCTGGCTTTTGAGGGCGGTGGCCAGTCCTCTCCTTTGCCGTCTCATCTCCCACCGACAGTGTACGGTCAGTGTACTCATAATAGATGAGTTGGTTATTTGGTAATATATCGTAAATTAGAACTAAAACTCAATGTCAAGCAACGCTGCGTCAGAAATTTTCTAAAGCACCTAAGTAATTAGAGTAAAAAGAGCAAAGTTAGGTCAGAGTTAGGTCAATGTTGGGTCAGTGTTAGGTCAGTGTTGGGTCAGTGTTAGGTCAATGTTGGGTCAGTGTTAGGTCAGTGTTGGGTCAGTGTTGGGTCAGTGTTAGGTCAGAGTTAGATCAAAGTTAGGACAGTGTTAGGTCAGTGTTCGATCGTTTTGAAGTACTGTTAGCACAGACAGAAAGTCTTCTGACTCGCTTCAAATCTAATTGAATAGGGCTTCAATCTCTGATATGTTAGACAAGATGTATTAGAGTAATTAGACTATGCGTGCAACGAGGTATTGATGTGGCACCTTTTAATTACCTACGCACATGGCGCTTCCTACCATCACAAGTGATGCTAATGTCTACAAGTTCATTCGCACACGAATGAACTATCACTAAGCTGGAAATTAGTATTGAATTACTAATCAGTTAGTGCATGTATTATATGTCTATTTCTACGGGGAATCTAGCTATAGACAATTCACTTTCCACAATATATATATTATTTATTATAATGACAAGAGCACACTCGCGTTACGGACTACAGGTTAAGAATCATGCAGATAATAATAATAATAATGACAGAGAATGTAATAATAATTATAATTATAATATTAATCTACTTATCTTCGTTCGTGCATGTCAGTCTGTCTGTTCTTAGCGTCTACACATCTCTAGACACTGCCACGTCACTCCGTCTTCCTCCCAACGTCTGCTCCGTTCTTCCACGTCCCACCAGCTTCACGTCCAAGTTCTAACTGTCTGCCCTCCTGCCTGCGGTCTTACCTCTTAAACCTTCTCTGGCTCCCTAGCTAACCTCTTCCTTCAAATACCACTAACTCCAATTGCCTAGTCGGCCTACGAGAGAAACTGCCCTACACATTCCTCGTGTTCTCCCCTTCCACGGATAGCGATCAGCCACCAAGGCTCTGACCACAAGATGCTAAATATAACTTCCCTTTCTCGTCTTGCCAAGTATAAGTATAATCATCACTACCAACTCTCAAGACCAACTGGTATACTGACGGACTCCCTGTGATCGTGTAAGCTATTTTTATTTCATCTGAGCAAAGCTCACCACTACTCAGGCTCAGTCTGGCTCACAGCTTAGTGAATGCTAACATACCAATACACAGATACGCATCATTAACAACAATCATCATAATCAGCTGTGCTATAGAACTTTGATCAGTTGAACAATTTTGAACAATTTTCCACTGTAAGCTCTAACATGCATGTAGATCTCAACCAATATATTTCCACCGATCAGCAGATTTCCTATGAAGTCGAAAACGTATTCGAAGTTCCTGGTCCGTACTGGATTGAGAATGAGCGAATGATGCCAACCGAATCATGTCGGATAATTGCAACTGTTGCTCTGCGCTTTGCCATTTGTAGCCAGTGCAATTCATCTCGCATTAAACTGGATATATTCCAGAAAGCTTTAGGCCTAGGTATAGGACCTACTTGCAGAGGCGCGTTTACAGAAAATGGGGCCCTAAGCGCAAACATTTTTTGGGACCCTTCTGAACGCGTAGAATGAGAGTCTGAGACTCTGGAGCTGTTTAGCCTATCATGTGCAAACCCACGAAGTTGAACTTGAAAACTTTTTTGTGATTGTTATTGACACTGTGACAGTGATTACTTATAGAAGCTATTTCAAAGAATGTGAAATTATTTGGTTTAATGTTATTTTTTCTAATTGAAAATAATATTTTCATTCGTTAGGGGGCCCTCCGAGATTTGGGGCCCTAGGCGCGCGCCTAGTGCGCCTACGTGTAAAAGCACCTCTGCCTACTTGATGAATAATGTCGGTTAATACGCTCTAATAGCGACAATGCAGCATTGTAAGTGTGCTTAGTTAGATTTATGTTTTCATTTGTGAATACAATTACAACTTGATTAAATGTTACTTCTCTGTAATTCCTTTGCAGATTGTAACCATATCCGATACGGGACCAATGGTCAAAGCTAAATTGAACTACACCATCTGGCACTATTACGAGAAGCTTCGAATGGACCTGTACGTCTTCGAGCTGTACCTTCGTAGCCGTAGATGGAACAACGTTGACCTCGTCATGGTTCTATTGTTCATTGTGTCCTTTGCCCTGCGCTTCTCTTTGCCCCTCGAAACGTTCCAGATGGCACGATTCATCTTCGCTGTGACGGTCATTGTCTGCTATTTCCGGTTGCTGAGGTTCTTGTGTTTTCAAAATAAACTTGGACCGAGAATCATCGCTATTCAGATGATGGTGAGATCAGCAGTTCATCTCTCTTCCAATTCAAAGTCATTTGTTGAATCACACACAACAATTGTATATCTAATGCAGGCCAAGCCCAGTTGCCAGAGAAAGGAGATAGAGAGGTGCTGCAAAGAGGGGTTTCGGTGCGGTCGAGAAAGAATGGAAGGCGACTCAAATAAAGTTCTATCCTGTCACATGATCACTTTGGTGATTAACTTGTTCAGCATTAAATTTCTTAGAGAAATTTCGTACTTTCAGAGTTCTACAACGATTTCCAACGTTGGTGGAGCTATCGAGTAGCCTTTGAGCATAAGTTGTCTCATCCTCATCAGGATGATGATGATGGTTTCTGTGATGACGATGATGATGATGACGATGGCGATGGATGAGGAATGAAATATAATTTGATGATGACGTAGACGATGACCTTGACTTTGACTATGACGATGATGTTGACGATGAATACGACTGTGATTATGATGACGACGTTGAGGATGAAGATCGCTGTGACCATGAAGATGATGTTGACGACGAAGATGATTGTGACTATGACGATGATGATGGCGATGACTGTGACTATGACGTTTACGATGAAGATGACTGTGATCATGAAGATGACGTTGACGATGACAATGAAGATGACTGTGACTATGACGATATCGTTGACGATGACGAATATTAAGATGACGACTGTTGAATCTGCAGCTGACTGAGGTGTTGAAGTTCCTCGTCGTCTTGGCTGTCTTCGTCGTCAGCTTCGGAGTTGCATTCCAGGCCATCCTTAATCCAAATCAGACTCCGTCGTGGACGACGTTTGCTGACATTCTCTACCGACCCTACTGGGAAATGTTCGGGGAACTGTTTCTTATGGATGACCCAGGAATGGGTGAGTTGCAGATCCAGTGGCACATCGACCATCGGCCGATGTCTTGGACGTTTCATAACGGCGCTATATAAAACATTAGATTAGATTGGGTTGGATTAAATTAGATAAGATTAGATTAGATTAGATTGGATTATATTAGATAAGGTTGGATTAGATTAGATTAGAATTTCTTAAATGAGATTGTAGTGCCTGAGAGCTAACAGATATTTCTTAAGCAAACAGCTGTAGATCTCAGCAACAGTTGCTTATTAGTAACAACAAGAATAGAAAGGTCAGTTCGTGTACACTACACTGTTTCTTAAAGCGTTATATAAATATCTGACTTTCTTGATGAAACGTTTCGTTTGCACTCTCTGGCGTTGCACTAATGAATTTGTTGAGGAAATGTCTTCCGTGTTAAAGTTTTCTGTTTTACTGTGCAGGTGTGCATGAGTTCGGCGTTTAAGTTGGGGTGCATTTCATGAGGTCGGAACTTGCTTCTAACGTCGATGCCTTTGTAATGAGAACGGTTGAACTCTTAGAAAGTTAACATACAGTTCTCCAGTAGTGATTGTTTGTTGTTATGACTGGACCGGCTTATAAACTCTACCTGAACGTGTATGGGTTGTGTTTTAGGACGCCCGATGAGCAATGCTTCCTGTCAGACGATAGCCAACCAGTTGTCGATGTATGCGGATGGAACCCACATCAACTGCTACGAATGGATGGCTCCCGTTCTTCTCGCAATCTATCTTCTTATCTCATCTGTACTTCTACTGAATCTGCTAGTCGCTATTTTCAGGCAAGTGACGGAATTCAGCAGTTATCCTTCTGTCAGGCGACAGATTACGATGTTATCAGATTACCAGTTGTTACTAAAGAGAGCACTGTAAAGCAGTCTTGTTGTCCTCGAGACCAAGGTCTTGGTCTCGAGGTGCACTCGATTTCATTTTTAAAAGCCTTGGTCTTGGTCTTGGGACCAACAGTCTTTGTCTTGGTCTTGGTCTTGAGGTTCAAAGTCTGGGTCTTGGTCTTGCAAGACCAAGACTTCTGTCAATATGATCAGTCATTTAACAAAATGCAAGAATTTTAAAAATTTATCGAGTAATTACTAATACAATTGCTTTAGTATTTATACGGCGGGAATGAGGCTTTACTGTTGTTTTTGAAAATTATTTTGACTTCCGGTTATTTACCATAAAATGATTTCAAAACAGACTCAATATTTGTACATTTACATCCTAGTGCTTGCAAAGCTGTTGTGTGTGCCAACGACTTCAGCACCTGTAGAACGTAGTTTTTCATATAGAAGAATTTTTTCTCGTTTGGAAAATTCTGAGCGAATTGGTTTTTATAAAATGCAATAAGCATTTGGAATAACATTTCGCATGAAGAACTTTTGTAAATACGAAATCGGAATTCTCTGCAGTCTGCATTTAGAGTTGTTTTACTTGAATAAAATACTCATGTTTTAATTAAAATAACGAGTAGTCCGACTCGACAATTTTGTAGTAAGGAATAGAAGTCTGGATATGATTGCCATTTTTGGGGTCTTGGTCTCGGTCTTGGTTTTGAAGTTCAAAGTCTTGGTCTTGGTCTTGAGGTTCAAAGTCTTGGTCTTGGTCTTGAGGTTCAAAGTATTTGTCTTGATTTTGAGGTTCAAAGTCTTGGTCTTGGTCTTGAGGTTCAAAGTCTTGGTCTTGAGGTTCAAAGTCTTGGTCTTGGTCTTGAGGTTCAAAGTCTTGGTCTTGGTCTTGTGGTTCAAAGTCTTGGTCTTAGTCTTGAGGTTCAAATTCTTGGTCTTGAGGTTCAAAGTCTTATTCTTGGTCTTGAGGTTTTAGGTCTTGACAAAAAACTGCTGCAAAGAATTCATAGGCTGCAACACGGAAGAACATTAGCTAAAGCGGATGTCGATCGGGCATCTCCATTTGATTGGGCTTATGATTCTGTATGCCACGTGCATTACGACAACGGCCAATGAGTCAGATTATATTAAATTAAACTAGATTAGATTAGATTAGACTTAAACAGAAGGAAGGCGACTACAAGTCTGGAGATTTTTATGAGTCATGCATGAATTGAGAGTCGTCTTTGGACCGATTCAGCGCAAAACGAGTTCACTGCCAGAGACCGTAACACGCTTCATTATAACATGAGTTCTGATATAAGAAGGTCGGGGACATGGATCCCATTACGTACTCACCTACAGAGACTCAACTTGTTATAGCACGTTCTCGTAATACAGTTGTTTTTATTTTGCGCAATCAAAACACGAGAGAGAATAAATATATATATATATATATATATATATATATATATATATATATATATATATATATATATATATATATATATATATATATATATATGGAGAATCTATCCTCTCGAACGAGTCTCATGTCCTCCGTCGTCTCTTTCCACCCCAAATAGGTCGGATTTATTCCCTCCGCCCTCGTGCACATGAATATTCTCTTCCACCCAACGATGACAAGAAATTCATCCCTCGCCTTTTGTATAGAAAGCATCTTCTATCCATCTGACTGATTCTCAAATCTTGCTAGCAAATACATTTCTTTGTCATAACACTGGAAATATATGCTTTATTATCATTATTGCTATTATCGCTTTAGACTGTTATAAGTAGGGCTGTGCCGAACATTCGCTTCGTACTCGCTTCGGGGCCCAATGGTGGGCCGAATAGCTATTCGCTATTCGGCCGAATAGTAGCGGTCGGATCGAATACGAATAGTGGTCACGTGACATCTGTTTCTGCATATGCGGTTGCCATAGCGAGTGGACTGAAGTAACTCTCTCATTAACATAATTTCCTAGTTTACACAGACCGGCACAAGGATGCAAAAATAACATGTAGTTAACTGTTTACTTTAAGTTTATGTATTAAATTTACTGAACTGAAACGTTGTTTACATTTGAAATTTTGAATGTTGTCGGTAGACCTATTTTGTACACTATTCGTATTCGGATGAATAGTTGGTCCAGTTATTCGTATTATTCGGCCGAATAGTGATAATCACCTATTCGGTACAGCCCTAGTTATAAGTTGTGATGCGGTGTGTCATCCTTCGTTGATTAAAAATACACGAATATGCATATAAGATTCCTGATGTGGCTACCAACGATCATCTGGCATATATAGGAGTGTCAGTTGCCTGACCAGTATGACCTCATTTCACCTGACTTGACCTGAACTGACATGAACTGATTCGATTCGATCATGTCTAGCTTTTGCCTTAACGTTCCTCAGTTTACCTTATCTTGTTTTACTTTGTCTTATCTTATCGTAACTCACCTTGTCTGGCCTTATCGTTTTCCTTGTTTTATCTTACATTATCTGAAATATTTACCATGCAACGATCGTAGTAGGAACTGAGTGGCGAAATGTCTTGTGCTGGAATTTCAGTGAGGCGTACGAAGAAATAGAAGGAATGTCTCACAAGGTCTGGCTGATCAACTTTTACAGCCTGATTCAGGAATCCTACTACAACACATGGCTGCCTCCTCCACTCAGCATCCTGCCTGACGTGTACACCATCGCTAAGATATGCCTATCGCAGAAACAGAAACAGAAACCGCTTGAAGATGATTTTCGTGAGTGCTTATCTTCACGTTCATTCATGTAAATTAATGTGAGTCTAAAGAGACAATCCATTTCGGAACCTGGCTGATACCTGGTTCAAGTGTCAACCGTTCAAGAAACTTGACGCACACTTTGGAGGAATATTTCTGTGGTGGTAAATTGCAGCGTCATGAAGGTCTTTGCCTGCCTGAGTATGGCGATGATCTCCACATCTGAGGAAACGTCTGCTCCCAGGATGAAAGTCCAAGCCATCTTATAAACTCTGGCGTTATGCAGTAGTGTAGCTATATATAGGGTTGAGATCTTATGTTGCAGTTTATAAAGTATCCAATGATGTAATGATCTACAGTTTGCATAGCGACTCTAAACGTTCTTAGAAACAACGCCATCAGATGTAGCTTATTTAATCACCTCCGTACCTGTAAAGAAATCATTAATTCGTGATATGGTCCAGAAGATTGTTGGACTTCGCTGCTATTAACAAAGATGTTTCAATTAAGGCAAATGTTTAATTATTGGCATTTTAGGAAAACTATAATATAGGCCCCCGCATTGTTCGCATACAATACCAATAATTAATTAATTACCGTAATACTATTATCTGGGTAATGATGATCATGACAATAGTCTAATGCTGCTAACTGATAATGGTGAAGGTTTGGTGCAGAATGAGGCGTTTGTTTTGAAACTCTGTTATTTTCAGGGCAACCACATCAACCATCCACTGATGAGCTACAAAAGAAGGCATGCAAAGGAATAAAGATGGACGCCATCATCTCACGAGGCAAGCAAAGAAATAAAGATGGAGACGAAGATGATGATTAATCTGGAAAACGTTGTGCTTTACGCAGTCAGCGTGCTAGATTGCAGTTCAGCTGTTGACAGAGGACACGGAGTTTAGTATAGTCTCCAGCAAATTGCGACCGTACGTTACTTACTGGAATAACGTACGCGTACCGTACGTACGTTATTGAAAAGAATGACGGACGCGTACCGTAAGCGTACGTGAAAAATGTAATTGCAGTTACAGAATTAACAAAATTCATTTATGGAAGCATCTGTGTTCCATATGCACTTCCGTCATCGTCATCTTAGTTGTTTACTGTACGAGTACGACGAGTAAAACCCTCGCGCAAAATGAGCATCGGGTATTAATTTTAATTTTTGTTTTCACTAATCTTAATCTAGCATTATTGGTGTTATCGCCAGAATAGGCCTATTACACATCGATCAGTTTAGCTCTACAGTATAAGATTTGTTGGATTTTGTTGACTTTTGTTGGGCACAATGCTATGTATTTTATTTTCGTCATGAACTGATGTCAACGTACGGCATAACAACGCACGCGTACCGTAGATGTTATAGAAAGAAATAACATAGGTTCCGTACGTACGGTCGCACACTGGTCTCCACTGCTTAACGACATCTTATGGCTGTCAGGGCTGTTGACGTCTACTCCATCTGACAATTCAGAGGAATGAAGCTGGCCAGGGGTTAAAGTGGGTGGGAACGCGTGGGAACGGCGTTCCCACTGCTCTCGAAATTCTTTGCTTGTGTTCCCACTGCTCACGCATGCGTTCCAATGAAGCTCTTCTTTGGCGTTCCCACTGCTCACCCAAACCACTTTATCCACTGAAGCTGGCTAGTTCAAGGATATCGAGACGTCTGTTGGCCATTGTTTGAATTTATGAGCAAAGAATTAGTTGAATGTTTGGTGACCTTCTATCTCGGTGCACATGATCAATGCGTTAAACAGAAGACTGAGCATGACATTGTACGTCGAGTGTTGACATGTGATTATACGCTTCAAAATTATGTCATAACTGAGGCAAGTATACGTGGGCCAGAGGCCTCTTAAAGACCATGTACCAGACATTTTCCGGAAGTGCCGAGTGACTGATATTATAGGTATTATAAGAAAACGCAGGCAGTACAAATTTTCTTCCTCGATGGTATGGGTAAATTATCACTTGACCATGACATAGGCCTATACAGTTTTTCACGAGATGATCGTATCTGTGATCCAAGAAACTATATTGTTATCTTATACCAATTGTGACCTATCGTCGCGTCGTCGTTTTCACTTCTGCGTCAAATTCTTCATAAATATACGAATTGGAAACGGCCTCTAATAATTGGCAATACTTCTTATAACCTCTTCTCTAGTTTAATCTCGTCGAAATATTTCATTGGAGCCAGATGATTATTTCAACTGTCACGCTTTCAAGATTAATGCACGTTGTTCTTGACTACAGTTTATAGATTCTGTTTTGAAAGTTCGTCTGTAAATATACGCTGGTGCCCGCGACGTCGCTAACTTAGGCGCTCTAGAAATCTTAAGATTACGATTACGAAGCACAAAATTCATTTATGGAAGAATCGATGTTCCAAACGCACTTCCGTCATCGTTATATTAGTTGTTTACGAGTACGACGAATAATATAGACAATTGCGATTTTCATAGAACCAGATTGTTATTCAACTACCAAGCTTTCATAATTAATGCACTCAGTTTTCGACTATAGTTTGTGTCTTCGCTCTCTTCCAATCCATAACTTTGTGCCGCTTCGATTGTTAATTCTGTCCCGCGACTGTTTGATATCATCATCCGAAGTATTGTTTAATCGTTTATCCGTTAACTTATAAATTATTCAGATCATCAAAAGCAGGACTACTGTTTATGATAGCTATGGTGTGGATGACTGTTAATTGTTTCTGTAGTAATTCGGTGCTAATTAGCTTGTTAAAGGAAGAAATTCAGATAATTAAGACTTCCTTCGGGATTAATTCAGCTTGAATTTAAAAATTAAACGATCAAATCGAAACTTTCCAATCGAGCTGACTTCTATACGCTACGCTTTTTGTCTTCTGCTGAATGTATCAATCGACTGTAGACTAATCGTGAATAAAGTATCATTTTTCTGATAGCTGTACCTGTTATGGTGTAAATCTCATCAAATCAAGTAATTTCTAACATTTATGTTTGAAACGGAAACAATTAAAAATACCTTTCATATTGTAACTGGTCTAGTTAGCTACATCTCATACTCCTCTGTGTAAGAGAGCATGCCGATCGCGATTCACCTCCCGAAGGCGGGTTATTCCAGAGATTTAAATTTCGGGCTAGCACAGTCCGTACACGAGAACCATAAATGGCGTGGCACCTATTCAAACGGACAGCGGTGGTGAAGGATCTCACCCGATCAATTCATTGAAAAATGAGCAGGGTCGAGGCCATACGGTCGCTATAGAAAATCGCGTACATTTAAATTGTATTGCATTTAATTTATTGAAAATACAATATAATGTAACGCAAGCAATATTACTATTTGCTTAGGTTGCAAACAAAGGAGTTTTATATTGTATACATGATACTTTTTTATAGGTAAGGAGGGGGAGTAATTCCGACGTTAAATTCCACTTGTTAGACCATGAATTACAAACAAATTGTACATGACACCAGTGTTGTTGTGGTTCCTGTACAGCACACGCAATACATGTCCCCAAAAACTGTATGTGTGCATTCGTTCATTCATTCATTCTCTCCATTCATTCATTCAGTAGTTGGTCGGTCGTTCAGTCAGAAGACTAAATAAGCTATGGTGTTATATTGGTGGGTTGCCAACTCGGCTACATTGATTACAATGACGGTGAGCCAGAGGACTGGCCATCCGCCCTCAAATGCCGAGGCTAAGAAAATGGAGTCGCTATCACTTCAAACTCATGGCTGCCTCAGGTCTAGCTTAAAAGACTGTTCTTCTTTCTCTTCATTCATTCATTCATTCATTCATTTATTCATTCATTCATTCTAAGGACTTGATATAGCGCCTCTTCAAGATACCTGATACCTACTCAGAGGCGCTCCCAGCCACAGCTAAAGAAATGAGATTTGAGGGACTTACAAAAAGCAGGCGAGTTTAACAGTGGCAGCAAGCGCAGGTTTAAAGGTAGGCCATTCCAGATGCAGGGCCCTACAACCGAAAAGGCCCGACACTGTCTAATAGCAGTGCGAGCACGGGGGACTAAAAGCTCCCCCCTTACCGAAGAGCGGAGAGATCGACGAGCTGAAATATCAGAGACAAAGATCAGACAGGTAGGATAGAGCACAGCCTAGAAGGCACCGCGAGTCAATTCGGCACCAGGAAGCAAGTGACAAACGTCATTCCAGCTCATCACGTTGGCACATGAACGCCTCAGATGGCGGTATTGCATCGTCACATAAGAGAATTTCTTGTTGAGAGGTGCTCTCTTCAGCCTGCACAGATATGCAGGTGCCGCGCTTCCACATTTCAACTCGAGCCCATTTGCTATGGACAATACTCCTGGAAGGGTCTCCGGTTGCATTCACGCACTGTTGGTTTGACTCTGTGCAGCAGACGGTTTCTAAGTGTCTGCGACGCTCTTGTTTAGATCAGTAAGATAGTTAAGTGCCTACTTAAAATGAGGTAGTCTACCTAAAAGGTTGCCTACTTAAAAGGTTGCCTACCTAAAATGAGATAACTTAGTAAAAAAGAGGTTACCTACTTAAAATGCCAGTGTCAAATCGGCCACCATATGTTGCATATGACGGGACTCGATAATTCAGTTGAGCAGGAAGCCAGTGTTCGGTCAGCCACCATGATGCACTTGACAGGGCTAAGTGAACTCAGATGAACAGGGTGTCTACTTAAAATACTCTATGTTAGACATGCATTTATACAATGTTGTCTTTGGAGCTCAGTTCACAACAAAAGAGCCAGAAAGCCAGGTGCTCGATCAGCAACTAAGCTGCATTTGACAAGACTCAGCCAACTCAGTGGGACAGGAAGCCAGTGTCTGGTCAGCCACTATTCTGCGTTTGACGAGGCTCAGTCAACTCAGTGGGACAGGACGCCAGTGTCTGGTGAGCCACTATTCTGCGTTTGACGAGGCTCAGTCAACTCAGTGGGACAGGAAGCCAGTGTCTGGTCGGCCACTATTCTGCGTTTGACGAGGCTCAGTCAACTCAGTGGGACAGGAAGCCAGTGTCTGGTCAGCTACTATTCTGCGTTTGACGAGGCTCAGTCAACTCGGTGGGACAGGAAGCCAGACAGACAGGCAGTATTCTGCATTTGACGAGGCTCAGTCAACTCAGTGGGACAGGAAGCCAGTGTCTGATTAGCCACCACGGTTTGCATCGAGGATCGATGCGTCGTCGACAGATTGAACGTATGCGCGATATAATATCGTCTTCAGAAACTCTAGAAGGCGCAGGTGACGGGGGTCAGAGGAGCGACCACCGGCTCTACCTGTTCGATGTATTATGTATGAAGGCAGTTTGACCCCAACGTCCGCCCGCCCAGCCGAGGACAGCCGCATCTACGTATACCAGTCTGGCTGCTGCAGCTGATTCCGCCTGGGCCCACCGTAGGTGGCGGGAGGGCGGGAAGGACGGCCTCTGACTGGGGCATCATGCGCGGGTCGCATGTCGGCGAAATTTGTCGATGTTTTCGGCGATCGGATTGCCTTCATTATCGGCAATCTTGAATGCGCTTGCATGACAGCTGCCCGTCGCTTCTTTAATTGCTATGGTAAGCGAATCCCGTCCGCCGGCCATAGATAATCGGTCGCGGGCGCACGGTCGCATACGCGCCGATAACGGTCGGACGAGGGGAAGGGGGAGGGACGATCGCAACGGGTCTAGTAAGGTGCTGCAGGGTTAGGTTTGGAGTCAGCGTCAGGGTCGGAATTTTAATTGTAACTAAGGTCAGCGGTGTGTGTTACCTAACCATTACCACTGCCAACTAAAGCAGCTTACCATGTCGGGTGCGGTTGGGAAGCGGTAAAGCACAGAACGGGATAATTGGAGTACATCATTTGAGGGCTGTCGACGGGAAAGGAGGGAGAGAGAAAAAGACAGACAGACAGACAGACAGACAGACAGACAGACAGACAGACAGACAGACAGACAGACAGACAGACAGACAGACAGACAGACAGACAGACAGACAGACAGGGAGGCATGGAGGTACGGAGGTAAGGAGGTAGACAGCGAGGTAGCAGATGGGAAGTTAGGCACGGAGTCAAAGAGGCGGGGATGGGATGAAAGGAGGGAGACAGGGATAGAGGGATCCGTGACCTTGACAGAGTGTCGCAGGTTAGGTTCCATTGTAGTGTTCTGAAAGTCTTTCCTTTCGAACTGCCGATAGCGCTTCGATTTAAATGGCGTTTGCATTAATTTGCATAGGCCGACAATAGACCTATGGGCATCACAGCCTGACCAAATGGCACAGAAGAGCCGAGCCAGTCAGGGACACAAAGTGCTAGAGAACTTCAGCAAAACATGATCATCATCATCACCACCACCAGTAGAAAAAATCACTGAATAAACATGGCGATTGTATCATGGGCCAAGGATTGAAAGTATCTACTCGTTGATATATAAGCATATGGTTATTACCATGTACATGTAACTATGTATGTGGGATTTGTATAATGTATATATATATAAAGTTATATATATGTATATATAACTTTCACATGTAATTAATCTTAAAAGAACTAGCGTAATTGATTTAAATTTAGGCTAATGAAGACTAATGAATTTGGACTGAAGAGCAGAGTAGTGAGAGCATAGGCCTACACTCTGTCGTTTAGCCTTTCATCTGTTTTAATTACCTCTTTATAGGGGTTGACGAGGGGGTCATCGCGTAATGTAATGTGAACCATTTTATCTTCCATGGTCTTTCTGTCTGTCTGTCTGTCTGCCTGCCTCTTGTCTGTCTGTCTACCTCTTGTCTGTCTGTCTCCTACCTGTCTGTTGGTCAGTATGTGTTGTAATTTGTCCGATTCCTTTCTGTCTTGTTACCGTATACTACGTTATATATAATCAACGTCATCGTGATAATAAACGAAAACTCTCGAAGTTCTGCTCGATGGACAAAGCTGTTACTATTTCTAACTTCGACTTGTAATTAATTATTGCTAACAAACACACGGATGCATATCTTTTAATAATTATATCTTTAAATTTAATTTAATTTAATTTTAATTTATTTAAATAAAACTTACGCCCGTGTATATAAATATGTATGCACGTGTGTACGGTACTACGGTTCGTTAATTTTAAAGATGCATCAAGCCAGTGTTTAATCTAGACGTCTTTGGGGGGAAATGTCCCCCCCCCAGGATTGATGTTTCCCCCAGAGGCCAGCAATATTACAATGTAGAGACCTTTAGGGGAGGAAAATTCCCCCCTCGCCCACGATACATGTGGATACATGGTTCCCCCCCAGAGAGATGAATTTCTAAAAAAAAAGGTCATCAACCTTTTTTGAGAGAGTAATTGCTGTATGAAAAGTTTAAAATCGGACGAAGGACTAAAAAAAGGTCATCAACTTTTTTTGAAGATGAAATTAGGAAAAGTCCGAAACTTTCTTTTTCAAGATGGCTGAAAAAATCTTGTGTCAATTCTTTGCTGCCCCCAGAAACCTTGTTTCCCCTCCCAGAAGAGGGGGACTAGATTAAACACTGCATCCAGCGATATCCATACGGAGACACTAAAATTGCGCCAGGGCCTCTATAAATATTCGCTTAAATATGTAGGCCTACTGTATCTTTATTCGTATTTGTATTTGTAGTTTAGATTTATTTTCTTGCTTGTTTCTCGCCCTCTGATGCCAACCGGTGCCTCCTAAAACGAAATAAGAGCAGTCGCAACAGAGAAGCATATTATTTTATAGTCCATGCCTGAACAATTCAACCGTTTTAGCAGAGACATAGAACGGAGCTCCTCTGCATAACTCCTCTCTCTCTGGTCTCTTCATGGCAACTGGACTCGGATCTCCACTGAACAGCTCTGGACAACCCCTCTGACATGACTCAGCGCTCGTTTGTAAGCTGGTGCCTTGCGGTTAGATTTCAAGACTGTATAAATTTGGAGTTTACGGTTACGATACAGTATTAAATTGTTGAATTACAACTGAAAGTGTTTTGAAACGTAGCTGATTTCTTTCAAGTGACCTTATACTTAGAATGCGTACGATCTCCGTGACGCTGATATGGCTTTATTTCTATCTAGATAATCACTGTTTGGCAAAGAAATACAAACGCATACAGACACCCATACATTTGCGCATACGTGCAGACATACGTTAATGTGCAGACAGTTAGCCGGTGGGTTGGTGGGTGGGTTGGCCGGCGTGTGCCGCGTGCATGCGTAGCCGTAGATCGTAGCCGTTGGCTTCTTTGCATTGGTTACAATTCAATCTCTCTGCCTCAGCAACTGCCATCACCGCCAGTCATCATTAAATATCATCATTGGCGAAGCTGCTCAGACGCGGTCCGTCGATTCTTGACCCGCGGGGCCCGTTAACCGTTGTTACCCTACGTGATAGAATGTCGCTGCGGCCAACGGCCCTTCTCGATAGCAGCTGCTCGCTACTACGTCGCGTCGTTTAGGTATGCGACGATGGGGCACAATAGAACACAGACACACACACATACACACAGACACATACACATACATAAACACGCATACACACCAGCATACACACGCTTGACCGCCAAGTGACCACACTTCTGGTCATGGAATTCTGTAGGCGGCGAAAACACAATGGCACCTCTCCAACTCTCTCGACCGCTCTGGCCTTATTTATACACTCGAAATGAGCGACCAATCTGTCGAGAAGCCTTCAAGTGTTTCCTTTTCGTTGAAATCCAAATGTCGTATGGCCTTCAGGTGGCACGGTGCATGGCTGAGCGGGTGACGCGTCGGCTGTTCACCTGTGCGACTCGGGTTCGAATCCCGAGCTATTCATGTGAAATCATCGCATTGTTGAACTGTGCGTTTTAACAACGGAGGCTATCGTCTTCGATACGAGTGTCTCTTTAAATCAAACACACATGCATGCCGTTACCAGGGTGAGAATTGGCGGGGAACTCGGGGTTAAACCCTCCTACAGTTTGCTGATGTCATCACTTTAAGGAGGTTAAGCTTTCTATTGCATTTTTTAATATTCTCAGCTTGCAAAACACGGATAAAGTATTCAACTCCACATGGATCAAACTCATCAAAGTCTGACCCCCCCCCAATCTTTTTTCTACAATTCTCACACTGGACACTACCTGTCTATAATCGATGCAAAAAAACGATCTGGTCAACTCTGCTAAGTGGTATAGCTCTACATAAATAGAGTATTGACGCTAACTGTTAGCCCTGTCGCATGTCCTTGTTTAGTGACCTAAAGCACAATCAGACAAGTTGGATGTTGAGCGCTTGTCGTAAGGAGAGCGGCCACATTATTTTAAGCTCAGTGTTCTTCAATGCAGTCTGCAGTCGTCTACCCTTAAGCGAATCCATCTTTAAAGTTGGGTTGCAGATGCTGTATTGGTGTCTCTTAGGGTGATACACTTGCAAGGTGAATTCTCAAGGGGTATACTTGAATGAAAGAACCGCGCTGGTACAAATACTACTGATTCTCTCATATTGAAGATACACTGTGTTCATACGTTTCGCACCTACCTAAAAGTATCCGTCTCCACCCACAAATCGTATTCTGATGCCATTTACTGGACTGCAGCTTCGGTTCTTGTGACAGACTTCAGAAGATGGACCACAGGGCCTTGGTACATGCACCGATGGATTCCAAACAACGTCCATATCCGAATCTTTTAATCTTCTCATGAACTATAACTTCTAACTATAAGTTCCGTGTATCCAATTCTATATATGCTCATCTTCGTTGTCGTGCGTCTTATAATTGTTTTTAATTAACCACATAATTAAGGCTAATAACCATGGGCGTCCGCAGGAATTTTTAATAGGGGCAAAAAAATTTGGGGGGGGGAATTTTTAGGGGGAGCAAAATGACGCTATTCATGAACACAGAGCACGTGACAATTTTACAAATAAGTAATGGCCAAGAACTAATCTAAATAATCAAGTGTCTTTTCGCATTGAAAATCGTGTAGGGACTGTTGTATAATCATAATAATCAAAAGATTTTTTTTTATATTTGGTAAAATCCAGGCGGCAAATGCCCCCTTGCCGCTCCTGACGCCCATGCTAATAACAGTGCTCTCAAACTTTCTGATATTCTTAGGCCTTATTTAAAAAATTTGCCTGGTGCAAGCAAAAGCGAAATCGCAGAGACCTTGCCTTCTATATATACTGTTAATATATAGAATGCAACATGCTCTCAGTCTATATATAGGGCAATGGCAGGGACTAGCGCATGACATCCAAAGATACCGCATGGCACGAAAGCTCGAGCAGCTCTTACCAGATCCACTTGGATCGAATCAATGTGATCATTTAACAGTTGCTAGCACACAATTTTATTCAACTCAAACGTTACAACAAGAGCCTTCATCTGACATTTCGCTGATATTTAGCGAAATAATTGAGCAAATTATGGTTAGCACCCAAACATTATTTGCACAATGATTTTAAAGCTACAGTATATCCAGCACAAGATTGTTGTAAGACACATTTGGCACAAGGTCAAATCGATTTTGCACAAGATAAAAAAAATCGGCACCAGTTCAAGAAAAATTTGACAAAAATCGAAATAGTAAAAATTCCACAAAGGGCAAAATTACCGATTCAATATATCGTCAAATTAAAGCTAAAATGCAACACGAGATAAAACGACTAACTAGAAACCTGTCAATCTCACTTTCTGCACAAGTAATTGACGATACGACGAGCAGAGATCCCTTCAACAGATTTGAGCGGATTACGTAAGAAAATCCGTGGAGATCTATAAAGCCAGAGGAGTTATTCACGACGATATAAGGGAGTCCTTCCACACGAGAATCACTCTGTTTGACGCATTTGCTGTCAACCATATCGCAAAGAAGACACTACGCGCAAGACTCAAGGAAAGATACAAAAGAAGTAGACTAAGGCCACGATTGATACAAAATACATTAAAAAAACATAATAATTCGGACTAAACACGAGGAAAACATTGGACTTGATTAGCGACCAAGAAGAACGAGAGATCATTCAATTGCCGATAAAATGGCTGGCATCAGTGAATGACAATCGTGATGATGATGACGATAATAATGATGACTATGATGATGATAACGTTGATGACGATAACGACGACGACGATAATGATGACGACAACGACGATGACGTTGATGACGACGACGACGATGATGATGACGATAAATTTGGCTGAAGCTGAAACCCGAAAATTCGATAGAAAACAAATTTGAATGTTATATAATTTGGCACATAGTCAAAGACAAGTTACTATAGTAAACGTGAAATAATTGATGCCGAGTTTTCTACAGATTCATCAAAGTACTGACGTATGTCATTACAGGAACGTTAGCCCTGTGTCTCTGGTCCCTCGTATAGACATAATTAACATGAAAGAACAACATAAAGCTGGACAACTTCTAAACTATAATCTTATTTACATGCACCAAAATGTATTTCTAATAAATGCTTCATCCAATAAAGACACATTATGATTAATCAATAATAAATACCTGTACCTAATAATTGCACCTAATAATGATTGCATCAAACGTTTCTCCAACAACAAAAAGCGATCGAAAAATAAATTTAAAAATCACGCATGGCACTATTCATTTATACCCTCTTCTCATTTTGAGATTGACCTATAAACAAAATCAGTTATTCACGAGTATTTACAATTAGATTTTACACCGTTATTTCAGAACACCGCTGCAGTTTTTGGACGGTGCCAGGTGAATAAGTGCAACAAAGTAGCGGTAACAAAACCGTTGTGTACATGTCTCCCTAGAAACTGGTCTCAGGATTTGAAAGATCTCTCGGCCGAAGCGCTATAGACGACCACATCAACAGTACACATTTTTAATCATTTGCGTTGGTACTCAAGCATACTGACCTCTGAAAGGTTGGCGATTTATTTGTAATAGAGATTTGCAATCAATATTTGTCTGCAGACTATTCAAAAGGACCGCATAGTTATCTGTTTGCATGCAGGTCGTAGTGACCGTTTGTAAGGGGAAACATGTCTGCGACGACGTCTCTAGAAGAAAGTGTCTGCTGTCATCAGCAATTAGCAACTACTTTCAAGTGTTTATTAGTATTAAAAGTGCCAGAAGTGTTTGCATAGGTGAGTCACAAAAACAATTTCGCCGATAAAACCAATCTCTTGGCCTTCTTCAGTTTATCGCTCCAGCATTTGCTCCTTCGTATATATAACATGTTTACACGTAGATAAATATATTGAGAAATAGCCAACGCATATATATGTCATATATGTTATATGTATCGACATATACATGCTTAGATATATATATATATATAATTGGACTGATAATCGATCTCATGATAGCGCATTACATCCTATTCGACCATATGCAATCCTTTTAAAACTTCGACGAAATACACAACTTATAAGATAAGCCACTTGCTCAGTCGAACATGATTAATAAACTCAGCCTCTTTAAAGACCTTCGCGTGGTTCTTATATATAGGTGAACCGTGCAGAAATTTTGGCCTTGAAATCTTCACGTGATGACTTGCATGTATACAATGACACATAGGCATAAAATATAGGCTAGACCCATTAGCACACATAGGCTACATATACACATCTAATGACGTAGGCCTATTATAGATCTGCCATATAAAACCATATGTGACATTTATATATAGGCTACATATATAGCACAGGTCTCTATGTGACATGCATTAAGCCGATATATAAATACAGATTAAGGACTATATATATAGTGTGTTCTGAATCATTGCTTCTTATCTCTCAGTGCTCAACTGCGCGTTCAACGATTTTTTAACGGTTCCAGGCGGCAGTAAGTTCAAGAGCGCTCTCAGAAGTCTAGTGTAGACAGACAACAAACATAAAAACCGTAAAAAGTTCAACAGAATTTTCGCAACCGTTGTTCCATAGGAACGCTTAGAAACGCGTAAAAAATTTCAACTTCAACTTTTAAAGTGATCTCCAGCTGAGAAGAAAAGAAAATCCAATTTCTAGTCCAGGTTTCCTCCTTCATAATTAAATTGTTCAATACATTTAAACTTGCACGGCGGAAAAGCTTAATGGCCTAGTCGTCGAAAACTGTCGTGATGCTTATTACATTAGCCTAACTCACTGTTGTTTTAAGTTTGCAACTTTTTGTAGATTTCGTCGTTTTGTCTTTAAATTCTCTTTATCGCTTTTCTATGTCAGTTTAATTTGAAGTTTTTAACTCGTAAATTTCATCTTTTTTTCTCTACATTCTCTGAAAATAGTGACTTGATTTTAAGAGCTGCGGGCTCTTAATGAAGCCGAAGCGGTCACATAAATAAGGCACACCGTGTTTAAAAAACAGTAACTAATACCTGAAGCCAGACAAATTTGTAAAATTGCTACAAAGAGCTGCGATAACTTTCGAACTTTGGCCACAATAACTTTATTACCACACAGTTGATGCCTGTAATATTGTTGCAATGTAGACCTAACGTTAGTACTCTGCTTTATTTAGAACATGTAGTTTTAAGAGAATAAATGTTTGAAAATAGCAAAAGTATTAATAATTATTAGCTTATCTTATGAACTGTTATTTCATATCAAATACCTTTTCTAGTTTTGAGGTTTATCACTACGCAAATTTATTTAGAGGTTCTGGCCTACGTGCGTTACCAAGAACCATGAAATGCCAGACCAGACGTTGAGTATACAGCAATAAGCGACAGTAGTAGTAACAATATTACATTCAAACAACAATGTACCTTTCTATTTTATTTTGTAAGAACTTCGTAAAGGCGCATTAGCAATATGAATGTAATCCAACTATTACTATCGTTAAGGAAACTATTAAACTATTGACAACAGTAACGAAATAAAACTGTTGACATAAAAACATATACATTACATCCGTCGACAGCAATACGCTTGACAGTAATAGATGAATTGAAAGTTGACGCAATTAAGACAGATATACGTAATAAGCACAGGTATACATGCACATTGCACAATTCGGACATGTATACGCAATTAATACAGGCATACGCAATTAGGGCAGGCGTACACAATTACGACAGGTATGCGTAATTAGGACAGGTATACGCAATGAGGACAGGTATACACAATTAGGACAGGTATAGGCAATTAAGACAGGTATACACAATTAGGACAGGTATAGGCAATTAAGACAGGTATGCGCAATTAGGACAGGTAAACGCAAGGACAGGTATAAGTTACCGATAGCAGTAAAGCATTAACACTTCTAACGGCAACATAAGACGCAAAATTGACCTCCTGCAGCATGGTAATTATAATTCTAATTACAGATTTGTATAGCGCCTTTTAAAGAGAGACTGGCCAGAGGTCTAGTATGCCAGGCCATTATCGCTAACTCTGGCTACTTACGTTATATATGATGACCACCGACTGCATGCTCGAAGCCCTTAATAAAATAAAATTATATGCGTATAGTAACGTCGAATAAGAGTGCCACATCTAGCTGCCAGCTCGCTTCTCTTAACCCAGTTGTGTAGCGAAGTTTTTCAAGTTATTAGGGAGAGTGGACCTTCAGCAATTTTTCTTTTCCATGGATAAAATAGGTGTCGGATCTAGGGCTAAACTACAGTTTTTCTAGCCTCTTGGATTAAAAAGGTGCGTGTGTGACAGCTTGCACCAATGAATATACGAATATATTGATATATTGAATTATTGATATAATCTTTGCGTAAGCCAAAAGATTACCATTCAGAGCAATGAATGCTATGTGGTGTTAAGGCAAATCTGAAATTCTCAGCGACCCACAAAAGTCACGTCAGGGAGATAGGCTTATACAGAGGCGCTATATCAAAACAGGAGGCTGGATGTTTGGTCGGTTTCGGTGCCAGGTCGGTATCCGGGGCAGGTCAAGCCCAGGAGACCGCATGGTGCTAAGGTGGAAATTGTTGCTGATGGTGATAATACAGGAGCTATAGACTAAGATCGGGTAGCTGGAAAAGTTCGAGTTTCAGTCTTGATTATATGCTGCAGAAGATAAGGCTAAAACTGAGATTGACAAACGACAGAGGAGGTTCAGTGAACTCGCGGAGATCTTTCAGAAGTTGTTCCAAAGAGCTGGAGCAGACATTGTGCCGTACGCTTCAATTCTAAACGTTTAAGCGTCAACAGGACGGAAGATGTCTGAACAGCCAGCAGCCAATCTCAGCAGCCATATTCTCATTCATTATGCAATACGCCTGTGTTTGAGTGTTCTGGAGAAACTCCTTTTAAGCGTGAAGGCGCTATACAAATATAATATGATTAATATGTACACACATATACATACATACGTCGTAAACCTCAGATAAGTTCCGACTGAAAAAAGGACGGAACATCGGACAGAGCGGAGCAGAATCCAAAACGACTCATATCAGCATCTGCGAAATCATATCCGGTATCAAAGTCCTCCTCCGGACCCAGATACGAGGCAGCGATGCAGGCACGCAGCTGTTCCTGTAGAGGCGTCAAGTCGAGAACCTTCGCTGAAGCCAGTTCGGGTGTCCGAGATCCCACAGAACATTCTAGAAAGCCAGAGTCTCGCACATGTCCAGCGGTTTCCGCTAAGGCAGGAGTCGCAGTCGCAGCTCTTTGTTCTTTGCTCGGCTCGTTCGCACTGTCCCCGAAACTGGAAGGGTTCTGGGCACAGGAAGGGGTCTCTCTGAGGGTGGAACAGTCAGCCAGTGAACCCGCGATCGGGGATGTCACGTCTCCATCCGGCGGACAAACCATTCGTCTCGTCGTTTCTTCGCGGGTTTTGTGCTGTTCGACGTCATCCGTGACGTCACTCTTTGCAGAGGATTTCCCACGATTCACGACCTGCGTTTGGTCGACAGCGGAACCGGAAGTGAACTGATTCTGTGGAAGTCCGTTGGACAAGTGGAAAGCGCACGAACTGAAGGAGGAATCCGTCGGACGACGATCCAGATATCGCTCAGGCAAGCAGTTCATTCCTCTGTCCTCCTCTCTTCCCATTCCAGTTCCTCCTCCTCCTCCTCCTTCTCTTCCTCCTCCTCCTCCTGCATTGCATGACATCGTTTGACAATGCACGCCGAGGTACTGATCCAGTTCCTGGGAGTCGACGTCAGCCAAGCTTTCGTCCTGCGACAGTTGCTGAAGAAGAATGTACTCCGGCTGCTGATGCGGTTGGAACTGGTGATGTGAGGACTCCCGCGGCTCCTCCTTCTCTCGAAACACAGCACACGAGAAAGGATTCGCTGATGGCGAAGAAACAGAGCTGTAGCCGTACCTAGAAGCAGGCACTAAGCTGTCCATTCTCCTCTGGTTAAAGTGGTAGGGACCGCTAACCGGACGTTGCATGGTGGTGTATGAGAATTGTTGATGGCGGCCCTGATTGCTCTCCACCGGATTGAACTGTTGCTGGAACGATGTAGGAGGACTGCAGACCAAGCTGCGCAGGACTCCGGCGGAACTGTCGCAGGACTTGTTGAAGTCCGGCTTCCACTGGCCCTGAGGAATTCTTCTCCCTCGCTCTGGGTAGCAAGCCTCAAAGTCTGTTCGCCACTGAGCGGCGGCGGCGGCGGCGGCGGCGGCGGCGGCGCTGGCCCCGTAGACGTCCTGCCGAAGGGACCTTGTGTCGCTCGGATAAGACATCTGCCTGTGAAGAGGAACTCGACAGGACAACCGCGGGTCAAACATGTACGCGTGATGAGGAGACGTGGAGGACGAAGAGGAGGAGGCGGCGTAGTACGGAGAAGAACATTCCGTCTGCATGGAGAAGCCGGAAAAGCTGTCCGGCGGATCGATAGCAGGGGACATGTCGGGCGATATGAGTCCACCCGTGAGGGGAAAAGAACAACTCCCTGCACCCTTGGGGAATTGAAGAGCACCGCTGAACCCGTTCACTGACGACAGCTGACTGACTCGCCCTGCCTTCGACACGGCCGAGGAGGGTCTCTGAGTTCGGGGTGGTTTGCGTTGGACGGGAGTCGTTCTCGGCGACGACTCGGGGGTATCGAGGACGGAGGCTGTCGTCGATCGCTGTCTGCCGTCGCCTACGCCCACCGGGGCAGAGTCCCGTCCAGCGGAGTCGTCCATCGGTTCATCAGGAGCCGTCCCGTCCGTTGTGGAAGCCAGGCGTGAGGCCTTAGGTCCTGGGGAGCTGCAGGAGGGCGCTACGTGTGGCGTCTTGGCCCTGGTCGCCCGACGGGGATGCTTCCTCCGTCGAGGACGGTACTTGTAGTCAGGGTGTTCCGTCATATGCTGGACTCTCAGCCTCTCGGCCTCCTCGACGAACGGTCGCTTAGCAACCAACGAGAGCTTCCGCCAGTTGCTACCTGGAATGGAAACGTATTTCCTTAAGGGTCTTCTCGTTTGATTTACGAATTTATACAACAGCCCGTAATGTAGTTAAATTCCATCATATCTATATTATGAGCTGATATGCTAGGATATGATATGATATGATACGATTATATTATTTATATCATATGAAGTGATGTATAATGTAATATAATACTATATGAGATAATTTGACCTTAAGTGATGCCATCTTGTTCTAGTCTAAAATAATCATCTTTGAACTGATCTTACCCAGTCTAGTCTAGACTAGTTCAGGGTGGTCAATTCTGGGTTAGTCCAGCCCATTGTAACTCTTGTTAAGTCTCAGTTTTACCTTATGCTCCAATAATCTACTAGTAGAACACAGTCTACTAGAACTACTCAGTCCAATCTATTCTGATCTGCCCTAAAATAGGCCTAATCAAGTGAAATACGGTAACTGCATATGTCTCTAAAGTACAAAGATAATGATAGGCCTATTATTAATATTATTATTGGCCAGATACTTGTATCATATTAATTTATGAATGCACATAAGAAGTGTAGGTAGCTGAAAAAAGATGTCTTCGATAGTTTGCGAATTGAAATAAGAGAATGAGAAGGATCTCTGAAAGTGGTAGTGGTAGTGGTATAAACGTAGGAATATTCCACAGCTGAAAGTGGTAGTGGTGTAGTAGTACGAATTTCGCAGCTGCAGATCGGCATGCGAGAAGACATGGAAACCAGGCGCCGTTTTTTGTTGTTGATAAGTTGGAATAAACAGTAGTGGAATTCCTGGCTGTAGTAAAAGCGGATCTTAAGTTTGTCATTGTTGGATTACGCTTGAGTGGAGTCCATAACTTCGTAAGGTAGCTCGGTGCTAGAGCACCATTGGATGCAATGCATGGAGGAACAGCGACTCTGAACAATCGATTAAATAATCAGTTGAATTTCAGTTGTTCCTAGAAATGCAACATGCGTTCCCAACAAGTTCATCGAAGCATATGTTACGTTGTCGTCAAAGTTGCCCTACATAACGCACTGCTTTGACAGTGTGCAATTTATGGTCTATCCGCGCAGGCAATTGAAAACTAGGCACATACACACAAACAAGCATATATATATACGATATATATATAAGATATATATATATATATATATATATATATATATATATATATATATATATATATATATATACTGTTTCTAAGTAGTCCAATGTAATTTGCGTGCATGAAAACCTGAACTTTAAACGTATACCTATCGACGAATCTAAAAGTAGTCATAGAGTGACAAGCGCATATAAACGTGTAACACGTGTTCGTCGCATTGTTGCACGCAGAACAACAAGCGCTTCCTAAGCCCGCAGCGAAACCCCTCCTCCCTGTGTGGGTGGCAGGCACATCTACCACTGCGCCGATGCATATTATCTGCAGGTGTCCGTATATATACTGCCGTTCTTATGTTGTCCTGCACTTCAGCCTAAAATCCTTGGACCTGTTGAATTTCCGGTCTAGAAAATCGATCATATGTATGACAAATCGATCTCTGGCTCCATATTGATCTCGTCGGCACATCTGCTTCATCCGTTTCTAAACGTAGCACCAGTAGCAAGCTACTTCCAGGATGAACGGACTTTTGACGTCGTAAAGCAATCTACAGAAGTAGCTCGCTATTAACGATTGGAGGGCAACGCTTTGTGAACCGTAAACTTAAATCTTTTCTCGATGAGCAGCCAGTGTAATAAATGGGCATTATGTTGATACTTCTGGAATACTCGTGTAGTATGTTGATATTTATGCAATACTCGTGTAGTATGTTGATACTCATGCAATACTCGTGTAGTATGTTGCTACTTATGCAATACTCGTGTAGTATGCTGATACTCATGCAATACTCGTGTAGTATGTTGATACTTATGCAATACTCGTGTAGTATGTTGCTACTTATGCAATACTCGTGTAGTATGCTGATACTCATGCAATACTCGTGTAGTATGTTGATACTTATGCAATACTCGTGTAGTATGTTGATACTTATGCAATACTCGTGTAGTATGTTGATATTTATGCACTACTCGTGTAGTATGTTGATACTTCAGCAATACTCGTGTAGTATGCTGATACTTATGCAATACTTGGTGGGGCGTGGTGGCTCAGTGGTAAGTTCGGCGCCTTGTGACCGGAGGGTTGAAGGTTCGAATCCCACTCTAGCCGCTGCGTACGGACCTTGGGCAAGTCCTTCACTCGCAATTGCTCGTGGCGCTTCGGCGTGAAAATTCCGGCACAGTATCAAATGCTGTAGTCGGGAGCGCCTCTGAGTAGTAGTTGACTTCGAGAGGCGCTATAGAAATATCCGGAATAAATAAATAAAAATACTCGTGTAGTATGTTGATACCTATGCAATACTCGTGTAGTATGTCGATATTTATTCAATACTCGTGTAGTATGTTGATACTTTTGGGGGTTTATTGTCTTCGTGTAACGCGTTAACACGAGACTGTCTTTGCAAACCACAGTTTTTCATTAGAAGTTAAGTTCTTAGACGTGACGAACGACTGCTGCATTACGCATGGCGACACCGGCGTCAGAATAAGTTTCCAGTTTATATTGGACTAAACGCGTTAGAATACGGTATAAGAATTGGCAAATATCCGTATATTGTGAGACGCGGTGGTGTAGAGGAATATTCTGTGCCTTGTCGCAAGGTCGCAGGTTCGAATCTACCTCAAGCCACTGCATAGCGACCTTGGAAAAGTTGCTCACCCACAATTGTCTGTGAGGAAGGCAACGGGAAACCACCTCACTCATCTCATCCCCTGGTGGAATAAAGCCAATAGAACTGCAGACACAACAATAGCAACGGGACAACTTGTCACTCATTGCAACCGGACAACACAATGGAACTTGTCTTTACAAAACAGCCATCACTACACACACACACACACACACACACACACACACACACACACACACACACACACACACACACACACACACACACACACACACACATATATATATATACTTTTATTTATCAGCAAGCAGGTTGTCAAACCGTAACCTGGAACATCATCCACTAAACAGGTAGAGCAAATCTCTGATTGTGTCAAGCTAGGGCAGATGACCATTATTAACTACATAGTTAGCAGAGATGGGTTCGTTGTAGGCAGTCAGCAGATCTTGGGGCTACATATGACTAATATACTTTATAGGACTCTCGGGATGAAGTTCTTCACATCTTTAGCTGGAAGTTCAAAAGCGTGCGGTCGCGAAAGCGTGCAATAGGCTCTAAAGTCTCTAAAGCTTTCTCGGAAAGAGAATTCGCAACACGTGACAATTTAGCAACAATTTAACATTCCACGTTTTGTGCTGGAATTGACTTAAATCCAGGATAGATCATTCAACGACTACGATTAATATCAACTAGAGCAGTGGTGGCGAACCTATGGCACGCGTGCCCAAATTGACACGCGTTAAAAAATTTTGGGCACGCGGAATTCAGAGTGTCTCCAAAAATTGTAAACTTAGAAATGCAGAATCCATGTAGGAATCCATATTTTCTTGTTTGAAGAACTTCATTTTAACACCATTCACAGACGATCCTTGAAATAACATCTTTAATTCATTTTTACTACGCTTTTTAACGTAAACCTGTATGAGAAAAATAACAACTTACTGCACAAAATTCCGATGGGTATTTTTTTTAATGATTTAGCAACATTTTGGCACGCACCTTGAAAAAGGTCCGCCACCTCTGAACTAGAGGGATCAAGGCTAACATCAAACATTCCTGAGACATCGGAACCGATGTAAATGATCAAGTGATCACTTAAGAGCGTTAAATACTACTAGAGCCACCTACTGCAGAAATTGTGTATAATATATTACACAAATTTGACAGTTTCAACTGCCGACTCATCTATAGGAGGGACCGATAGCAATGAGTGCCGCAGCACACGAGGGCAGAGGGTGTCGAGTGACACTCGCCTACTGAGATGCAATGAACGCCGAGTTAAAGCGACGCTGTGCGGTTGGTCGACCACCTGCGGGTTCCAAGTTATCGCGGAAACAGGTGGTAAAACATCTAACACAATATCCAGTGGCAGGATTGTCAGCCGGATGTCTGCGGATGATCGGGCAGCGCGGTCACAGAATCGCTGCTGCTGCTGCTGCTGCTGCTGCTGCTGCTGCTGCTGTTCCCAATTGATGCCGACGCTGTTCGCCTGCAATTAGCGGACTTATCAAGCCACTGAAAGCAATTAAAGATGGTGCCAATTAAGAACGAAATGCAGACGGCAGCTATTAACAACTGTCGGGTATATATGATCATACGATCGACTGGAACTATACGATCCGATTGCATCAGACGCCAAATATATCTCGGCCTCGGCATCGATATCAGTAACAACAACAGCTGCGCGGAACCATCGTAACTTTTGTGGCGCCTATATCATAATGCACACGGCTTCAATCATTGGTTGTCTCAAGTGTGTAACGTCAGTCAAAAGGACTTCTTTGTTGGAGAAGCGACACAGTCCGATAAACCAGAAGTCAGGCTATACGGTGGATTGTAAGCAATATCTGACAGATGAGCTTTAAGTTTAGACTCCGTAAACATTGCATTTTCACCGGAAATCATCTGTGTAAATGTCTAGTAGCAATATCAATACGTTACAGCGACATAGACTTTAACGAAGATCTATACGAATTGTCTTTAACAATGTGTGCAGCTGTAGCAGCAAGGAGCAGTATGTAGCCTTCGAGCAGACAGAAATATAGATACGAGGACTCAAAGAACAAGTCAGAGGTATAGATGCAGACACACAGTTCAAAAGAGGAAAAAACTGATTCAGAGACAAATAACACGGATTTTATCCGAATATGAGCGTAATAATGGAGTCCCTGCAGGTATTAGCGGAAGGACATCAGCTCAGATTTAAGCTAAGCCGGCTGTATTTTAACAACCATTTTGAGCATATGTACAAAAAGAGTCGCAAAGAATTGAATAGGAGAGAAACTGGCAACAGACAGACAGACAGACAGACAGACAGACAGACAGCCAGATATGCAACCGCATAGGCGCCGACTTTTGCTTTTGTCTCTGGTGGGTGCATGGGTCCTACCGCCCTTTCCCTACCCTCCCCATAGGTAGGTGAGTTTTAGCGGAATTTCGGATAAAGAAAACTGTTTTCTTGTCAAGGGTTCCAGTGTTATTATTTATTTATTTATTATTTTAAATAGTAAATAAATAATTTATTTATGCACAGCTGTGACTGTGAGATCCTGTAATGTTGGATATTTGTGTGGTATGGTGGTACTTCTCACGCTGTGAGATTAGGGCCTACTGCTGGGCTGTAAAAATTTGAATTTTGGGTCCGAATTCTTCTGGGTGCCAGGCACCCACTGAACTTTCTCTCTGGGTGCATTGGCACCCAAGGTTCCCAAGAAGTCGGCGCCTATGTGCAACCGTACGGGCGAACAGACGCAGGGCAGACAAGTGAGCAGTTGAACGATAACAGTGAACAATACATCTAATCAATTGTATTGGGCATCGATGGATGGTTGTCGTAAGTCCGGTGGAAATTCAGTAGAGGAACAAAGGGAACATGGAAAGGAGCCACTGCTCAAACAGACCATGGAAATCTGGATTAGGGTCAGAATCTGGATTAGGATCAGAAGGAGGAGGAGGAGGAGAAGGAGGAGGAGAAGGAGGAGGAGAAGAAGAGGAGGAGGACGAGGACGAGGAGGACGAGGAGGAGGAGGAGGACGAGGACGAGGAGGACGAGGACGAGGAGGAGGAGGAGCAGTTCATTAAGACAACGCTGAGAGTCAGTCTAGGGTATGAAGTGTTAGGAGTAGTTTCTAAGCCTCGGTACATGATTAAATGTGTCTAATGCATTCATTCGCAGCTAGATGAATGCGCCATAGACAGTGTACAGTCAGTACTTGCCTTGTAACGCGGAAAGTGCGAGTTCGAGCATCTACTTGGGCAGTCGCAGTTTAATTAATTAAAAACACTGAGTAAGTCCTTCAGACACAGATAGTGACTTGAAAGGCAATCGGTTACGGCATTATAATTATTATTATTATTTTTCCCGAGGTACATATAATCCCTCAGGAGTCTAAAAAATTATGCTAGGAGCTGTTGTTGAATGTCTGAAAAATCAGGCCTCGTCCTCCGCAACATCAGTAAAAGTGCCACGAAATGCGATGGCGTTGTAGCGCTGGATGCAGATGGAAAAGCGCTGAAAGAGAAAAGTGACCTCCCGCGGGTCTCCAGAAACGGACGAGAGACGCTGGCAGAGGTGTGACTGTGAGATCCTACTGACGTCTCGATTATTATTATTATTATTATTATTATTATTATTATTATTATTATTATTATTATTATTATTATTATTATCTTTTTTTGCCCCGAGGTATACAGGATCCCTCAGGGACTTCAATATTAATTAATGTCACATCCGGAAAATCAAACCTCGTCGTTATTATTATTATTATTATTATTATTATTATTATTATTATTATTATTATTATTATTATTATTATTATTACTATGTCGTCTTGTTCATATAAGTTGGTTGGAAAGGTTTATTAATGTTGAGATGGTCGCTCTTCGGCTCCGGGCAACATCGACATAGTGCCCCGGAAGGCGACCTCATTGATTATTATTATTTTTTTGTTGCCCCGAGGTATACAGGATCCCTCAGGGACTTCAACATTATTTACAAAATAGATTTGTCTGGAATGGGCCCTATTATTATTATTATTATTATTATTATTATTATTATTATTATTATTATTATTATTATTATTATTATTATTATTATTATTGCTGCTGCTGCTACTACTACTAACTTTGCTACTACTACTACTACTACTACTACTACTACTACTACTACTACTACTACTACTACTACTACTACTACTACTACTACTATCATTATTACTACTACTACTACTACTACTACTACTACTACTACTACTACTACTACTGCTGCTGCTGCTGCTGCTGCTGCTGCTGCTGCTGCTGCTGCTGCTGCTACTGTAAATTATTCTATCAAATTAAAGTAATTGTCCAGCACAAGACAAAACAGCTATAACATCCGTTGGTTGGTTCGATGTGTGCGAGTTGGCCAGCCATTTGTGACGCTCCTAGTTTACTGAGCATTGTTTGGCTATAGAAGAACAGTACCTCAAGCTAGCCCTGAGGCAGCCATGGGTATGAAGCGTTAGCGACTTCATTTTCTTAGCCTTGGCATATGATGGCAGATGACCATTCCTGTCTTTCGCCGTCTCATCTTACCATCGACAGTGTACGGACAGTGTACTCATTGCAGCTGAGTTGGCTAGGGGGCACAGGTGAGGCAGAAATCTCAAACCAAAGGTCTGCCCTGGCGGGGATTTGAACCCTGACATCTCGATTGACAGTTAATTACGCTAACCACTAGACTATAGGGCGTCCGTTTGGCTATAACCAGGGGCGTCTACACCATAGAAACCTTGGAGAATATGCTCCATCCAAAAATATGTGGGGATCTGTCAGAGTCTGTGCCACCAATTTGGGGGGGGACGGGAAGGGGGGAAAAAGAGGGGGAAAGGGACGTTGCTCCAATGACTTAGGGGGGATAGACGCCCCTGGCTATAACTGATGTAATAGGTCCTAATCTATAGTTCGTAACGACATTATTTTAACATCACCTAGGCTAGCGATTTGTTTTGCTCCTTTATCGGCGCTATATATAGGCTAAATGTTCAATTACATCTGCAATCACCAAAGATAAATGCGTTGCTTACCGAGCAGTTTGCTGAGGTCTGCGTTGTGGACATCCGGATACTCTTCAGCCAGCCTCCGTCTCTCAGCCTTCGCCCAGACCATGAAGGCGTTCATCGGACGTCGTATCCTCGGCTCCATCCTCTTCGCACTGCGTCCTCCCTGGTCACCGCTCGACGACCCACCAGCCGAGTGACTCCCAGAGATAGCGCCCGGAGAAGGAGGAACCCCCAGCGGTGCCCCTATCGGACCGACACGGCACCATCCTGGCACGCGGCCCCCGTCTCTTGCAGGATCCGAGGCCCAGCCGAAGACCGAGGGGACGATGGCCCTGGTCATCGGTCCGTGAGGCACGTTCAGCTGCGCTAAGGAATCTCTCCCTTGCATAGTCGAAGCGGCAGCGCACGTTGCTACACCGACCGCTCCGTCGCGATTAATTAATTAGGCCTAATTAATAAAACGTCGGTCGAAACGAACCCACTTATGGCAATATCGGTGCTATTAGCGATATGATCTCGACTGGACGCTAGGTGGCGTCTCCGGCTCAGAGCTTATCACCTCCGCCGACCACTCTCATGCGACGTTGTATTAAGATGTATCTTCAAGTATCACTTTATACAGACATCTGATATCATCAGACTGCGTGTGTGGTACTGATGGCCTAAATAGGCTTAAAGGCCTAACCGATCGACGGCCCACTCTACGTAGGCCCCGGCGGCATTCGCTGCCCGCCGATAGGTAGGTAGGCAGGTAGGTAGGTATGTAGGTAGGTAGGTAGGTATACGTAGATGCGTCCGACGATAATAATTCTTATATATAAACCAATTATACGTACATTACAAATGCAATATACGTATATATATATATATATATATATATATATATATATATATATATATATATATATATATATATATATATACATACACCTTATGCGATTTTCTACATACCGACGAGACTTTAACGGGACTTTACTGTCGTCACGTGACCGGTGAGCGGTCAGTTGGGGGGCCCGACCTGCGACGAGCGATGCATACGAACGAATTGCGACACGTTCCGTTGTGACCACTGCAGCTGACCCCTCCGCCACCACCCCTCCCTCCCGCACCCCTCCCCCTCCACCCTCTTGTCAGCGCACGCCGGATGATCGACAGGTGTGCGGCGTTAGCGCGCCTTCGGCAGGTGCTGAGCGAAATTCGGCTTACGTGTATTCACCTCCACGTCTTTTTAAATATATATATATATATATATATATCAGTTGCAGACAACTACCTATAATATTAACCTATAATAAATATTAACTATCATACGCGTAATTTGTGGGGAGGGGTACCCGTACCGACGTACCCCCACTTTTTGGACTGGGGTACCGTAGCCCCACTTTTTGAACGATGCCAATAAATATTTTATTATTGTGCCTTTCCAGAGATCGCAGTCTCCGCCTGGCTTCGCGTATGTAAGAAATTGGTACTCCCCACTGTTTAGACCAAAGTTACGCCTCTGTCAACTATTATTGTATGTAACGTACTGTACAAATAAACTCGAGAGCATCAATAATGTGTTGCACTGTATTGTAAGGTAGTTTGGTAATTTTCAATTTTTATAGTGCATGCTACAGAGCAGGTTGCTCAAGACCGCCTGAATGAAAAGAAGCAATTGCTTAAATATGAATTCATCTGCCAGAATAATATTCTAACTTTAACATAGAAGAGGAAGAGCAGTCCCTTAAGCTAGCCCTGAGGCGGCCATGGGTATGACGTGGTAGTGACTTCATTTTCTTAGCCTCGGCACATGAGGGCGGATGGCCGGTCCTCTCATTCGCCGTCACATCTTCCCACCGACAGTGTACGGTCAGTGTACTCATTATAGCTGAGTTGGCTAGGGGGCGCTGGTGAAGCAGAAATCTCGAACCAAATTTCTGCTCTGACGAGGAGATAACATCACATAAAACAAGGGTTTGTTCAGACTTCAGAATACGTGTAGTCTGTGTCAGCACCACTGTACACTTACTAACCCCATCCTTCTATAGGCTACCTCTTAAAAGCTGTGATAGTGTCCACTGAGACAGTACTATCATCCAAGCCACTCCACTAGTCCACAACTTCTGCCCTAATGTTCTGAAAATGTCTGCCCTAATGTAACATTAGCCCGCTGAAGAGCTGGACGTTTTACAGAGATTCCGTTTAGTACGCCTACTTAACAGTTGGCATAATCGTCTCACGAGATGTAGGCTATTATATTTAAAGATTATTTTAAAAAGAAAACCTTTTACTTATTTATTTATAAATAATAAAACCTTTTATTTTCCGCATAATATAAAAATAAATAATGAAAATAAATAAACACATGACCTGCTGGGAGAAAACGGAGTATACCAAATCTGGGGTTTATGGACTAAATATGCACTGACCTTTGTCGATGTTAGTGACACAAATTTGCCACATTTTGTCTGACCATGTCCCAAAAAACCTATCGACGAAAAGTCCAAAGATGACCAGATATAGAATGACGTTTCTGAGAAAATCGAAAACATTTGCAGAAATTTTCTAAAAACACAGCTCCGAAAGTTATGCACAGTTACAGCTCCGAAAGTCATGCAATCTTACATGTGTTACAAATGTTACATGTGATACAAATGTTACATATGTTACAAATTTTACCTATGTTACAAGTGTTACATATTTTACAAATGTTACATGTCTTACATGTGCTACTAATGTTACAAATGTTACATGTACGTGTTGCAAATGTTCCATATGTTACAAGAGTTACATGTGTTACAAATGTTACATATGTAACGTGTTACATATTTTACAAATGTAACATGTCTTACATGTGCTACTAATGTTGCATATGCTACATATGTTACACATGTTACATATGTTAAATGTATGTGACAAGTCCTTGTAAGGATCGTAAAGTTTCATCTGTAACCAATCACTTCATTGGTCAAAAATCCCAGAACGAATCCACTTAAAAGTCCTATCACTAACCTACAACTCCTACAATATTCCCAGCCCAAGTACCTCCGCGATCTCCACCATCCAGGCAATCCGCTCCACCCGATCATCGTCCTACCTCGTCTCTCTCGACTCCCGGTCACCATCACCACTAATCTGAAGTTCTCCAACCGTACCATATCCATCACGGCACCACGTCTCTGGAACGATCTCCCTCCTGAGGGCCGCAGTTTCTCGGTTCTTCCATCATCATCGCAATCCGTCCTCCATCATTCTCTTCATGCTCCTCTATCTATATATCACCCTCGGGCTTTCCACTCAAAACTGAAGTCTCACCTTTTCCAGAACTGCTACCCAGACTCATCCGATCCTCTACCTTTCAATTCTTCTCGCCCTAAACGACACCCGCCTTAACAGCTGCTCTGCCTCCTCCTGACCTGTCCCATGGAAACGGAACCTGGACTTCCTCTGGACTACTCTTTGGAAACCCCCTCTGATTTGACGCAGCGCTCGCGAATAGGGTGGTGCCCTGCGCTTGGCCTTCGAGTGGTGCTTTAAAAGTTTAGAGATTATAATCACGATTTTGAATAACTTTGTACGCAGCAAGGTACTGAAATGTGACATGGGCTAATCATCGAAAATCTTCCGGGCACAAAAGGAGTAAACTATAATATTGTAAACAAATAAAAAGATTAAGGAAAAATTATGGACAAAACTACAAATACGCAAAAGAAATCGGTGAAACTAAATTAAAACCATAAAAATTCTAACGGCCCTGACACAGCACTCCGAATACAATATAATTATTATATGGGATTTCCTATCTGCGCTTTGTAGCATAACACGGGTGTTTGGCGGTAGTCATCAAACTACCTGCGCCACCTAGCGAAAGATTGATAAAGTTCAGTCAGATGATAGATCCCATTCATAGTATGGCCCGCGATATTTATACAGCCTTGCTACTAGACGCCGTGGACTGCTGCAGCACACCATAGAATTGTAATTACGATATTAAACGTAATGTAAATGTACACGATTTTATATAGCGACCGTATGCCCTCGACCCTGGTAATTTTCAAAGAATTGATCGGGTGAGATCTTTCACCACCGCTGCCCGTTCAAATCTAGGCGCCTCGCCATTTAAGGTCCCCGAAACTCCGCCTCTGCTCGTACATCTGAAGCATGCCCATATAGAGCCCATCTAACAATTAGGTGGGCTAATGAGCTCGGGGTATTCTATATCAGCCCAATCTGGGAGCGAGGTGAGGAGCCCGTTATATGAATAAAATTTTATTTGGGCGACAAGTGGGCTCATGGGCTTGGGCTGCCCACATTGAACCCATCTAGGCTTGTATGTGTATGTATATATGTGTATGTATAATTGTACATATTTATGTGTGTATGAATGTATGTACTTATGCGTATATACTGTATATGCATGTATATATGTGTACATGTATGTGTGTATGTATACGTATGTGCACAAGTATGTATGCATGTATGTTTGTATGTATGTATGTAAGCCTATGTATGTATGCATGTGTATATGTATGTATGTACGTATGTGCGCATGTATGTGTGTATGTATGTATGTAAGTATGTATGCCAACATTACTGTTAATTGTGTTTATTGTCATCTGCTGGCCAGTCTCCCCCTTAGCTACGCCACTGCGCATGAAGCTTTGAAAATCCCAAACTTGGATCTCACAGAGTAAAATTAGAATTAACCCAGCCAGCACACATCTGGGGACAATGTTGGATAACGTTGGAGTCATAAGAATTGCCTCTTTTCTGTTTACATGTGCTGGCTTAGAATATAGGGCGGAGGCGGAAGTTCTGAGAAGAGATAGCTAGGGGTCCCGAGAACTTGATTCTTTGTAGGCAGATACTACTGCAGCATGCTTCCAGCTCAACCCCTGATATGGAAATGTCCCGAGGGCTTGGTGAACGGTGCACCCACTTAAGTAGAAACGTCTATTTCTTTCTCTATGGAACGCTATTCTGGATAAGCTGGTGCACTGCACTTAGCTTCTAGTGGTGCTTTAGAAATTGTAAGTTTAAGATTACGAAGTACCTCAATTGTAAGCATCTGTTTACAGAGGGTAAGCCGTCTCCAGGCTCATTTCTTCGATGATTCAGTAGGGATTTGAATCCCAGTCTTCCAATACCAGTACCACTGACTTTGAGCACTATATATTATATAGTATCGCCTTCGAAAGAACACTGTGGTTGAAGAGAACAGCGAAAAGCACCTGTAAAACAGCCACCATATGAATGAGATCTCGAAGGCGAAGCCTTGTAAGGACCCATTTTCAATCAATTTTGTCCCCCTATCCAGAAATCGCTTTTTGGGTAATCCCATGTAACTCCTAACTCAACGTTGTCCAAACCATTCTGTAAGCACATGAAAATATCACAACCGAACAGTAAAGCGGCCATATCAACGTCATTGGTGGCAGACAGGAGGAATAGCTGGTGTAGTGCATACTTAAAGCCCAGAAATTCATGAACTACCACTAGAAGAGAATCAAACGAGAAATATGACTAGACGAGAATAACATTAAAACTGGTGTAAGTCAACATACGGAACTTACAAACTAATCTGTTTTCTTTGTTCTAGGAAATTAACTGAATCCAAACATTTAAAATATTTGAAGAAATATATCTGTCTGTGGAGCATCACAGCAGTGATGATAACATAATGATAATGTTCGGATGATAACACAATAACAATGTTCCACAAATCCTTCTCAATTTAAAACATTTTGTCACACATTCCACATCCATATATAGTCTAAAAAATTAAATTCATAAGTAATAACATCTAGAATAGCTCCAGAAAATCGTTTTCAACTGGACTATGATTCGTCCTCTGCTTAAGAAGATCTTGCAAGATTATATGTAGTTGACAACTGTTTTCCATCAACACAGTTCTCATAGGACTTCAATATAATATGTAATGAATCTCTTAAACATAAAGTGCTTGCATGGCATATCAATGCCATGTTCGGCACAACGAATTCGTAGAATTCACTCTCGCATAATTTGTTACCAGTATAATGAAATCGTGCATGGTGCTGAGACACTCCGTGCAAAGCCACATCACATGTTTTACATGTTGCTTTTACCAAGTGTGTCTACTTGACTGCATTTTGAGAGCGTTACTCCGTGTAAATGTTTTTTTTACATAAATTGCATGTGTTTTTCTTTCTCCAGCGGAGTTTCTTATATGGCATTTGACAGCACCACTGTGTGCAAAAGTTAGTGACATAAAAAGCACTTGTGTGGCTTTCTCAGGTGTGGTTTGTTAGGTACGGTGATCTAGGACACTCTTCTGTGCAAATGCTTTGAGACATAAATTAAATTTTTATGGTTTTCTCCAGTGTGAGTTCTTTTATGGCGTTCCAGATGAGTGTTTTATCTGCAAATGCTTTCTGATAGAAAATGCACATATATGGTTTTTATCCAGTGTGGGTTCTTTTATGGCATTCCAGCATGGTCATCTCTGCAAATGCTTTGTGACATAAATTGTACATGTATGGTTTTTCGCCAATGTGGGTTCTTTGGTGGGATACCAGAGTAGCCTTCCGTGTAAATGCTTTGTGACATAAATTGCACTTGTATGGTTTTTCTCCAGTGTGGGTTCTTCTATGGCATTCCAGATGAGTCTTCTGTGCAAATTCTTGGTGACAAAAATTGCACTTGAATGGTTTTTCTCCAGTGTGCGTTCTTTGGTGGCATTCCAGAGTAGTCTTCCTTGCAAATGCTTTGTGACATAAACTGCACATGTATGGTTTTTCTCCTGTGTGGGTTCTTTGGTGGCGTTCCAGAGTAGTCTTCCTTGCAAATACTTTGTTACATAAATTGCATATGTATGGTTTTTCTCCTGTGTGGATTCTTTTATGGTATTCCAAATGACTCTTCTTTACAAAGTCTTTGTGACATAAACTACACCTGAATGGTTTCTCTCCTGTGTGGGTTTTTGAATGGTGGTCTAGAAGGCTCTTCCAAGCAAATGCTTTATGACATAAATTGCACTTGTATGGTTTTTCCCCAGTGTGGGTTCTTCTGTGGCGTTCCAGAGTAATATTCGAAGCAAATACTTTGTAACATAAATTGCATATGTATGATTTTTCTCCAGTGTGGGTTCTCTTATGGTATTCCATATGAGTCTTCCCTGCAAATGCTCTGTGACATAAATTGCACATGTATGGTTTTTCTCCAGTATGGATTCTTTTATGGTATTCCAGATGAGCCTTCTGCGCAAATACTTTCTGACATATAAAGCACATGTATCGTTTTTCTCCAGTGTGGGTTCTTTCATGACATTCCAGATTAGTCTTCTGTGCAAATGCTTTGTGACATAAACTGCACATGTAGTGTTTTTCTCCAGTGTGGGTTCTTTTGTGGGATTTCAGATTAGTCTTGTTTGCAAATGCTTTGTGACATAAACTGCACATGTATGGTTTGTCTCCAGTGTGGGTTCTTTCATGATATTCCAGATTAGTCTTCTGTGCAAATGCTTTGTGACATAAACTGCACATGTAGGGTTTTTCTCCAGTGTGAGTTCTTTGGTGGTAGACCAGATTCTTCTTCTGTGCAAATGCTTTGTGACATAAATTACACATGTATGGTTTTTCTCCAGTGTGGGTTCTTTTGTGGGATTTCAGATTAGTCTTGTCTGCAAATGCTTTGTGACATAAATTGCACATGTATGGTTTGTCTCCATTGTGGGTTCTTTTGTGGCATACCAGATAAATCTTCTGTGCAAATGCTTTGTGACACAAATTACACATGTACGGTTTTTCTCCAGTGTGGGTTCTTTCATGGTATTCCAGTCGAATCTTCTTTGCATATTCTTTGTGACATAAATTGCACTTGAATGGTTTTTCCCCAGTGTGGGTTTTTGTATGGTGGTCTAGAACACGCTTCTGTTCATATTCTTTTTGACAAAAAGTGCACTTGTATAGTTTTTCTCCAGTGTGGGTGCTTTTATGGATTTTTAGACTGGATTTCTTTGTAAACGTTTTGTTACAAAAATCACAAGTGTATGTGCTTGGTTTGTTGTAGCTACTTGCGTGCATCTTCAGATCTTGAACAGATATGGGATATTGGACTTATTTATGGGTTGGATTTATTACTGCTTTTCCATCTAAATGCAAACCTATCATGAATCAGAAAATGTAACTATTAAAATAAAATTATGGAAGGAAGATGGGATGCTATAGGAAATGAAGACAAAGAATGATGAAAACCTAATTGCAAATCCGCAGAGATGGGCACGATTAGTTAAATAGCTAATTGATTAGAATTAGAATTAACTACTGAAATTTCCTAACTGATTAGAATTAGCAAAATCTTCTAGCTAATCGATTAGAATTAGAATTAACAGCAGCTAATCAATTAGGAATTAGAATTAGATTTCAATAATTCATACATATATTTGCTTCATGAATTTGACAAATTTTTATCAAAGCACAGCAAGCAACAACACACCACATCAGTTATTGTGAGAAGCATAGAGAACTAAGGGCAGATATAAGAACTTGTACTGTTCCCTTGTTTTGTAAGCATGAACAGATAATTGAAACAGTCTTCAAACTCATTATTAATAAACTCATTCTTAATGAACTAGTTCTTGACATAATTTCCAGAAATCTAGTCGATCAGCTAATAGTTTTACGACTAGAATTAGCTAAAAATTGCTAATCAATTATAATTAGAATTAGGATCAGGCGACAGCTATCAATCAGAAGTAGAACTAGCTGTTTATCTAATCGATTAGCTAATCAATTAGACTCTTTCTAATTGAATTCAAAGTCATGAAATATAAGTATGCAGCTGTCACAAGGATATAGCAGAGGGTGCATGGTAGTGCAGTCAAGGTGTTTCTAGACAGATGACTTAAACATTGGAAACACAGATGCTAATAAAGGTCTACGTGAGAGAGAGAGAGAGAGAGAGAGAGAGAGAGAGAGAGAGAGAGAGAGAGAGAGAGAGAGAGAGAGAGAGAGAGAGAGACAGACAGACAGACAGACAGACAGACAGACAGACAGACAGACAGACAGACAGACAGACAGACAGACAGACAGACGAGGATTGGTCACATGTCGAGTGGGTATTCCATAGAACAAAAGCACTGCACATAGTTGTTTCATTAGATTACATCTACGAGTGTTTGCTAAATTGCAAAAAAAATTGTATTTCGCTAAAATTTACAAATTTATAATGTCTAAAACGACGAAAAGTATACCATTTATAACTTTAAGTCACAGCGTTAAACGAGATAAGGTGTATTCTTTACAAGGTGCTATTTCTATACATTCTTACAGAACTGTAGTCCATACAGACAGCAAAATATTTACTGAAGCAGTAAGATCTTGAAATCAGCACAACATTGCATAGATAGGCCTAACCGGCGTGGTTAAGTTTCGCTGAAGTTTAAAACAAAACCGAATAAGTTAGCTTAATTGTATTCCAACGATTTAATTCTATATCGTACCGTTTCACAAAATTTCTTTCAAAAATGCGAAAATACTAATATAATCGTAATCGTAAACTCCAAACTTTTAAAGCGCCACTCAAAGCCAAGCGCAGGGCACCACCTTATTCACGAGCGCTGTGTCAAATAACAGACTTCCAGAGGGTATTCAAAGGAGGTTCCGATATCCGGAGGTCCAGATCTCAAGAGAAGAGGCAGAGCAGCTGCTAAGGCAGATGTCAGTTAGGTCGAGATGAAGAATTACTGGAAGGCAGAGGATCAGATGATCGAGTCAGAGTAGGAGTTGAACTGGCTGGATGGTGATCTTTCAGCGATTGGTTTCGACTTATTTGAGGGCTTAACGGCAGCTCCGGGGGCAGCGAACGGCGGCGTTTCCGGAAACAACTGCTCCACGCATGTGAATTGAAGCGTTCTGTGTCAAGAACAATCGGAAAATAGCGGTACCGGTAGCCAAAGTTGGATGGATTGACAACCTTTTTCATTGTTAATTACACTTAGGCCTACAATGACAACCATAAACGTTATAGTAGGCCTACGTGTAGGCCTACTAGGTCTCAGGATGCAACTTTAACTTTAGCAAATAATTCTTCCACGTTTGCTGCGTCATTTCATACGGTGTCACGACAAGTGGTGCACCGACAAATGATTCACGGACAAATGGTTCATGGACAAATATGGTTTACGACCATCCAGTTTATAGTTTGACCTATATTTTCATCGAGAATCCAGCGCTAGTTTAGTTATATATTCAACGATAATCCAGCTTCTAGTTTAAGCTCTATTTTCATCGGCCATCCAGCTTATAGCTATGTTTGAATCTTTCTATGAACTGTTCTCATCGCTCAATCTGCTTCTAGTTTGAGCTGGATTATCGTTGAATATAACTGAAACTAGAAGCTGGATTCTCGATGAATATATAGGTCAAACTAGAAGCTAGATGATCGTGAACCATTTGTCAGTGAACCATTTGTACGTGAACCATTTGTCGGTGCACCATTTGTCGTGGAACCCATTTCATCATCATCATCAGTTCCTGACGACAGTCATTTGGTGGCGATGGGTACGAGAAAAGTATCGCGTCGAACTCGGTCATTTGTCAAATGCATTGCTCCTCTGTTAATATTAGTATAAGCTACGTTTTGTCCTCATTTATATTATCTAACTAGCGTAGTCTTGGTCTGCGTTTATTTCTTTTCCTTCTAATCTTGCAAGTAGACGCATTGCGTGGAATTCTGTCAACTTTCTAGCTACGGGCAATTGCGCACGCATCTGCAGGGTTCCTGCGTCGGTGCGTTATGATTGGATAACCTGTTTTAAATGCACTTTTAAATTACATAGTGCGATGCTAGGATTTTAAAGGTAGAATTTTCACGTAAGAAGTTGTAGATATTAGTTTGCAGAGTCTGTGCTGAATTTGGGTGGATACAGCTTTAAAATAGGGCCTATATCTTTCAGAATTATGGTTAATAATTTATCATTTTGAGAAAATAGAACTAAAAACTAATTACCGAGGACTGATCAAATTGAGGGCTACATACCGCGGATTTGTTGAGATAGGAGGTTTTATTAAGCGTTTAAATGAAACTTTAAATATGTGATATAATGTGATATGTGAGGTGCGTTACTCTAATAAATATTTAATAGTTGGTGTTCAGTTCCACAGATGTACTCGGCGTCGTCGACGGCTCAATCACTGGCACTATATCGCATTAAATCTGTAATAGCCAGGTTGTTTGGTCCATTTTGTGGCTTTTGTGTGGTGCTGAGAACTTTTGGAGGTTTACATTACATCACATTACTGCTATGCATGCATATTTTACTAGAGCATGATCAGGGTAATGCTGTATAAACAAGGGTGAGCTATTTTCAATGTAATGTCCAGGCCCTTCATCATGGAATGGTCTACTTACCAATAGAGCAAATAGGTTACCTTTAGTCAATTTAAGATCAGAACTAAAAGATATTTGATTACTGTATACTAGTTTGTTTTAAATTTTTATTTATTAATGATCTGCTTTGATAATGAGCATATTAATTATTGCAATTTTTTTTCTTGTAATGCACCCATAATTATTTTAATTAAATTTACACAGTCACCACAAACAGCGGCGTAACTTTGGTCTAAAAAGTGGGGAGTACCAATTTCTTGCATACACGAAGCAAGGCTGAGACTGTGACCTCTGGGTAGGCACAATAATAAAATATTGATTGGCATTGTTCAAAAAGTTAGGGGTACAGTACCCCCTTGTCCAAAGAGGGGGGTACGAGTACCCCTTGTACCCCCCACAAATTACGCCTATGACCACAAATTTTTTATGTATCAAGACACTTAATACAGCACAATTAACAATAGAAATAGGCCAGCTGAGCCTCCTGCATGATTGTCAGACCTTTTTCAGTTACCAGTAATGACCTTTCGGTCAATGTCTGTGTTTGCTATTGTTGCAAAACTGCCCTAATCTGATGTTAATGTTCGCAGGCCAATATATGGACCACCCGTATTTAATATATATACGTAATGTATACACAAATATATTTGTACACAATATGCATAGATATATATATGTACATATATGCATAATTATGTAGTTATGTAAATATACAAACACAGCAAGAACACAAGTACTGGTACGTCAAATTCACTAAGTTCTGCTTTTATGTTGAAGGACAATTTTATTTTATTTTGCTTCAGAAAATGGAGTGTTTGGCTAACAATCAGGCTTCAAGTCGAACTGCTAATGCTTTTATTGTCTCCTGCTGTGAAGGATCCGGTGTTGCCAGCCTCGTTGTCAATAAGGCAACTGAGTACCTTCAACAAGAAGACAAAGGTATGGAAAGCCATACATAGTCTGCAGTGCTGAAAAGATGAATAAAAGTAGACATTTAAATGTATTTTCCCACTGAGGATGACCATTTAATGTCCAAGTAAATATTAGACTATAATTTAAAAAAGAAGTAAAGTAGTGTAAGACTTGTGTGAGCCTGAGTGTGGCCAGAAAGCTTGAAAATCTAAATTGTCTGATGTGAAGCATTTGCACTAGTCTGTTGCCAGACAATAATGTTCAATTACTTTAAAAGGGCACATGGCTGTATAGTTAAGGAACAAAAAGATTCTGATTCAGTATGGGACTATGTTTCTAGCTACATTAATATCTGGTGTTTGCAGTGGTTAAAGTGGTTTGGGTGAGCAGTGGGAACGCCAAAGAAGAGTTTCATTGGAACGCAAGCAATGAATTTCGAGAGCAGTGGGAACGCCGTTCCCACCGTTCCCACTCCACTTTAACCCCTGGGTGTTTGCAGACATTACTTTCGAGCATATAATGTTCCTGTAGCAGATTGGTTGGGACCTAACTTCACCTGCTTCATTACAGCTCTGCCTGCCTGGTTGTTTTTGTTTGTAAGCCTCATTATTTGAAAGATATAGTAGTTATCTTTATTTTTTGAAAATGAGAAGAAGATTAATTTTAGATAATATTTTGAACTCTTTTTCAGGTTTAGGTCTCATGCAGTTATCTAATGATATGGTAAAGTCAAGTACTATCGGTATCATGGTGCCAGGACAATTCAATTTGCCATTGACATTTCTGCATGGGATAAACTGAATGGGACAGTTCTTTGTAGATACATGTAATTTGTAGAGGACAGGAAAAACATATTATGGGTATCTAGAGCAATGCAGGACAGGAAGTGGAATAGCCTATGATTTAGCTGGAAATCAGCAGTTTAAGTTGATGCAAAGGTGCTTACATAAAAAAATTTTTTATGTCATGGTGAAGGTGAGGTTATGTTTGTGGCTCAGTCACACAATTGAATTGATAAATAAAACTGAGTCCAATGTAGAACTCTTTTGATATTGACTTCTTGTAGATACTTCTCAATTGGTGGTGATTGGCCTTAGTTCCACTGAAGTTCCAGCCATGGTATCTGAATTTTTTGTGCGAATATTTCGTAAATATGGACTTCACCGAAATGAAAGAGAGACTGTATTAGGACCCGCCGATCAACTGGTAGCCACGCAGCTTGTCTTGGCTTCACAAAATCAAAAGGTAACAAATTCTATGTACAGTTAAATACTGGAGCACAATCTAGTCTAATCCAGGAAGTTCTGTAGTATCATCATCATAATGTACAAGGCATCAGTCAGTAGTTGCCTCTAAGGAGGCCTACCTTGCCAAAGCATGACCAAAGGGTGACCTGGTTGTTCCCTCAACCAGAACATCCACTGTACAGCACAGAAACTTTGCTGTGGTTGGTCCAGCTTTCTGGAATAAGTTGCCTAGCATCTTACAACATGAGCTTCTTGGTTTTCCTTACCTCTGTTGTGTAAGTGCTTGAAAACAATTGTGTTCGATCCAGGTTATCCATCGTTAGGTTGAGAGTGCCTTTGATGAGATTTTTGAAGAGGTACTATGTAAATCTGTGATTGCATTGCATTAATGAACAGAATCAATTGAGATCCTATATTCTGTTCCATTGTAGGGTGTACCAGAAACACGAACAATTCTAGTTATGTATAAAGTATTGATCATGTAGTGTTAGTCTTTCTACTGCTGTGTTTGCATGTTAGAGCAGTTTATGAATGGCAGTTCAGTGTTGAACCATACAGACCACTTGAAAAGATGATGCTGTTATACTTGTCTGATGTCTCTGCTTAAGAAAGATAATTCTTCCACTGAAAATTTGCTCTTGTTTGAGAAGCTCGTGAAGCTAAAATGCAATTATCTTACCACTGCTTGCTTATCTGATGAATAGATAGATAGATAATAGATACCGGTAATTCCCAAAGAATATTTCATCAAGCTTTCTTAGACCAGATCTTAGAGCATAGTGCATAATTGTGTTATGTGTTTGAAGGATCTTGGGCATTTCGATGTCGATGTCAGCAAAGTTCTTGAAGTTAATAGTAAACTGATTCGTTCGAAGTTGTCGTCCCTCGCTGAAAATAACGAAGGATCATCTTCAGATTTGGAAGAAACCAGTTTCTCCGAATTTATTAATAACTACAACAGTTTTCTTCGACACTGCAATTCTGTTGATTGGATGGATGTTATGAAATCTGTGCACAAGGAAACAAACACAAACTTAGAGCTGCAGAATTACATCCAGCAATCAGATTTCCTTGTGTTGAACCCCAGAGATGATTTAGTCGAGGTAAGTAACGCAAGTAATTACATCTGCAATGTCTGGCTTTAGGCTATTCTGACTTATCAAAATGTTCTGTGTAAGTGTTTAGCTACATACATACAAGCATACATTCATACTACATAATTGTATCCATGAATGAACTTTGATGGATTTGTTACCCAACATAAATTTAAGAACATACAACAGTGACATATTATGTTTCTGCAAATAATATTTCTCGTGTGTATTTTCAATAATATTCTCGTGTGTATTTTCACAGAGGAATCTTCTCTGTGAACTTGCAAAGGGAAAAGATTGTGCAATCTTGTCAATGTCTGTATCGCTGAATGAGTCATTCAGTCCAGAGACGACGCCTCACTCGGCAGAGCTCAGTGTTGAAAAGTGTTCAATGGATGAAGCTCTTTCATGTGTGTCTTCAGTTGTTACATCTAGTCTATCCACCAGTGAAGTAAGTGAATACTTACAGTTATGCGTGGATTAGTTGAAGTGGACATTCCACATTTACTCAAATAAGTCACCTCGCGTTTGGAAATGTGCTTTGCGTAATGTAGACAAACTATGACTTCAAGCAGCATTTATTTCTGCATAACTTGTATGATTTGCATGCTCAGATTTTAATGTTGTTACCATTAGATATTGCTGTTACATGTATGGTAATTTCTTTGCTTAGGAATTTGCAACAGAAGTTACCATAATTAAGGCAGATTCCAGCATGCAGAAGAATTGTACTACTTTCATTGCAAATAAATTAAACTACTATTTCAGATTTGCAGCATGTCCTCTTACTCACATAGGCAAAGTTACTCACCACCATCAGATTTATCTTTCTGTAGAAGTAAATGTATGTTGAACGCTCTGTGGAATTTTCTCATGTCTGTTGTATTTTCAATGTTTTGTCATCAGTATTTAAGAATAATATTTTAATGTTTTGTAATAAAAGACGATTGTTTTCTTTTGTTCAGGTATTTGCTGTCCACATATTCTTGGCTTACCTGGAACTGTTGGTGAACTCCAGGAATGAACTTGCTCTTGCACGAGTCATCAATATTCCTGATCGAAAGTTGGACCACAGCGCTTTCACTGATATCAAGCACGAGGCTAAGAAGCGAAACTTGTCAATGTATCAGGTTTGTAGATAAAGGGGAACTTCTTCACTGCCTAGTACAGTCGAGTTATACAGTATATTCTACTCAGAACATTTTTATTGCTGCTCTTCATTTCTGAAAATTTAGGTAGCATCTTTAAGAAATTCTTAAGTGCTGAAATAACAGTGTCTTACGTATATGAAGTGTGTGAGTTAATTTTCAACCAAATAGCTATGCTAGATGTTCACACACTAAAATGCAATATGTTATTTGTTTCTGCATGTTTACATTGTTATTTCTTAATAAAATCATTTTGATAAGTATTGAAGTTTCTTGTCAGTTGTTAATATCCAATGTTCTGTATGTAATTTATAATAATTATTTTTATGATGTATCTAAGTTTGTCTGTGTCGTTTAATATATTATGCTTTTTGGATTATGCTCTTAGACTATAATATCGTTTACGACACGTGTGCGGTTGGGAGGCAAGAGTTATGCCCCTACACAAGACTGCCCTCTAGTGCAACACTCTGAAGGTCTTGGGAAATTCACTGACTTCATGGATAAACTTCAGATAATCATTGAAGAGGACACTGTGGCAGAGTGAGTGTGACTGTGTAGTAAATTTTTGTTGTAATCCTTGGCTGACAAACTGTGTAAAATACTTGTGGATGTTGCTGAAGGGTTTGCAGGTATATGGGCATGTTGTCAAAAAAGTTTCTTGTGAGCACGAGTTGTGTTGTGCTGTGTGAACTTTGTTGATCATAGGAGTTGACTGATATATTTGCTAGATTCGGTGTTTGGATGTTTAGACTAGGTAACAACGTTTCTTTTTATATACTTGGTAATATGAAGTCAACATTTGAGACTGTGTGACTTGTTTTGAATTGTGCTATAATCCTGGTTGGGCAAGTCGACTGCTAGGTCCGATAATTCGAAAGTCATTTGACAATTCTATCCTAAGTTTTAGTAATATTAAAAAACTAATTAAGTATGATCTGTAAAACTATTTTGAAAGAAAAAGTAGAACAACTTTATTACAATAAATAAGCATTGTATGCTAAAGTATGTGAATTACTAATTGTATATTTCTTTACTATTTTTAATTGTTTGTAGTAGAGAAGTTTGATTATATAGTATAAATTATAGTGTAAGCTTGACTGACTGAATCATAGTCTGTATGATCTTGGATGATCAACACTTAATTTTTCAAAGCTCAGAATAGAATGACACCTGTTTGCCTATTCTGATTGACAAGGTCATGTGTTACTGGTCACTCCAGAAATGTTGGGTTGGATTATGTTTAATAGAATGCATCATTGTTTTAAGGTCTGCAATCAAACGAGTTGTGAATGTCATCAAAGCAAACCTAAGGGGTTCCAGTCAACAGCTTAAGATGAGCGCAGTCGAAAAAGTTGCATCTCATTTATTGGACCAGGCTGCTGTGATCATGAACCCCAAGTGTTTGGAAACCGATGCTAGTCCAACTCATGTAGGTATCATTAGATAAATGTAAAAGTTGTGTGTAAGATTTTAATGAGATCATTGAGAAGTTTAGCTAGTTGTTTACTGTGGCAACATGAAGATTTTTCAGGCAGGAAGTTATCCACATTAAAAGACGTCCTTAATTTTAGCTAGTCTCTTTTGCAGGATGCTTATAAAATGTGGTACATGAATCTGCCAGAACACTGGGTTTTAAGTGTCTACTTTGCAATTCTTCTGTTGCTTCAGTCGATTCTTGATATTGTTTTCATGTATCTCTTACCTGGTCAATTGCGTTAGTATAATTTTATAAAAAAAATTTGCTCGAGGCCACTGTTAAGATGATACAAACAAAGAATGCCCGTGATGTATTGCGACAGCCGCTGATGGACCCAGTTGTTACATGTAGTGGTTCATACCCTCGTCTTTCACGTGACCGAATGAGCAGTTTAACTGATTATTTACAGCATTTGTGACTATGTGAGAGGTGTTGCTTTTGCAGAATGCAAGCGATGGAGGGGCCTTGGTTGGCAGGCGAACGCTCCGTATAATACGAACGTTACTAGACCACTTTGCTTCGCTTCCATCAGCTTTACAAAGCATCGATGTCTTGACTGATGTTTTTGCGGCTTCACAAAAAACACCTGTCAGGTTTCCGTCATTGATGTCTAAGTTTAGGTAAAGGTTTACAATTTTAAAATTATTAAGCCTGTAACAATCAGGTTGAGTTGTACATAGGAATATTCAGTTGCCAATGCTCTGTGATTCTTTTATAATTTTGATCATATGTGTCGTAAGTTGTTGGTTTTGGTCGAATAGTGGTTGATTGTAAACATAAGAGCCTCTGCACCTTATCTTTGAGTTTTATTGTTTAGTGCATCGTGTGGTTAGAACCATTCACTTTTAGTGTATTATAATAAAAAGCAGGGTTGAGACAAATTGGGCTGGGAATGATTTGGGGGGGGGAAGGGCAGAAGAAGCTGTATAAGAATGATCCTCAGATGCAAAAGTAACACATTCATGCTTTTTGATGGATATAATGATGGTAATTATTTGATGTGTAGTTCTATTACTTAGTGTTGGGCTATAGTAGTACCTGTGTATCCTGATTATCTTAGAATGCTATGAAATTGTCTAGTAAAAGTAATGTATTCATGACTTTGTAGGGGAAGGATAAAAGCATCTGAGACACTAGAGGGCCAGTTTTGGCTTCTGTATGGTGGGGATGACAATGATGAAAATGACAACAAGAGTGATGATAGTGATTGAAGTTTGATGATGATCCAATTGTTCCATTGTGTTGAATGCACAACCTATCTTTGTTTAGCTTTGGAAACCATTCTTTTTGACAATTGTCATGTTGGAACTAAATATAATTAGGGGTTTTGTTGAAGTTGTGCTACATAACTGCCCATACATATTAGTATTAGGCTGAATTTAATCCAATTGTTTACTTGCTTTTCCAACAGATCTCCCGAAGAATGCGATGAGCCTTCTCTGTTTGAGCGTCTCACAAAACGAATTGCAATGAATGAAAGCAAACCAAGGACGGTGAGTGGATCCTTACTCTTGATGCATTGTTGGTTACTGCAGGAACTTTTTAAACTGTTTGTTCAAAGTATCGGAAAACTTCTTACAAACACTTCTGGTTTATATTTGTGCAAGTCATTTTCTCCCAGGCAGCAGTTTAGACCGCTGTTTAAAGGAGGCTGCAAAAACACTTCAAATGAAAATGTGGGATGATATTGGAGACTGGTAGAGACATTTTCTGTTGCTCTCTGTTCTCAGATTCGTTGGCTGTCAAGTCCAAATTTTTTTCTGCTTTTACTTTGCTTACAGTTGATAGCATTCAGTTTGAAATAAATATCTTATCCGTGTTTCTTTTATACCTCAAATACCATTGACTGTAGCACTGAAACTGGGCAGCATGTCTTTTTCACTAGTCTGCCAAGTTTGTATGATGAAGCATGGCATACAAGCTGGTACCCAATATCTTCATCCGCATACCAGAGCAAAAATGAAACCCAGAATATTTTACTAGGGACTGGCATTTAAAGAGGCTGGTGTATATACGAGTATTTGCAAAGTTTTTTTTACCTAGGTGGCTGTTGAAGGTTGAAAACAGGCATTTAATTGGGACCTGGCACTGAAAGGAAGTTTAGCGGCATTGTTTAATACTTAAATTCACCCATTGTGTACAATTGCATGCAAAATGGAATCTAAAGAATTGCTTTGTTTTTCCTTGAATTACTTTGATATTCTTAGAAGATGCATTAATACGAATTTTAACACGAGTTAAATTGAAATTTATTTAAATTTGGTTTTCATTCATTTTTCATTCAGTAAATGTATTAGAGTAAAAGATTCACTTAGCTTTGCTTTAGATTTTATTAACCGATAGTATGTGTTCGTTTATAGAAGTTGTCTGTCCGACCCCAGTCGGGCTTTGATTGGGCTTCTAGTGATGCTATGTCATTTGATTGCCGTATGCTGTCCACAGGAGATCACGTGCCAAGGCAAGTCTTCCTCGATTCTGTAATTCCTAAATTTTGATGTAATAGTTAACCTTTTGCTTTATAAGAAATGACAGAAGAGGATGGTTTAAATGATAAATGCTTGGTGAAGATGTTTTAAATACTTCAAGTTTGACTTTGCCTAATGCTTGTCTTAGTTTTGCATAGTCTTTCAGTAAAACACTGTGGACACCCATCACTGGAAGTCGCCTTCTGTGATGAATGCAGTGAGCAATCCTATCACAATGAATGCAGTGAGCAATCCTAATGCAATGAATGCAGTGAGCAATCCTAACGCAATGAATGCAGTGAGCAATCCTAATGCAAATCGGGATATTCTGGAACTTTATCTATTTAAAGAAACTGTTAATAAAGTTATAAAAATGTGGTGATGACCAGTAAATAGATATGAAATTCAGCTATCTTATCTGTAGCAATACTTTATGCATGCTCCTGAATACTTGTATGACGCATTTTAAGAACCTCTGTTGTTTTAAAATTCCCAAAACTCCCTACTAGATTTATTTTGATGGATGCTCAAGAATTATTTTGCATAGGCCCTATGTAGTATCATAGCAGTTGTTTTCTTGTGTTCATGTAGCAACGCTTCCCGTAAACCAAACTGCACAAAAAGACTATTGGAGTCTAGCAAAGACCAAGAAAATGAAATGCAACAACAACAGCAGCAGAATGATGGCAAAAAATGTGCAGTGTCTGGTGGTGGTAACGCATCATCCATCAGGGCAACATTGCAGCCAATGAACTCGAACACGAAAGAAACGACGTCAAAAAGAAAAGCTGAAATGCAGCCAAGCATCGCAAAGAAATCTAAAGTCTCGACCAAGCCAAAGGTCATTCCACAGGTCAAAGGACAGAAGAAACTTGGTTCATTTTTCAGGGTTTGATAAATTAATTGAACCTTTGCCAAAACTGTTCTTTAAGATATCAGTTACTTTTGGCGCTTTAGAAGTTGTCTGTGATTTTGTAGGCAATGGACATAAATAATGTGCATGAAATTCAGCTGCTAGATCTTTTTATCAGATCTCACTTTTGCTAGAGTCTTCATTAATTTGTGTTATTGTTTAGATGTCTGCATTTTTATAGCACCTTTTTTTATCACTGTTTAGATGTATCGAGACATTTATATAACACCTTTTATATCCATTTTTTTTTAGATTTGTACGTTTTTTACAAGTGTTTAAAAACTTCTCACCTTCACCTTTGTTCATTTGTGGGCTGCTGTTTTGTGGTTTTTTTATTCTGCTTGCTTTGTATACCATGTACACGTACTTGATCATGCACTCTGATCGCTGGAAATGCATATTAAGGAACATTTGTCTGTAGAAAAAAATGGTTTTTAAGTTGCGTTAGACACATTCTTAACTGAAGATTTCATGAATTTGTTTTGGGAGTGCCTCTAATTTTTTGGTGAATGTTAATAATATTAGTAATAATACTGATAAATGAATTTCTTACTTTGGAGTGATTTTTGAATGCCTGTAGCACAAAATATAGTAGCAATAGTAATGCTGGCAATGCATATCACATGATATTTAAAATAAGAACAAATTGCAATTTGTCATTGTGTTGATATAGAGAAAGATGTTTAAATATTTAAGAGAAAACCATAGGATGATTTTATGTCTGCAGTTGTTTATGAAACAGCTCAACTTAACATGTAAATAATTTCGAGTATGCTCTAAGTCTACTTTACTATGTGTTTTTAATGTATGGTATTTATTGTGATTTTGAAAGTTGACTGTGTTTAAAAGTTTTTGTCAAAAATTGGTTGTGGCATTTGAGAAAGCTTCACTGATGCATTAGCATAATATAGTGATTAATAGTTACACGTGAACTTCCTTATAACGCATTTTTTTAAACACAGATTCTGCAGTTGCGGATATGGATCTAATATTTAAAAAACTTTAGGACGCAACCTTGTTCTAGCAAAATATTATAACACAATGTTATACTTGGTAAGACATTGATAGGGAGGTTCTGGTGTATCCGAATGTACTGCCCATTGGTGTTTTACACAATAATGCATATAAAATATTTATTTTAACTGCTTTAAAAATCTTTTAGTGCAAGCTCAGCTAATGATGAACTGTTGCTAATATCCAGTTTTGCAGTGCAACAGTCTCAACAGTGTTTTGGAAATGGGAAAATATGAGGTACTTGTGTAGTATTTTAGTTGGTGCCTACACACATTATTGTCTAATGAAGCGTAAGCCTATCGACGTGTGGCGAGTCTGTGAAATGCAACCAAGGTTGAAAAAGACCTGTGGAATTAAAATGCCTATATATGATGTATGTATATATATATATATATATATATATATATATATATATATATATATATATATATATATATATGAATATATAAATAAATATAGTGTTCAGCAAATTTAGTGTTCAGGAAAGCCAAATTTAGTGTTCAGCAAAGCCAAAGACAAGTCTCTAAATTTATCAACAATTGATGTTCTCATTTTCACAAAATACATTTGATCTTACTAAATTGCAGACAGAGACATCTAGACCTAAGTGCTTCATCAGATGCAAGTTAAACACGGAATTGCTGTCTCTATGACACAGTCACGAGACATGGTGACGTTATATAGGCCCAAATTGGCCATATGTATATATACAATATATATATATATATATATATATATATATATATATATATATATATATATATATATATATATATATATATGTTATATCCAGCAGCCCACGACATGGCTGCGCAGTGGCGTCTTACATAGAGACGCTACGAATGTTGTCAACAGATGCATGAAGGTATTTAATTTACAAACACTTGGATAAGTTCGACAGACGTTTAATAAGTACGTTCTGAAATAGCGCAGCTATACGAAAATAGGTTTCATTTCGCAAGAAAAAACAGCGTTTGTCGTTTAACAGACGTTGTTAGGACATATATCACTGCAGACAAGACTCACGATACAACACGTCAAGGACTAATAATACTGAAAACACTTGTTAATAATTTTTTACAACGCGTCATCTTTACACAAAGATGTTCAACCACCTGTCTCTATATACAATGGCCCTAGTGAGTTCAGTTTTAGCCGAAGCGCGTAGACTCGCTTGGAGCGTTTCTTAGGCCTAAACAGCGGAAAATTCTCTTAATTACATTCTACTCGTCGCTTTTAAGACAATAAGGGATTGAAACCCGGTAAGAATAGCCTACCAGTGACGCATGGATTCAAAATGCCAATTAAATTAAAGCCAATTAAGTCCTTTCTGTCAATTCAAGTAGTCCTAACTCTTAATGAATTAAGTCTAATGCATTTTAAGTCAACAACTACCCCCATGCAGCTTTTAGCTTGTTAAAACAGCCATTAAGTCAGTTGACGCCAAAACCCAAATAGCCTAATTAGTGGAAATACAATAAAGAAGTAAACTTATTATTTTAAGTTCATATATAGCTTCATAAGTATATATAACATATTGTATTATAATAATATTATAATAATATTATATAAAAAAAACTATTATATATAATTTAAGATATATTATATCTTAAATTATATATAATAGTTTTTTTTATATATTATAGGCCTATATATTATACAATTTCTAATCCGAACTTAAATTTTCTACTGATTAGGGATCATATCTACTGGTACTTAATAATGACACTGATGGACAAACAGGTAAACAAGTCTGTTATGCCAATTAAGTTTAGCGCCGAGTGCCTATACACAGTGTTTGTCATAGTGTAGCTCTACATAAAATGTATAAAACCATTAGGAGATATTTTAACACTCAAGAAATGATTCAAACTCTAAAAAGTAAGGGACGGCCAGAAAGTGCAAGGATGACCTGCGTTTAAGTGTACAGCAGTCATAGCTTTGTCTGTACACGATCTAAAAAGGCTTCACTAAACGTTATAGTTCCTTGTCATACACCTCCAACTATCAACATTAGCGCAGTTTTAATGACTTTCTAGGGTTCACAATTCCAACAAAACCGGTTAATTATTATCATTGTCGGGGTTTATGCCTACTTGAGTTCAGATAAGAACGGTTTATCCCGCACCATTTGCTCACCAAAAGTAGTGAACACTAATCACAGATGTGGTAATTTACCAGGAAAGCAACGACTAGTCCAAATCATGTCACTGTCGTGTTGAGCGTCTGATGATGTCATAACAAGATGTTAACCAATTAATTCTCCGGAGATAAGATTTATAAGCGAACACCAATACGACGCAAAATGAACACAAAAATACGCGACAGATCCTGTTAAAGATTAGGCCTAGGCCTACTTTCCGATGCACCCTACGACTTCGCACCCTACGCTCCTTCATGTCCTGACATGAAAATACGCCGCATTCGATTAGTAAAATATACACCCTTTGTTAATATACACGTCTTTCACGATGTATAGCCTAGTAATTACTAACAAGCTCAGTTTGAGAAGACAGATTATGATTGTTTTCAGGAAATTGAGGTGTAGTTCGATATGTCACTAGAAAGTTGTAGTTGCAGCTAGGTGTCTGATAGCCTTAGAACCGCGTGAAGCAATAGTCGAGTCTTAGTAGCATATTCGTCACGTTTGGTGGAAAAAATTAGCTCAAAGAAAAGTTCTCTGTCTTCTCAAACTCTGTTAGTAATTTCATGCAAGGATAGTATAGCTGGGCGTCCTGCGACGAGAAAACGAACTGTAGCCTAGATGACACAACGACAACGCCGCAGCAGAGCGGTTAATACGACCGCCAACTGACCGTGAGATTCAGGACTTGCCTTTCCTTGCTCCAGGGACCCAGTCTACGGCCACGAGTCTTCGTACTTCGAGGGGCGTGCCGTAAGAAGAGACCGTCCTTGGCAGAGGAAAGCACCAAACGAAGACGTTCCTTCGACAGAAGGTCAAGCACCTCCTCCATCTTCGTCGTCGTCGTTCACTGAATGACAAAACACCCTACCCGTGGAATCAATCACATCGTCGTCAACTTCCCTTTTCGATCGGAAAAATCCTTTCCTCCTCTCGTTCCACTTCTCGACCGTTCCCCTTCAGAAGGCAGACGCTGCTCAGAGACTTGGAAAGACGTGGCACCTTAAGTTTCCACTCCGTCGACGGTTGGGTACCGTTCGTCGCAAACGAAATGTTCGATATGCTCGAGTAAACTACCCGATCAACCGCCATAGAATCATCCCGGACACGCTGGCGTTGGTGGCTGACCGGGTGTTTCAGCTGCGGGCAAGTAGACCAACGGGACGGCCTGTGCACGACGTCACTAGGGGTGCTTAACGGCAATGGATCACTGGCTGCGGGGGTCAAATGGGACCGAAGAGGGGGCGGTGCTTCGACACACGCCGTGGGGTCGGTGTCTTGGAATGTTGTTGCACTCTTGTGTACGTCTGCGATATCCGTCAGGAGATTCGCTTCCTGTGGTCGTCCAAGACTGGAATGAAGAGTATTGATGGCGACTAACCTCTTCGGGCGACACACGGGGGGATTTCCGACTGTCACAGGTACAGCTTCTGAGTCTTCTTTGCAACAAATGACATAATATTATGGTTATAGCATTCGTCTTCCTTCGACAGAAGGTCAAGCACCAACGTCTTCCACCAACCACCAACTGCCGCCGTCATCGCCCTCATTATCGCCACCGCCGCTATCGTCGTCACCGTCACCACAAACACCATCACTGCCACTCCCACCACCACCATCACCACCATCACTGCCACTGTCGCTACTCAATAAATCCACCCATACGCCCACCCACATCCCCACCTACCAAGACCACCCAGTATCCACCCACCCACCAAAACCATCCATCCATCCATCCATCCATCCATCCATCCATCCATCCATCCATCCATCTCATTCCTTCCTTCTTCCCTATCTTCTTCCTCCATATCTTCCTTCCTTCCGTCCTTCCTTCTTATTTCCTACCTTCCTTCCGTCCTTCCTTCATTCCGTGCGTCTTTCATTTCTTCCTTCCATGATAGGCCTATACCCATATCAAACTGCAGCTTGCTAAATTCCCTGTTTGTGTTTGCGCCAGGACGACAAACAATTTCAAACAACTTTAACAAATCAGTTTCTAAGAAGAAGTTTAAAAAGCGTCTTGTAACGTTTTACCATTTTCACACACCACATGCACAGGAAACATTCAGAATCGATTAAATAATTACCAGATTTCCTTCTACCGTAAATTCTCCTGAAAACCTCGACGTTGCGGTTGACTGGCGTCAGGTTCTCAGGCAGCGAAGCCAGACGACGAACTGGACTTCGCTCCAGTGCCAAGGTCTCAGCAGCCTCCGCAGCACCAGCACGACCAGAAGCATGACTAAGAGGATGGCCTGGAATCGGAGGAACAGCGGAAGGAACTTGAGGCGGTAACGGATCTGTCAGTGGAGCTTCCGGTGGTAAGACCGGGACTGGAACCGTGTCAACGACTGGCGGTGAACTGATTCTGTCTTTCTGGTAGATCTGTTAAAACGAAGGCAAACCTTACAGAAGTTCTTAAATGTTCTGAACTTTGATTCACACATACATTCTAAGTTCTAAAGACTTCTACATCATTTACTTAGATATCACACCTCAACAGCGAAATACAGTTCTTCCTGAACCATTTAAACAGATTAAACATTTAAATGCTTTTAACCGCGCGGCGATACCAGATGTACAAGATGCCTACATTAGCGACGCTTCGCAGCCGCTGGGCTCCTTTCATGGCTTCTTCTTCCTCGAGTTCTCTCTGTATCTCCACCTCCAGGTCCGCATCATCGACATGTTTATGTGATTCCTACAAAGGACAGACTCCGCGATTAGTGAAACAATGTATTAAAAACGACTTCCTAGAAGTACAAACTTAATATTTTCCCTGTAGCATTTGATAGCTCTTTCATAAAAAACAACAAAGGAATTGCAATATTCTTTTAGATCATAATAATTGTAACGTTTCATCAAAACGGTTTTGTATACAAGTCAAAATATCCTGCAAATCTATAGTGTGGAAAGGAACACCAGAATTTTCTCCAGCGACTCCGCTGTGAATCCTGGTTTTGTAGTGTGATACCATGTATTCGAGTTTCAGCCACACAACAAGTCTGTGCAGCACGGTAGTCGATTGGCTTAGAACGTTCGTCTTGTAAATGCAAATGTAAATTTCCGAAATTTCTCAGCGCCACACAAAAGCCACGTCAGAGAGACCAGCTTATTCACCGGCGAAAGCCTCCTCTGATACGGCTACTTGAGCAAGTCCTTCATTCACATAATAATAATAATAATAATAATAATAATAATAATAATAATAATAATAATAATAATAATAATAATAATAATAATAATAATAATAACATGCTACAAAAGTCAGTATAGGCCTATTGGCCTGTTGTTGCTGTTGAATGCTGGTTTTGTGATGTTCTGTTGCCTACCTCGAGATGCTTCATGAGAACGGCAACAACGACATTGACGAGAACGAACTGTGCCATAAGAACAAAGACAACGAAGAACATCGGGGCGATGATTGTGCTGACGCAGCAGTTCTGAATGCAGTCATCCGAGGCATCACAGTCGTCATCCTTGAGTGCATCCTGAATGATGGAACAGCCACAATACAGGTCAAGCAGCTTCAAACTTTAAGGTCAAACTGAAACAATTTATTTAAGATGAACGAAGGCGTTTAGCCAGCCGACAGACGCCAAGGTTCTCAATTAATTACTTAATTAATTCGTTCATTCATTCATACACACTGTTATGTAGCGTTTTAGAATTATATAGTCTCCCTGCATATCTCAGTGGACCAACTTTTTTGACATTGAACTAACTATACAGCTTGGTTTTGGTGCAGCAGTCTTGTGCATTATTTTATTATTATTATTATTATTATTATTATTATTATTATTATTATTATTATTATTAATTATTATTATTATTATTATTATTATTATTATTTTGCGTTTTTAAATGAATTAAAAAATTAGCGCTCTACGAATATCTGATTATTATTTATGAGAGCAATAAATTAGTCCGACCTTCATGATGCCATTCCAGTTGTCTCCAGTTGCGACCCGGAAGAGGGTGAGGAAGGCTATTCCAAAATTGCGGAAGTGAGCATGTTTGTTCAGGCCCTCACATGGATGCCTCTCCGAACATTCTAAACAGAAGTCCACCAAAGATGTATGTATGTATGTATGTATATATGTATGTATGTTTATATGTATGTATGTATGTATGTATGTATGTATGTATGTATGTATGTATGTATGTATGTATGTATGTATGTATGTATGTATGTATGTATGTATGTATGTATGTATGTATGTATGTATGTATGTATGTATGTATGTATGTATGTATGTATGTATGTATGTATATATGTGCGTGTGTGTGTGTTTGCATGTATGTATGTATGCACTGTATGTATGTACGTATGTAGGTGTGTCTGTATGTATGTATGCATGTTTGTGTGTATCTATGGTTAACAGCAGGAAGTTGTTCCTTCAGTGTTTTAATCGTAGACTTACCGATGCGGCCGAACAGTTCTACTCCGAGGGCAGCGAAGATGAAGAAGAGCAGGAAGAAGAGAAGGCCAAGGTTGCCCACTTCCGGCAGCGCTTGCATCACTGTGTCGAGCAGCGCTCTCACCGACTTCGCCATCTTCAGCAACTTCAAAACTACGAACAAGAGACAGATACAATACATACAATACAATACAATACAATACAATACAACTGCATGTGATATTGCCTTCCTTCGAAACTTCGGAAGCGCACACACGATCATACGACAGAACATCGATGATGCTCAGCAATTGTTCGTGATGGACTTCCTCAAGGTCACTACACTGTCACCGCCTCAGATGGGGTTCGAACCCGTACTCTCCAAGGTATACAGGCCGAGCACAAACCATTCGGCTACCATGCCCCATTTGGTCTTATCAAACCCAGTAAGTAAGAGTAGTGTTAATAAAAAGGGATCGATCGGTGGGGGTTGAATTAATTTCGCGAAGATCGTACTCAGTCCTTGAAGGCCTGCCCAAGTTTCGAATGCATCACATTCATTCTGTCCTGTATGAATGAATGAATGAATGAATGAATTAATTAATTAATTAATTAATTAACATTCAGAGATATACAGGGTCTGTGGGAGTCCAGCATAGAATCAAACATTAACTCGAGAGGCTTATAATGATTTTACACCTACCTCTGGCTATTCGCAGGACTCTCATGACTCTGATGATAGTCGGGTTGATTGGAATTATACCCGATTTCACTTCCTCCATAGCAATTCCAGTCACCGACAGAAGGACTATCGCTATGTCCAACTGATTCCAGCTGCACGTAAGGTATACTATTGTTATTATAATTACAGCCAATTATTATATTAATATACAGGTATGCATATACATTAACATCACTAATATAATAATCCCCCAGCCGATAGCCTGATGCGCAAAAAATTTCTTGTTAGGATGTCATATACTTTTTAACCGTGTTTATTAGATGTCTGTACACCAAAGTACGATTAGCAATTGGTTAACAGAGAATATACTTACTTATTTGCTTAGTAACGATTTAAAATGGGAAAAAGTCTTAAGTGACTTTAAATCTAAATAATAAATCACCGGATTTTATATAAAATACGATCTGAAGTCAATCCATTTCAAATAACACCGATAATTTGTCTGTTCCCGCTACACAAAATTTGCATTTGCATTCAAGGCTAACATTCTTCTGTAACTTCACTTCACGTTTCCCCGTAACTTAAACTCCTTGGTTCGCCCCAAAAAGGTTATTCATTTCATTCACTTGATAATTTATATAGCGCCTCTTGTACCAACCGGTCACTGATGTAACGTAGGAAGCCGAGAGACACAACTTTGATGACCGCTTCAATAACGAAGACCGAAGTGAAGAAGAAGTTGAAGATCTTAAGCGCTGATTGTAACTCCTAGAAAAAAACATAGCGCAAAAAATAGATTTATAAAGAGTATTAATAAATGTAATTGTTGTTAATACGACAATTTATATAGCATCTTCAGTAGCAAGCCACTCCTAGGATGCTTTACACCATCGCACATAGAGACAATGGTCACAAATGGAGACAATGGTCACAAATGGAGACAATGTTCACATATAGAGGCGATATCACATATAGAAACAATGGTCACTTATAGCGACGATGTCACATATGGAAACAATGATCAAATATAGAAACAACTAGAGTATTTGCCCGTCATATTATGACGGCAGTGTATATAGGCCTATGTGTATTGTTGGTTAAAATGCTCTCATCGCCGTCGTCAAGACCGCAGTACTGACGTCACAAACGGTTTCTGTTTCACAATAGAACATAAACCTTTGTGACGTAGCGTTTATCGACAAACACATGCTCTACGGATATTATATGTATGATATTATATGTATAGATGATCGCATATAGAAACAGTGGTCACATATAGAGACAAAGGTTTCCAGAGAAAATTTATATAAATTTGTATAAATTTATATCAGACTTTCTCCATCGTAGCTTGCGAAGATTGAGCCAAAACTGATCAAGGCATATCTTCAAAATGTCCACTGAAAACACTATCTCGCCGCCGCGAAGAAACTTGAACATTATCTTCTGCTCAACCAAATTAGCCTAGTTACTGTTCTATAGTTAGCTTTGTTCATCTTTATACTTTGCCTGATCAAAACTCATCTTCCACTAAACTGCTCTAACTAACTTACATTATCAGACCTTTCAAGTTCTGAAATTTGTAAGGAGACTTAATCGAGTTACAGTTGTATGATTTTATTCATTTAGGAGGACCATCTAAACTTTAACTACCTCATTACTATTAATACATTACCTTATTTTATCTTATCATGCTTTAATTGACTCAGCCTTTCTTACCATATGTTGTTCTATTTTTCTACATACGTTGCCAACGTATACTTACACATGAATCGCGTTGTCTATACATTGTTATCTCTTATCAAGACAATGAATATGCATATGAAGCTACAAGTATTAAACTGTGAGCTACTTACTCGCGGCATGAGGTAGTACTCGAGTGCCATCATGATGACGTTGAGGCCAATGACCCCTGCGTTGGCGAGGTCAAAGTATTTGCTGCTGATGAAACAATGAAGCAACATCCGGGGCTTCGAGTAACGACACCAATATGGCGGCTCACGCAACTCTGTGAACACACACAGACATACACACACATGGAACGGCTAACTTCTGACATAAGAGGTAACAATCACATCAAGACAGATGGTAATTGATTACAGAGTCAGTTAGTAAGTATTCATTAGTTAATTAGTCGGGTCATGACATTCCTCTGGGACAAGGCATCTAACCCCCACACCCACCTGGAATTGTAGAACAAACCCTCCTCTCTGATCGACTCGGAAGTCACTCAGAACCGTAAATTACTTCGAGATAACATGTGTTTTATATAAAATAATCATACATTTATCTATTTATATATTATCGGAAATCAACAACCCCAGCTTATATCCAGAACGTTCCCCCACTTCTGACAACTGTGGGAGCTCGTTCTCCTAACCCCCTCCCCATTAATAGACGCCACTGGTCTGGGAGGAGAGACGTGAGAGGAGACCCGGTCGAACAGAAACAACGATGAAATCACCTGTGCAGTGTGATAGCTACGTGAAAACTTCTACGACTGCCGTTGCTTCTACACGGTGAGTCATTAAAAAACGTGTCCCTACATAACTTTAAATAATTCATGCATATAACCATCAATTTTAATGAAACTTCATAATAATGAAGCTTGAAAGTCCAGCAAAGTGCTGTATAAATTATTTCTTATAAAAAGCTGAACCCGCCTAAACTATAATTATGTCACGACAACCCTCGGCAAAATGGTGTTTACCGAGGAAGATAAACATTTCATAACCCCAAAAGAATAAAAAAAAAAGACGGTGCGAAACGTTTTTTAGAGGAATTTCCAGATAAAGGGTTGATTCATGGTAGATTTAATGTTCTCCTTTCAACGATCGATAAAACTGGATCTTTTTTTATCGTCGACCAGGTAGAGGCCACCCGCTAACGGCCAGAACGGTTGACAATGAGACTTTTGAGTTACTGTAAACTGAAACACCTGATTTCGTTCCGCCTACTTTGTGGCACTTAACATACCTGATCTAAATCCGGTAGAGTATAAAATATGGAGTGTCGTGCAGGAAAAGGTGTACAGATATCGAATACATGATGTCAACGAGTTGCGTCATCGAGTTTTGAAGGACTGGGACGAATTGGATCAGCGCATCATTGAAGTCAGTCAAGCAGCGGTGTATGCGTCTTTGCGCATGCGTGGATGCCCAAGGATGTCAATTTGAACTTAAACTTTAAGTTTCTTAATGCTCTCTGATAACTCCTCTACCTTGACTTAGAATTTCTTAGACATAAACTTATATCTGAGGAAGTTATTGCAAAATATGTAGGGACACGTTTTTTTATGACTCACCGTGTACTACCAACAGGGTCGTCTACACCATTGAAACCTTGGAGCAAATGCTCCACCCAAGAAATAGGGGGAAGATCTGTCAGTGTGTGTGTGCCATCATTAGCGGGGGGAAGGAAGGGGAAGGGGGGAAGAGATGGTGAGGTTAGGGGAAGTTGCTCCAATGACATCGGGGGGAAGACGCCTCTGACTACCAATACTACTAATACTATTTCTGGCTAGCTCTGCACTGACTTTTTCTCTCTCGATCGAGCTTCTTGGCGTGCTTGGCTGCTCTTCGCGCCTTCTCTTCTCGTTCCTGGCTCTCTCGACACTTGTGGAAATTTTCGACGACGACTCCGACGAACATATTGAGTACAAAGAAACCGACGAGAAGCAGGAACGATATGAAGTAAACCAAACGCCACTCGTTGTAGTTCACCTGCGGCTGAAACATCAACGCACACAGGTAAAGCACCTTCATGCCGCTTAGTTAAGATTTTGAGTTAGTTAAAAATAATAATAATAATAATAATAATAATAATAATAATAATAATAATAATAATAATAATAATAATAATAATAATAATAATAATAATAATAATAATAATAATATCATTATCATCATCACCGTCACCGTCACCGTCATCGGCATCGTCATCGTCATCGTCAGGTCATCATCATCATTATCATCATCATCATCATCATCATCATCATCATCAGTACGCATTTATTAAGCACCACTATCTAATGACCAAACATAAATTTATGGCGCTGAGTAATTGCGAGTGAAAGACTTCCGCAAGGTCTTTACACAGTAACCGTCACAGCGGAGGCTCGCACCAGTACTATCCGAGTTACAAGGCAAGCGCTCTAACCAGTCGGCTACCGTATCCCACAAGTTATACTTATGTTCACATGTATAGCGCATTTCAACTCCTAAGGTACGTTGTTCTATAGTTAAGTTGATGTTCGGCTCGAAAAGAAGGACAACTTCAGCCGTAGTTCAATACGAGGTGCATGAAGGCTAAATGAAGGTAAGGTAACAGTTACTCGTATAGTAAGGTAGGCCTAACTAAGTTATGGTAAGGTATGTTAATTAAGACCATGTAAGATGTATGTTAGAGGGCAGAAGGAAGCAACAGGTGCTTGCCTGCTGATCGACGCCGACTGCATCGAGACCTGTGTACATGATGTTCACCCATCCGTCTTTTGAAGCCAGAACGAACAGTGACATCAACGCCTGAAATTAAACACAAAAGAATATATTATTTATACATTCTTCATCAAGAACCATTAACACAATACATCACATAGTTGGCTTGCTTCTCATTATCCTACCCTACCCAGCCTGGCTCTGCCCTATCATTCCCTACCCTACCGTATCTTACTATACCCAACCGTATGCCCGAACCAACCCCATACTACACTGTCTACCGTAACCTAACCTATTCCACCATACTCTATCCTACGGTACCTAATCTTAAAGTATCTTACATTACTTCACCTCACCTTGCCTTGCCTTGTCAACCTTGCCTTGCCTTGTCTTACATCACAGGACGATGTTTGCAATTAGGAATCCTGCCTTACCTGCCCAAGATTGTCGAAGTTGTACTTGCGGTTGACCCATCGATAAGGAGGACCTTTGTTGATGCAGTCCGTCTTGTTCTTGATGGCTCGGACATCAGGACCGTCGCAGAAATAGAACGTACCTTTGAACAACTGACGAACAGAGAAACAACCGACACGCTACACTGAACATCAACATAAACAACTCCATCCCACTGAGCAGAAAGAAGTGCAGACCATTACCAATCTCACTTTGACAATATAACTGTTCTTTAAGCTCTGATTATAACAAATTCTGATGTACAACATCAGCTACTAGACTTAGAACCCACAAACTCCATCATATGTAAATTGCGTTATGACAAGTCAATTTACTGAATAAGCGAATATCCATAATTATTATATCAACCTCACTAAACATTATGAATATTTATATATGTATAGATTTTCGATATACTATATATATATACGTGTATACAATAGGTATCACTGTAACTCTGATTATCGACTTCGATATGAAAAAAATATATATAATTATATGTGTATATACAAATTGATATTAATACGTGTTTATATAAATATACTACATGCCTAGTTATCAAATATTAAAGTTACTACGAAGAGAAGAAACGGGTAACTGAAGTATTTTGTTTCGTGATGTCATACCTGTACTCCTAAAATGCCGAAGATGACGAAGAACGTGCAGCAGATGAGAACAATGTTTCCGATTGGTCGTAGGGAAGACAATAGGGTTTGAACCACCAACTTTAGACCTGGAGCTCGACTTATCACCCTGAACACCAAAACAGATGCAGCGGCTGAAATTAGGTCAGCAATCCGAGTCAGAGAATTATGAATAATCGTAATCGTAGGGGGCCTACACTCCAGATTTGTAAAGCCCCAACCGAGAGCTAAACGTAGGGCTCCAGCTTATTCACGAGCGCTGCGTTATGTCAGAGGGATTGTCCAGAGACGTTGAGTGGAGATCAGAGTCCGATTGCGTGACTCGGTCATTTGGGCCTAGTGATCGTGCGACTGGATTTTCAAGTCCGAGGAGCGCAATCCAAGAAAAGCTACAGAAAACAGTCGTTAGCATGACTCTTTATAAGTTCCTTAGAAGTCAAAGTGGTCTTGTGGTTACGAGACTACAGTAGTCCAACAACAGGGCAGTTTTTAACCTCCCAAAGTGCTTCTTATTCTTAGTATTTTGTTAGGTCGCTTCTAGTATGACACCTTGCTCACAAGGCAGCACACTGGTCATTTGACACTGATATATTATGTCGAATCAAGTCTCAAGGTAAACTTCCGCCAATATCGCACAAATTCTTATAGCGGTGGCCTACATGATTATGTCACAGAAGCATCTCATTGTTTGAGTATTTGACAACGTTTAATCCAGCAGAGAAAGCGTTGGAAAGCACCTTCTAAATGCTTAACGCGCTCATGCATGTTCAGCACCTGCTGGTTCAGACAGGATAAGCGACATATTTATTATTCAGACGATTGGCAGATAAATAAAGGCATTCATTTAGTGGGACCTTCAAGTACGATATTATTATTGCAGTAGTTCAGACCCGAATTACCCCGTAAGAAAATTAGGTAGCTGCGTAGGAGCCCCGAAGCTTCAAGGGGCTCCCACCCGACGTCTCCTAAAATTCAGCGAAGCGTTTTGTCATCCGTCACTGGGAGCAGATCGTCCCATTTGTCATCCAGGGAATTTGGATTAGCCTATAAGTGCACGGAGAAACGTTGGCGACTGGGGTTTCACTGTTACTTCACACGCCCCAAACCTTCTCCGTCTTTCGCGAGTCGCTTTGTTCTGGAATTACCAAATTATCTTCTGCCTATGACCCACAATGGATCTTATTGCAGGTCTGCATTAGTAAGTTATCTAGCACGTAACGTAACACCTTTTAATCTAATCGTAGTCGCAATCTCGAATTTTCTAAAGTTTAACATAAAAGCTAAGTGCAGGGCACCAGCTTATTCACGAGCGCGGCGTCGTGTCAGAGGGGGTCATCTAGCGATACCAAATGGAGGTCCAAGTCCGGTTGCGAGAAGACCAAGCAGTGAAGGAAGTTGAGGAAGGTCTTCTGGCAACCGAACTTACACCTCCACTTGAATAACACCTCTGACACGACTCTACCATAGTAAATGCAGAACAGAGAGAGGGGGAGAGACATAGAAAGAGAGAGGGAGGAGAGGAAAAGAAGAAGAAGAAGAAGAAGAAGATAAAAAAAGAACAAGAACAAGAACATGAACAAGAAGAACAAAAACAAGAAGGCAGAGGATGACTAAGATCGATTAAGGTTCACCAACCGAAGAGGCTTCAGTGTGCGCAGCAGACGGAATACTCGTAATATGCCAAATATGCGAGGACTGCTTGACGCCATGAACGAGATCATAATATCAACGAGTGATATGACGACCAGAGTACCATCCATTATGTTCCAGCCGCTCTTTAGATACGCGTGACGATGGAATAACATGCCTTTGGCAGTTACCTACAACACAGGATGCACAATATACCTTTGGCAGTTACCTACAGCACAGGATGCACAATTTACCTTTGGCAGTTACCTACAGCACAGGATGCACAATATACCTTTGGCAGTTACCTACAGCACAGGATGCCCAATATACCTTTGACAGTTACCTACAGCGCCGACTACATAATATACCTTTGGCAGTTGCGTATACAACACAGATTGCATAATATACCTTTCACAATTACCTACTGCACAGATTGTACAATATACTTTAAGCAATTACCTACACCACAAGCTGCACAATATACTTTTGGTATCCAATTAGTACCGGTTACGTCATAGACACTTTGTTTTGGCGGTTCGCAATTAAACCTCCGACCAAAGCTGGACTTATTAACCTTATTTAACATGAAACACGTATACTGCACAAATGTCAAATCGCGACCCGTGCGTAATCACTGCACGCACTCGGTCATAACACCTGAGCATTTCTACCTGGTTGGACAGATCTGTATAATTGCATCACGTGCGAGGCATCGTGACGGTCACAAAGTAGGGCCTAATAGATGTATGTAGATATTCGCCGCTGAAGACCGTGTGTTTCGGAATGACCCTCTTAACCAGATTCACTAAATAGATGAAGACGGTTCTGCGTGCTTTTCGAACATCCGGCGTGAAACCAGCCTCCCTTCCTGCTATTCACCGTCTGTGCACTGGCGCATTATTGACAGTCGCCAGACATTGAAACCAGGAGCGAAATACACCTTAACAACCCGTCTAAGACTAGCAAATCACGCATAGATCTCAATCCATCCGAAGCTAAATGATATAATCCAGATTCACCGTATAATCACCGAGGCTATCCAGAGTACCGGTACACCAAACGGCAAATATTCACACTAGCAGACTGTCACCGACTTTTATATCTTAGATGAAATCGTATTCTAAACCCCTGCAGGTAATCGAATATATCGTGACGCTAATTTTACCATCTCTATGCTATAGATTCTTGCGTGTAGTGGAATTTAGACTGTATAGGTTGAACTCTTGCATTAAGCTGAATTCAAACCACAGCTACATATAGCTTAATAGGCCTTCTTCCGTACGTTACATCAATTATAAGGCTTATCTGATTTTTAAAACTGGCTTGTTTTGGTGCACCATTGGTTGATGTCTTATGCATTAAACACTGACGCGACAGAAGTTACTAATTACAATCACAATTAGGCCTATATTGTCCACTTTTCACTTCGTAGTCTGTTTGATTGGACTTTAAGAAAACTCAGGAAAAATTGGAGAAAGTTGGGTTAATCTGAAATTTTAAACTGCATAAACCAGCAAAAGGAACGATTAAACATTACATGAGTTGAATCTGAAACAATTTATGGAAATTCACATGATCTGATTGAACTTTCTATCTTAGGCAATTATTAACACGTACCTTTACCAGCATTTCGAAGGCAAATACAACGGTGAAGATGTAGTTGGACACCGAGAGAAATAATCTCTCCTGTAATATAAAAGTATCCTTACACTGCAAATAAGCCTTCGTTTTGAATAAACCTTTTCTTTTAGTCACAAGTAGCCTACGTATGTACGTATATAAGGATGTATGCGTGTATGTATGCAAGTATATATTCATGCACGTATTTAAGTATGCACGTATAATGTATACATGTGTATGTATGTATTTTTGTACGCATGCATGTAGCAGATCAGAAGATAAGTCTATGAGTTTCATGCTAAATAAAGGGGTAGGGGATAGAGAAGCAGAGTCAAAAAGAAAAAGAGATAATTGTTGCCGACGTAGAGAGATTAGAGATTTGTTTCTCTTTCTAAGAAGACAAAGAAGAAAAGAAAAAGAGGAAGAACAGGAGGAGTAGGAGGAAAAAGAAGAAGAAAAAGAAGAAAAAGAAGAAAAAGAAGAAGATGAAGAAGAAGAAGAAGAAGAAGAAGAAGAAGAAGAAGAAAAAAGAAGAAGAATGAGGACGAGGAGAAGGAGGACGAGGATGAGGATGAGGAGGAGAAGGAAGAAGACGAGGAGAAGGAGGAGAAAGCTGATTTGCTTTACTGTGCTGTCCGTTGGAATGTCTGGTCTTTCCATGGCCAACGTGATGCAGTTGAGTGCGATGCAGATGAGGATTCCGTAGTCAAACCACGAGTGAGATATGAACCGGTAACAGAATTTCCGCACTCTAAAACGTTCCAAGCAACGCTCAGTCTGACCTAATACTAAACTGCTAACTGGTTCCATCCATCCATAAATCCATCGGTCTATCCATCCATCCGTGCATCCGTGCATCCGTGCATCCACCCATCCACCCACCCACCCATCCATCCATCCATCCATCCATCCACCCACTCATCCATCCATCCACCCATCCACCCATCCACTCATCCATCCATCCATCCATCCATCCATCCAATCTTCCATCCATTCTTCCACCCATTCATCCATCCATCCATCCATCCATCCATCCATCCATCCATCCATCCATCCATCCATCCATCCACCCACCCACTCATCCATCCATCCACCCATCCACCCATCCACTCATCCATCCATCCATCCATCCATCCATCCACTCTTCCATCCATTCTTCCACCCATTCATCCATCCATCCATCCATCCATCCATCCATCCATCCATCCACCCATTCATCCACCCATTCATCCATTCATCCACCCACCCACCCACCCACCCACCCACCAATCCATCCACCCTCTCATCCATCCATCCAGATCACACATCAGTTTCATCGTCGTCTTCGTTCAGGTCGCTGTATGTTCAATTCAATTCAATTCAATTCAACTTTATTGATCCGAATTCAATACAAAAGTACAGTAGGCACCAATCGGAATGTAAAAAACATTCGGGATACAATAGGGAAAGCCCAAAAGGGACATAGGTCCCGCTTAATTAGGGCTGCCTATTTGTTACATAGTAATAAGATGGCACCAAAAAGAAAAAGAAAAATGATGGGGTAAAAAACCAGGCCCTGAAAATAATGTCCTTGAGGTATAGTATGAATGAAAAGTAAAGGACTAGTTGAAAATACAAGAAAATGCAAAAAAAATTATAAGCCACCTGTTTGAAGGTGGCAAGACGTAGAAGGCATATTCCGATCGGGTCTGGAAGCATCCGGTCGGCTGCGGAAACCACCACCAAAGTATCTTCTATATAATGAATACACAAACAAATGACACAACAGTTAAGAAGAGAAAAATGCTGTTTATTTGCCGAGGGTCTAAATCAATATCCTGTCAGCGATGCGGAGTCTCAGGGATAAACAAAAGTTGGACGACTTTTGTTAGTTGCATCTATTTCAATAGTTCTTCGTATAGTATATCCTTTGTGTAATCACCATTTCATTTGTCTCAAACCCTCCCATCATATTAACAGGTTTATTCCTTAGAATTGTTTGCCTAAGACTTCTGACATATCCCTTGTTATTAATCGATCCCTCCAGTTTTCCTATCTATTCTCTAGAACTGCTTCAAAACAACTGTTCGATTGGCTCATTCTTTACGCACTTGACTGAAGACCATCTCTCAGCAAGCTCATTGTTCTCTGTATATATGTATGTACGTATGTATGCATGTCTGTATGCATGCATTTATAAATGTATCTATATATCTAGGTATGAATACATCAAGACACTTATTTAGGCGCCAGTTAAGTACTTCGCCAATACCTTTCTGTCTCAGCCTTCTCAACTGGTGGTAGTTATTTTTTGTAATCACGTTGGTCGATGTCTTGTGCGTATAAGAAAATGCGCTAAATGAGTTAAAACTTGACTGAGTTTTCTATGGCTGACCATTCTGTTCGTTCTCTTGAGTTCGCCATTGTTGGACATCGACATCCTCCATCCCTTTCCTCCTCCTCCTCCTCTGCTTCCTCCTCCTTCGGGTGAACTGAAATTCCTTGTCCCCGACGACAAGTCGTTACGCATATACTTGTCCTTCGGCGACCCAGCCGAGGTCAGGAGTGGCGGTGCCTGGTGCGTGAGTAGTGAGTTGGCAGAAGACACCTGTTGCTGCTGATTTCCGGTTGTCAGAAACGACCTGCGGTCAAAGGTGAAGGAGAATCGGCGTCCGAGGGAACTGTAGTAGCTGCCAATCGAACCCGTTCGGCCGGGTAACTTCGATGGCGCCAGGGTGCAGCTCTTGTGGCTGGTACCGCTGCTGCTGGCCGGGCTGTTGCTGCTGCAGGAACTCTGCCAGGAATTAGGAGGACTTAGAGAACGCTGGTTGTTCAGTGGAGCTTCGCTGGAATGACAACATTATATGTGTTAAATTGTGTATATTTGTGTAGGCCCTATGTAATTAATATTAAGTGTCTTGATACACACATACATACATACATACTCACGTACATAAATACATGCATAGTTGCATACATACATACATACGTACGCACGCACGTACGCACGTACGTACGTACATACATACATACATATATATGCATGCATACATACATATAGCCTTGTGTATAGTCACATGCGAAAGCAATGTGATGCTATACATCGCTCGTGTCTTGCCACAGAATGCGATGTCACATAATGAAATAGCATGTAACATGATGTTCTCAAAGCTCAATCTAAATGTTTTCCACATATGAGCAAATGCATTACTATTTAAAGAGACATAATGAAGTTTTATGAAAAGCAATTTACTCTTTTGCAACGACAGTCAGTCTGACGTTAAAATAATTCAACAAAAACAACATGACATGAGTGTGATTTCTATAATGTTATGTAATGTAACCTTATGTCAATTTATGTGTGAATGTGCATCTGAAAATGTGAAATTAATGCATTACTCAATATCTCGCTGACAACGAAAGGGTGAACCGGGAAACTTACTCGAGTGCTGAATCATGTCGAGAACCAGAAATAGTGTAAGCACAGAGATTAAAAAAGGTGAGTGAAGAGAGACGGGTGAGAGGTATAGAGAGATAGATAGAGACGGACAGAGACAGGGCGAGAGATTCAGGAAGACACACGTACACACAAATAGACAAAGAAACTCATAAAGTGACAGTTGCATATTAATAGACAGGGGGATTGAGATAGAAGGAGATTCAGTACCAGAGACACACGAAGAGACAGATACAGAGGCAGAAACTGAGACCGATAGAAAGACAACAACTAGAGATAGAAAGAGAGAGAGACAGACAGAGACACAGACATAGACAGACAGACAGAAAGACAGAGACTGACAGAGACAAACAGAGAGAGATAGAGAGAAAGACAGAGAGAAAGAGACAGAGACAGAGATACAGAGACAGCGTATTTAATATATATATTCCGTTACAAACTGGATTTCGTAGAAGAGTGAAGTTGCGATCGAGTACTTGTGTTTGAACTTTTCCTCTCCACTGTCTTTAGGATTTTTAACACAGGTGCATTGTCTATGAGTTTTAGAGTCATTACGCCTGTCAACGATGCATTCATTCAGAAACGAAAGCCTGTCCATGTCTGCATCTTGCATTTCCGTTATCTCTTTCTAATCCTTCCACCTGTGTCTCCGAGGGTCAACACAAATATCTTAACCTCATTCAATTGGTAGGTTTTTCCTGGAGAAAGACGCTGTGTAGTAACGAAGAAGATTTTCCAACAGCCATGTTCGTCAGGCTCCATTTGGGCCCGCAACGAACCACATATTTGGGCCAGTGGTCCAACGGGGGCTAGCTGTGTACCCAATGACCATGGCTGGCAGGGCTGCCTAAGTAATATGTGTTGCCTTCCTTTTTTTATCCAAGCTTGGGATTGGCATCACCCGAGTAGGACATAAGGCGAAATTTCCATCCTAATGTCCAAGGCCCTTCCCTTATGGAATTTTCAAACGCCTATTGGTGCTGCAGTCGACACAATTGTGGGCCCAATCAGCGAGGTTGTATTGTTTATTGTTTATGGGTAGCAGTAAAAGTGATCGACCCTGAACTTCATCAAACATTTCGCTGGGTGGCGCCACTGTTTTTCTTTGTTGGCCGCCATACACGTGAATTACAAAGCGAAGACAAGGAGTGCCATCATGTCATTGTTCTATAAGGAGCTTTGATCAACCCTCGTGAGACGCTGCCGTAAATGCGTTTGGTGTGTGAAGTCGGATGTGTATTGGTACAAACGATAGCCTACTTCAAGACTTCAGAATATGGCTGAGTTTATTTTCATAGCGAAAGCAGAAACTAAGCAGCTGGCACTGTTAACTGAAGCGATAACCAAGCAACAGAAAAAACGACTCATGCAATATGCATAAAATTTTACTCTTAGCCAAGCGAATGATTTCTAGTCTTTTTAAAGAGGACATGATTTCAGGTGATAGGGGTTCAAATCTCCGCCAGGGCATAACACTTTTGTTTAAAGATTCTGTTTTATCTGCACCATTCTTCTTCTTCCCCTTCTTCAATTTCTGGTGTTCATCTTCCTATCAGTCTACATGAGCGTCTCATTTAAATCCATGATCAATAGCTACGTCCGATTATTACTGAACAACGAACAAAACTAATCAGGCAACGACCGACAATCAAACCGAGCCATAATTAGGGTAAGCCAGGCAATCAAGTCAGACAACCAACGCCTACCTGAACAGGTAAGTAATTGATCCACTGTGCAATCACCAACACAGGACATTTTATCAACGCTTGAGTCAAG
>OY744611.1:38254805-38262305 GCA_963556255.1 Allolobophora icterica
GTTATTCTCTAACTTATTAACGTCCTTGACCTTCATTTTTCGAAGGGCGGCCTTGACCATCGAGTTCTCCTTCATGCGCTCCTCGCCCTTCAATGATAACCGGCCATTAAACGACAAATAACATCCTTTTTAATGATGATATTGTGATTTAATATGAAAATGTCATCATCGTCGTCATCATGATTATTTTTTATTACGGTGGTTTTATACAGCGCCCCTTCAAGATTATCTACTCATGCTTATATTTAATCCGGCTGATCTTGTGTAATTTAATATAGCCTACTATGTAAAGTAGACCCTACTTTAATGCACTGTAATGTATTTCTAACGTAAATTTCTGTAACGTACAGCAATGTGCACTGTGCAGTGACGCATTAGTTCTCTGGTGAATATAACCAGTTATTAAGATCCACTTGGAAGTAGGATCGAAATACGGCTAATTGTAATTGTAATCTGACATTTATAAAGCGCCACTTCAAGAAAAACTCATCAGTGGCATTCTCGACCCGAATCAGTGAAATTACTGTCGAATGATACAGAGTTCAGGAGCTTGCGAAACTATGGAAGGGACAAACTGAGGAGATCAAGCCACAGATTTCGAGAAAGGCTGGTGGGCCCAACCGAGGCAAAGTTTCTGGACTGAGCTGTAGCAATATGCATACGAGGGACACCGAAGGGTGCCACGACCCAGGACCGAGGACCATCACTTGGTTGGCTCTTCTATCCTTGCCCATACAAACCACCTGCGGTATGATGGAGCAGGCTAATAATTGTGTAATGAGAACATTCTACCGAAGGCTTTTAAAACTGCGATGCCTGCTATCGTATAACAGATAGTGATGGGTTTCTTAATCAGTGTCTTGGTGCGGCACTCCTAACCTCGGCGGAGAATCCTTCGACGAGGATGGCAACGAGCAGGTTGAAGAGGACATAGTTTCCGAAGGTCATCAGCGCGATGAAGTAGAGAGACGCCCAGGCGGATGTCATCGACATTCCGGTGTACAGGACCTCGTTCCAGTCCTCCTGAGTCAGTACCTACAACAGCACAAAAACGATCTGTCAAAGGCTGGCGCTATATGAAGCTGGGGTAACGTAGCAACAGATTGTAATTGTAATTATTAACTTCTATTGCGCCGGTGTCTAATGCACAAGGCATCAACCGATGGCACACCGAAACCAAGGCGTAATCAGATCAATATTCAGCTGTAATCGGGAAAGAGGCTAGTGTCACGTGACATCATAACACAGTAAGGTTATAACAAATTATAACATCGGATTTTCCCTGACCCTCAAGGATGACAGTAACTTCATCTCTAGGGTCTTGTATATTTCTAGGGTCTTGAATAAAAAACCAGTATCCATGCCATCAATGTTGTCCCTTGCTGGAGCAGTGTCTTATTTATTAACTGTGTCCTATGAATTAACTGTTAGTTAACCAGCTCTACTCTTATTGTAAACGAATATATGTTTTGTAGGTTTTGATTTTTTTAAATGCTTTGGTTTTGATTTGAAGTTTCGACTGTTCAAGATGTTCAAGAGCGCAAAATGCACCAAACATCTGTGTAAAATCATGGTTTCATCAGCAGTTACTTCTTCAGAATTAAACTGTTAGAAACGCTCTGATTGTAAAGTGCAAGTCGAATTTAACTTAAACGACTGGAATTTTTCAGTAATAAAATCTATGTATATGATTAATATAAGTTAGAGCAAAATGTCTCTCGTTGAAGCACTTCATTTTGTTTTGTGTACATATACTCGTGGTTTCGGTGCATCACAAACCAAAAGATTCTCAAATGGAAACTGTGCATCATAAATGATTACGGTTTTAAGGTTCAGGTAATAAATTCTTTGAAGCCGCGTTCATTTCGTCCCCCGCTGCGTATGCCCATTAACTTTTTCTTTCGTCGGCACTTCAATTCCAATGGCATCACATATCATTTCACAGCAGATACGACGACGCCATGAGAATATTCATAAACCACGAAGCGTCGGAGCTGTCAGGAGGAGTCTTCTTAGTTCAGTGCTTGCGTGGGCGTTCATCATGTACAGCGGAGGCTGCAGCTGTTCTAATTATTAGAGTCTCGCCTTCATACAGCATCACGCAAAACGAACGAGGGAGGCTTGCTGAAACCGCTGCACAGTTAATGCATGCGCTAGCAGGATTTTTCTAAATGCACTGCTTAAGGGAAAGTATGGTAAGGAAAGGTAACGTATGATAAGGCAAGGTAACGTATGCTAAGGCAAGGTAACGTATGCTAAAGCAAGGTAAAGTATGCTAAGGCAAGGCAACGTATGTATGGTAAGACAAGGTAACGTATGCTAAGACAAGGTAACGTATGTAACTATGTATGGTAAGATAAAGTAACGTATGGTAGGACAAGGTAACGTGTGGTAAGGCAAGGTAACGTATGGTAAGGGAAGGTAAAGCATGGCAATGCAGCGTAACGTATGGTAAGGGAAGGTAAAGTATGGCAATGCAGCGTAACGTATGTAAGGTAAGGTAACGCATGTATGGTAAGGCAAGGTAACGTATATGCTAAGGTCAAGGTAAATTAAGGCAAGGTTAGGTAAGAGTCCTCTCGTATCGTCTCGTCTTGTCTCGCCTTGTCTCATCTCCTATCCTCTTCACACAGGTTAAGTAACGTTCGGTATGGTAATGTAGGGTAAAGTAAGGTACAGCAACACAAGGTAAGGTAATAAGGAAACTTCCTTCCCTACCTACATTTATTTTCCATATTTTCAGCTTGCACAAAATTAATGTGATCTGGTTTAAGGCCAACAGCGCAAGCACAATCACTGAAATCAGGGCAATTTTCCCGTCCAATGTTTATAAGCTTACAGCCTATTATTTGCAAACGACATCCGAATTTAAAGGATGTACCTTGATTCGAACCCTAAATTCGCATCCAGGATGACAGACTTCCTGACCATTGTGTTACCTTTTCTACAATTAGCATCCAGGTGTTGACTGGCAATGATAGGCCTGTAAGGATGACATGCATGGAAGGGGAAAATGGGACTTAACGCACCTAGAAAACGCACCTAGAAAACGCAAGTAGAAAACGCACCTGGAAGACAGTAGGCCTAATCATGATAATTAACTGACATGGAAGACAGCAATTATGGTCATTAACGCACCTGGAAGACGGTAATCATGGTAATTAACGCACCTGGAAGACAGTAATTATGGCCCAGAGTAAGGTGTCGAAGTTCTTTCTTCCGCAGCTCTCCGCTGAACTCGTCTGACCTTCGCAGAATTTACATCCGAACAGATTCATTCCAAGAATGCTAACAAACGCAGACAGAATAAATCAACACGTGCCTAAATTCATTCATATGTACACACATATGTAAATATAAAGCAGAACTTGAAGGACGTTTAAATTAAAAAACAACAGCCAAAGTAAGGCATTTAAAATTGCGTATACTAATTTAGTCGTTGACTATTGACAAATTTTGTTTAACAAAGCTTACACCATAATACTGGACTAGATAGGACCGCTTTTGTGAAATATTTCAAGGCGCTACATTCAAAGTAATCGCCATTATGTATGTAATTGCATTTTGAAGCATGAACAATTTCGTCGACCTTTTCAATAGATGTTCAAAGCCAGTGTGGGAATTGTTGAAAAAAGACTGCATGGGGAGGGGGTTGAACATTTTTTTCCGTATTCTGCAAACTGATGTCAGCGAAATTTGAAAGCAGCTGATTTCAACGCTAGCAGTTTTGCAAGTCAGACTCGAATCAAAATCAATTCCTTTGTTGAGAAAATCAAAAAATGTATACATGATACACCATGGAAATTTCTGCTCTTTGTCAGAGACTCAGAGTAAACTAATGTTAAATCACACTAGTACAACTGAGGGTGCTGGAAACGACTCTCGGGGTGTGCAATGAAGACTTAACTGTGGGGGTCCTAAGAAAGACTATGGGGTTCAACCCCCCAATCCCCCGACAATTCCCACCTTGTCCGAAGCTGTTACACCCACATGGTCCTGCGACTCGAAAGGCCCGATCACCCGTTTTAGTCTTAGTGGGTGTGACGGCAGATATCCTAGTATATAATTATGTAGCCCATCAATATTTAGACGAAAGTGCATACTTGTAAGTAAACACATGTTTCATGATTAGAAACTTCACTTCTTCCTGTTGTTCATCAAGAACTACAGTTCTCCTTTGGGAGTTTGGGTGGACACAGGCGTCGTTGCTCGCGTTTGCTCCTTGTATATTATCAGGAGCTGGTGGTATGTGGGTCAAAGTCTGGAAGCCGTAAGAAAGGACGCGAGACGAATGACTTGTAGACAGTTGTGCGATGGAGAGTGGTGGTGACAATGGTCGTCACTGAGGCTGGCGGTGATGACATACATTTGCAAACGTAGTGTGGCCACCAGGGAGAACACTTTCAGACAATGTCTGGCCACAGACAGCACGCATTCGTTGCCGACTAAAAACTTGTGTCTGATTTCGTGTATGATTGTATGTAGGCAAAAGCTGTATGTGTGTATGACTGTATGTATGCGTGTATATAATTATGTATGTATGTATGCATATAGGTATGTATGTATGTATGCATGTGTGACACTTGTGTGTATGTATGTATGTATGTATGTATGTATGTATGTATGTATGTATGTATGTATGCATATATGTATTATTGTCTGCGCTAAGAAGACAATACTTTTATGATCGTCGATGGTTTAGCATCCGTGGTCTCGTAGTTCAGCCAAGGGACGCTCAAATTGGTGTTGATAATTGCCAGATGAAGGCAGTAAAAGAGGCTTCGTTGAACTGAACGCTAACTGTAAATAAATCGTTTTCATCGTGGATGATCTGGAAGGGAGAGGAGCATTGCTCACTGCGTTCTGTTTTCCATCTGGTGAAGTGCGTATCTGTGTGTTTTCGATTGGGTCAGAAATACGTACAGAGGAGCCTAATAAACACCATTGATCGATTTTCTCACTTTACTGAATTGCCCCTTCCCCGTTTTGACAAAACAATATTTCATTGGGTATCGACTGAGGCTAACTCTATTCTGATGAGTGATGGGTTACAGAAGCTGGGCAGTTTTCTGGTGGAAGGCCTCTGGCGAGAAAGTCAATTAGGATTTTCTGGGCCCCAGAATATTCGATTATAAGTGAAAAACGCTTACCTACAAACCCACTTACCTACCTTCCTACACACCTACACAAACAAGCACATACATGTATGTATGTATGTATGTATGTATGTATGTATGTATGTATGTATGTATGTATGTATGTATGTATGTATGTATGTATGTATGTATGTATGTATGTATGTATGTATGTATGTATGTGTATGTGTGCATGTATGTATTTATACGTATGCGATCATTGTGCTATATTAAGTATCTTGGTACATACATACATACATGCATACATACAAACAAACATACATACATGCATACATAAATACATACAAACATACGTCCATTGTTTATTACGTGTTCGCACAGACATGAATCTAGATAATGTTTGGCATGGTCGCGGCGTGTAAAGAATCTTTAGTTAGAATCGATTGACATTATCTAACGTTTCAACGGTTGCAAACAATCGCATGAAAGAATCGCATGCTGACGAAGAATTGCAAATGGCGAAAAACGAAGATCGTTCTAATCTTCACCTGAAGATGAAGATGAAGAGGCAGAGAAGGGCGAAGAAGGTTGCAACGTTGTCCATTGTCTTCAGCATGATGACGAGCTGGTACTGTAAGGCAGGCAGAAATCGAACGAGCTTCAGAATCCTCAGCAGCCGAAATCCGCGAAGGACGGACAGACCAGCCGTCTCCGATCGATGGAATAGCTCCAGGACGCTGCGTTCGACGACACAGAAACAAAAGAAACGTGACAATCTTGAGGTGCACAAATAGTCTATAGGGGTTAGCGTGCTGGATCGGAGTTCGCGGGCTCAAATCTCCTCCAGGGCAGAGATTTTTAAAGATTTTTGCTCCATCTGCGCCCCTAGCCAACTCACCTATAATGAGCTGTGCATTGACTGCCCTTTGGAATGAGCTTTCTCCGTCCGTTCGTTCTTCTATTCTCTCAGGTAGCATCTCTTCCTCTTTTACATTTCTTAAAACTTGCTTTTTCTCTCGAGGTCTTTCGCACTGGGAGCGCTTCTGAATGGCTTTCCCGCTAGAAGCGCTTTATGAATGTCCGAATACAATACAATGCAGTCTGTTGGAGCATCAGACATTGAGGGAGAGGACGGGCCACCCGCCTCTTATTCTGATTCTAAGATATTGAAGTTGCTTACACTTCATACCCATGGCTGCTTCTCAGGCTAACTGAAAGGACTTCTTTTCTCCTTCTCCTTCTCCTTCTCCTCCTTCTGTCCCTCTTCCTTTTCTTATATACGCACCTGCATTGTGCGGTTGAATCAGCTCAAATAATTCAGTACTGTTCATAATTATCGTTAAACTGCCCACCGACCGTAGCCTGCTTCTGGTTTTAAGCGATCGCTTAATGATTTTTTACCTCACTATCACGGCAATGTAGAAGTTATGGGATCAGATTAGATTAGCTACTTTATCTATTATATTGTGTTCTATATTTATTTATATATACCTGACAATGACAATGAAACCGTCAAAAGCATTGAATCCGTTTTGTACGTATCGCATTGGTCCATAGGCAACGACCTTAAGCACCATCTCAGCTCCGAACAAGGACGCAAAGAAGAGATTGCTATTCTCCAGAATCAGAGTCAACGTAGGAGGCTGTGAAGCAATCAAAAGCAACAATTCTCAGTTTTGTTAATGTTATATCTATATTAGGGCTGTACCGAACATTCGCTTTGTATTCGCTTCGGAGCCGAATAGTGGGCCAAATAGCTTTTCGGTATTCGGCCGAATAGTAGCGGTCGGACCGAATACGAATAGTGGTCACGTGGCATATGTCTCTGCATAAGCGGCAGCTATAGCGAGTGGACTGAAGTAACTCTCTCATTAACATAATATATGCTGTGGTTACAGCCAGGCGTTGGCTACTGTCTGGACCGCCGTATCGCAGTGTCAGTAGTCTAATTCTTTGTGTACAGTGAGTGAACGTTAACGTATTTTTGAATGCTGTCGGTAGACCTACTCTGTACACTATTCGTATTCGTATTCGGCCGAATAGTTGGTCCAATTATTCGTATTCGGCCGAATAGTGATAATAACCTATTCGGTACAGCCCTAATCTATCTATAGGTGAATTGTAATGTTATGTAAATCTTCGAAATTTCTCAGCGCCTCACAAAAGCCGCATCAGAGAGACCAGCTTAAACACCGGCGCTGTATCAAATCAAGTCCGCAATAGCTAGGCTGCTTTGTCCGTTCCATTGCGGGGCGTGGTGGCTCAGTGGGTGGGGCGTGGTGGCTCAGTGGTAAGTTCGGCGCCTTGTGATCGGAGGGTTGCAGGTTCGAATCCCACTCTAGCCGCTGCGTACGGACCTTGGGCAAGTCCTTCACTCGCAATTGCTCGTGGCGCTTCGGCGTGA
>OY744611.1:38267305-38339805 GCA_963556255.1 Allolobophora icterica
ACGAGACATAGATTTATCATGAAGAAGGCTCCGATCTGTAAAAACACACCAATATTTAGTTCTTGACATTCTCATCCTCCAAATGCAAGGAACTTCAGTGCAGAGTCTGCGCGTGGGCTCTAAAAATCATCGTAAACATTCCTGATATAAACACACATAAGTATAGTATCGTATCTGGAAATTTATAAAGCTCCTCTCGCAGAATAGCTAACTATTCAGAGGCGCTCTCAGCACAGGAGAACATAAATGTCTTATGGAACGGAAGACCGATGAGGAAAAGCCAGTCATTAGTATCGTATCGTAAGCGCTCTAGACGATGTCCTGAAACTGGTTTAAACCAACATAATATATACTAATCCAATGGAGAAAGGACTCAGTCAATCCTAAGGTGGTCTAGAACTGGTTTATGCTTTAAAGTGTTTAGATATAGTTTACGTGAACATAGTAAGAATCCATTGAATCGGGTTAAGTCTAAAAACAGAAATGCACTATCGGTATTCACAGGATAGCAATCTCTGTAACATAGTACAGTGTAATGAATACAAAAGAATTTACGGATCATCTTAAGATTCTTTGACGATAGATGTAAGAGTGTATCAATACAATTAAACGTTTAATAGTGCACATTCTGTGATAAAATTGTCCACAGTGGAATTTGTTGGTGAATCAAAACGAGGCAATTCGTTCGATCAAGCGCCCATTCATTCAGTGCCGTAGCGAGAGGTGTTAGTTCAGCGGTGCCATGGAACAGGGCGGAACTCAAGAGGGAAGCGCAACTTTTGAGACGGAATGACTTAATTCTTAAACTAATTACTCTATCTTGAAATATAATACTCATTTAAAATGAAATAAATGTAATAAAATTAAATAACAACAAATAAAGGTGTGTGTGTATGTATATAATATTAATAGATAGATACCTGACAGTGCAGGCTTGTTTAAAAATTGTCGTTAGAACCTATTTATAGTAAATATTGTAGTTGAGAATCTCAATTGAGATAGCAAACTTGTTCGTTATTGGTTAAGTCGATCTTTGGGGAGCGCTATATTTTACGCTTGGCACAGAGGGCAATTATAGCTTGCTATGTTCCTGCACTCATTCATTCATTCATTTATACATTCAGTCATTCATTCGTTCAGTCATTCATTCAACTAGCACTGTGTTCTCTTGTGACACGCTTACATTTACTACTGGCTGCTGAATAGGTTACACTTACGCAATATTAAGAATTTCCATTGCAAAAGCAACTAACGAACAGATTACAAACTCGAAGTTCAATTACGAAGATATGCAGAAAACGATAACCTGTAGGTCTTTGCTAAGATCGATACGTACCACGATTAAAGCGACGAAATAAACCCAATCCCAGAATGAATGAGCGTCTTGGACGTAGTACATGATATCGACCCAACCCTCGAGGCTGATCACCTGCAACTCAGAAGAAAAACCAGTGTATATAATACGCGCAGTGGCTCCCAAACTGCGGTCGCTGGCCAAAAGTGGTCCGCCATCTGTTTTTAGATGACCCGTGAAACCCTTTTCACTGCACACAAATGTCTGGCAATTTTGAGAAAGACCTCTTTATATTTATTCCTGTTAGCTCCCGGTTGGTCTAATTTATCTGAATGTTTAATTCATAATCGAGTTTCATTCCGATACTCTAAGCAACAAACATCTCTTCAGCCAGGCATCGACAGCCTGACTCCTAAACATCAATTATTGCTCAGCGTTTAAGTGCCATGTATTGAATTATGAACGGTGTATGGTAGTTTTTTCTAATTCACATGAATTTTACCATAAATGTTTCAGTAGCAACATGATTTTGTTTTGATACTTACAGATCTCTAACTCAATTTTATCTATTCTATGGAAACCTTTTTGTAAAAAGATACGTATACTATAGGTCGGGAGTTACGCAATAGTTTGTTTTTGGCCCATGGAGCCAAATCTTTTGGGACCACTGGTATACGGCTTGCCACGGGGTAAAGTTAAAGCCCCAAAACTTAGCGAAATATACATGTAAGATAGGCATTTATTACAGAGATTATGAAGTCAGTAAGTCTGGTAATTGTGATAAGGAGACAAATGTCATTTTACGACGGCAAATCTTCCCTACGAGTACGTATCATTCCGAGAAAACTGAAAGAAAAGAAATCTATCAAGATACTTACAAAAAGCTCCATTAAACCAAGTGATACAAAAATTTCTGGTGCATTGACGCTATCGTTAACTTACTTTAAAACCTACGCATATGTAAATGCGTTAAGTTTATCCTGGCGACTGCTGAAATATCTTCTTACACTTTGTTGCTGTGTCTTCGCATCAAGCAAGGCTTCACAACAACAACAACAACAACAACAACAACAACAACAACAACAACAACAACAACAACAACAACAACAACAACAACAACAATAATAATAATAATAATAAATACTTTGGTTTAGGCATTGTCTTGAGCGATGAGGCAGAATTCACCATTGACCACTAAAAAGGACACAACACCTGGACAATGGACATCCAATGGGACTTACCTGGAAGATGGCGACCCACGCGAGGCCGATGTTATCGAACGATATGGATCCCTTGAACGGATTGCTGAGTCCCGTCTTGCAGAGCGAGTAGTACTTGTTCCAGTTGACGCAGGAGTCGTTCGTCGGGGTGTTGTTGCTGAACGGAAGCGCAGATCCGTTGCACCCGTTGCCATTGTGATTGTAGTTGGGAATCTCGGAGCATTTCGTCATTCCATCGTCATCTATCTGACTGCAGATGAAGTCCACGTCATCCGGACGCACGTACGGATCGGGAAGAACCAGTCTAGAGGTAAAGCCAGGTTGTATGTATGTATGTATGACTGTATGCATGTATGTATGTATGTATGATACATACAGTCATACATACATTCATACATGCATACATACATACATACATACATACATACATACATACATACATACATATATGCATACATACATACACAAATACATACAGTCATATATACATACATACATACATACATACATAATGTATGCATGTATGTATGTATGACTGTATCTATGTATGCATGTATGTATATATGTATGTATGTCATGTATGCATGTATGTATGTATGTATGTATGTATGTATGTATGTATGTATGTGTAAATGTATAAATGTAGGCCTATCTGGGTATGTGCATAGTCTATCGAGAACTTGAAAAAACGGCTATAAGGACACTGAGGCAAGGCAAATTAATACCAAGTGAGCTGGTAGCGTCTTATTAACACTTCTTAAATTTTAACAGCACTCTCACGAAATCCTATTATCCTACTTTTGTAGTGAGATGGCCAAAAAGAAAGGCTTGCAGAAGTATCTGACGACACTAGGCCTACCAACAATTATCCTTAAGCACTCCGTAAATGTTCTACAACTGTCAGCAACTGTTGGCATTGCGTTGTACTACAGTTGATCAACTTTAGGCATCACACAGCGGAAAACACTGTGAGATACAGTTCTTACAGGATTCCCCATCCCACAATCTTTCCGTTCCAAACTGAAGTCTCACCTCTTCAAGAATTCCTACCTGAATCCAATGGATTCTCGCCTTAGTAGCTGCTCCACTTCCTCTCTCTGGTCTCTCTGACAACCGAACTCAGACCTCCACTGGAGATCGATCTCTGGTCCGACATAGCGCTCGCGAATAATGTCGCGAAACCGGGGGTGTTCTTGGTTTCTGAGGCGGTGCGAGGTTCAGAGTTCTTACCAGGATGTCCGAAAAACCCCACCCCTCGTGTAAAAGGCCAGGTCCGGCTCTCGTGGTCTGTCAAGAGGCTTAAACAGAGTCGACAACGAAGTAACGTAGAAGTCCGTTTTAATCGCAAATATCCAATGAGCACAGAATCATCCAAACTATAATCGCACTTATCGCGTCCACAGAACTACAGCAACGTATAACTCAACAGTGAAAGAACTATCGCAACGTACTGATATCGCAAACTATGACTTCCGCAATATACGGGTATCGCCACCACGACTCAGCATCAAGAGAACTATCGCAACTGTCGACGATACTCTTCTTCAGCTAGTCGAGACTTCTAGACCGATGCTTAGCTCAAGGCCGAATCTCAGACCGTCCTCCAGACTCTCCCCTGCTCTGCTTGAAATCCCAGCCTTATATACCGAAATATTCCATGAGGTGTCTAGCACCGGGGTGACTCATCACCTAAGACACGAAGTGTCAGTCCAAAAGGGCACCCATGGTCAATTTAGACACCCAACCAATCAATAGGCCCAAAACGTCACCTCATGGGTGTCGAAATACTTAGAGCTGAAAGCATCGGCCTTGCCTCAGATCCCAAAAGTGACACCTCACACAATTCTCTCGGTGCTGATTTACAGAGATACAATACATCTAATCAACGGCACTCCATAGGGTGTCGTTTCGACATCGGCACCTCACGGCGCTCCATAGGGTGCCAAAACGAACTTGCCACACAGTCAAATTATATAGCACCCACAGGGTGTCAATACGGAAAGCGCACCCAGCCAAATAACTAAGCACCCTAAGGGGTGTCAAACAAGGCAAATGTTCCCTAGCACTTCATGAGTGCCAACACAAAATAGTCACCTCACAGGGTGTCGAATTAAGGCAAACACCATACCGCACCTCACCGGTGTCAGCTTAAAACATGCACCTCATTGTAAGAGTGAATTTCTCGACAATTCCCCGCCACCAATAATTCCGAAAGCCTCCTTTTCGGAGACCAAGCACAATAATTTCAAGCTTTGTCCATGAATCTAACTAGAAGTTCCAATTATCAGTTACCTCACATCCTAACAACAAAAATTCACTTTTTCTAACAGTCCATAAAGTCTCTTTAAATCAACTGCTAAGGGATCTACTGCTATCGAAAAACCTTAACTGCTTGCAAACCGCAAAATCTTAACGTAGCTAATCCAGTCACGTGTAGAACAAACAGTCAATAGGCCTGTATATCAAAATCCGAACACGTGCAAGCAGCAAACCCTAACACATCAACCGCAAAACATTAACACAAGCAAATCCATGCTAAAAAAAACTTGAACTTTTGCAACTCGCAAAACTTAAACTCAACTGTCAATCAAAAACGATTATATCGTTGTTAGAGTTCAGTTCTCTAAGTGACGATGCAGTGGATTCTAAAGTCCCAAAGTTACGATCAGTAAAACTCGAAGCTGACTAGCTTATCGAAGCAAAGTCAATAGAAAATGTCCGCCTGTGATCAGCAAAACTCAAAATAGATTGACTTATCCAACAAAATCAGGCATAAGCAACAATTTTAACGCGCTGTCTAGCCATACTAGGTTAGTCCAAGACTATGACATCGTCATCAAAGTCCTCGAAAGGTTCCAGTTTCATCTGTGATGGGACAGACGCCTGCTCTGTCAGCAGCCGACGAAAGATTCTTCGAAGCACTGCTTCCGAACACGAAGGCACATTGACTTTCATTCGTCCCAGAAAGTCGTCCATTGTCTCTCCCGAGCGCAGCCACCGTCCTTGTTCCACGATCTCACGCAGTTGCATTTCCGAGACATCGAGATCAGCTTCGCTTGGTCGATCTCGGTTGTCCTCAGTAGACGAGTCATCAGAGATAAGAATTTCTCTCACCTCAGTCGCCGCGCGATTTTCGTCCAGCAATCGACCATCCATAGCTGTGGCGCCATCGCCATCGTCCCATGTAGGCCGATCTATTTCTCCACAGAGGCGCAACAGCTCCTCAAAGTCTGTAGTCGGTTGACCAAGCATTGACGATAGGTCAAGGTCCATCAACTCGTCCACATCGAAGGAGAATGGACTTATTTCGCGTGACAGGTCACGCGGTTCGACATCCCACATCAGTCCATCAATGGTCGAAGTGGCTCGACCACCATCTCGAAGTCCTTCGTCGCAGGTCAGCGACGCAGCGACACCCGAAGGAGTAGCGTCACCTGCTTTCGTCTGCAGACCACCAGTTTCCGGTTCCGCAGGAACATCTGCACAACGTAGCTCGTAGAGAATGTTCTGAATTTCTCTGTTCGGGCTGGAGTCGTGTGTCACGCCAGACGTCATTACCTCGGCTGGCCCGTTCTCCACTTCCGGTGCTGTCGCGGTCGACGGTTCCTCTGTTCCGCTTGGTCCAGTCACTCTTCTCACCCACGACGAATGAAAGCGCTTCCGATGACGTAGTAAGGAACGTTTGGCTGTCACTCCAATTCCGCACTCGTCGCACAGGTATCGCAATTCGCCCGACATGCTTGCGATCTTCAGAATGACTTGCCCACAGAATTCCAGGGTTTATATAGACAAAGCCGGTGTCACTTTTCGACGTCACCGACTCTTTTCTCCACAGCACCGCAGGGTAAAACAGCACCCATGCATTTTCGACTGGTACAATCAGTGCTTCTAATCCACTGCTTTCTCGAATGCCAAGTTCGCTGTCGTCGATTCCACAAAAAGTCTCCAAGCAAACATCCATAAGCCGAAGTCTCAACGCACATGGTCGGAGTCTCAAAAGCAATAAGCCAAAGTCTCAACGCAAAAAGCCAAAGTCTCAAAGCAAAAAGTCAAAATTTCCACGCTGAATTTTCAAAGCCAAAATCTCAACGCCAAGTCTCAAAAGCAAAAAGCCAAAGTCTCATCGGAGGCTTTCTTCGTTACTTTGCAGCGGCTCTTCATTTACTGATATCGCACGGGTTTCCGTATCACCCGGCGTGGTCGAAGGCTGTCATTGAAGACTTCACACGGTCTTTTGGCCGACCAATCACCATCGTCGTCGTCGTCCTCCTCCGGCGACGGAAAACACAGCTCCAGCTCAACCACATGAGCAACAAAAAGCGGTGCTCTCGGCGGACGTCCGTAGATAAGGTTGAGTAGTGCTCGAACCTCTGCTCCATGCACCCATGTGAATCTGATCACCTCAGGAGTTGATGCACAACATTCCGCCAAGACTTGGGAGAAAACCTCATCCCAGTCACACTGCTGGCTGTTAATAACCCTCCCCAGCATAAAATTTGGCGTGCGGTGGAACCTCTCAATTAAGTTGTTTCCGCTGGGGTTATAGCTGAATATCTTACCCCTAACTATCCCCAATAGTTTGCACAACTCCCGAAATGAATGTCCTCGATCATTAAGGATCCGCATTGGTGCCCCGCACCTTACAATAACATGCTCAACCAGAGCCTTCGCTACTGATGAGACTTCCTCTTTGGCTAAAGAAGCGGCATCTACATTTTTCGTCTTCCGGGCCAGCATCACTCTGACTGCCCGCTCGCTCACCGTCGGCTCAATCACTCCATTGACAATCATCTGATCCACTCTCTCATCTGGTAGCGGTTGTCTTACTGGGGCCGCATTCCCCGTATCTACTCTGTGGGTGCATACTGATGTCCTCTCTAGATCACTCTCACCCGTAGAGAACACATCCCGATATTCTCGCAGAAGTCCCTTCAGCTTCTCTCTGGCTTCCATCGGTACGTCCTCGGGCAGGTCACCCAATAATACCTCCTCACACGATCTTTCCTCGGCAGTCCCACTTATCTCATTATTTATTTCCACCTGAACGGGGCGTAGCTGACCTAACAATTGGTCCTTATCTAACCGAACTGATGCCTCGGTCAAATTGACTACACTCACCTTAGCTACATGAATTCCAGGTCGAATTTCTTTAGCTTCAGTCATCCAAGCAGGAGCAGTTACCGCTAAGTCCCCATAAATCGTCTTAGCCTCAATATCTTGTTGACACTTAGGGGGAATAAGGACCTCTTCTGCTACCATTACCCGCCTACACCATATGGACCCGTTACCCTTGACCAATGATATCATACGGCGTCCTACGAATAATGCTCCCGTGCCAAATCCTAGGCGGCACCGATGCTGTCTCAGCCAGTCCATCCCAAGCATAAGTTCTACGATCTGGTCAGAGACCAAGAACGTGGTGGGAATTACAAACCCACGCCATACCTTAATCAGGACTGTCAGCTCACCCAACACCCGAATTTCGGTCCCATTAGCAGCCAAAAGCACACGGTGACAGGAAGTCAGTTCCAAACCCTCTACGGCGGAAAAAGGCACCAAACTCACCTCTGATCCGGTGTCGATCAGGCACAGATGTGTTCTCCCGTTGATTGTTCCTCGGATGTACATGGCGTTATTTCCCCCTCGGTTCATGGGACTCTGACGAGTGGTGTGGTTCACCGCGACTTCTTCTTCTTGAGTCGGAGCCTCCGGTTCGGCGGTGGGTACTTGGCGGCGAAAGCGTCGATCCTGACGGCAGTTCCGGGCGAAGTGACCGGCTCTTCCGCAGTTGTAGCAGTTCTGTGCTCTCCCTGTGTTTCGCTGATTGTCCTCTCCACGGTAGGTATCGCGTCGTGGCTCAGGATGGTTCCGAAGTTCCGCAAACTGACGATCGATACGCTCTTCCATTTCTCGTTGCCACTTGCGTTGGGCTTCCATCTGAGCTGTCAGGAATCGGTCCAGCTGTGACTGGATCTGGTTACCCTCGTCTGCGGCTTGTGCTCCTCGAACACGGTTGGGCAATCTTCGCCGATCCTCCGTATCCGACGTTCGCTGGTATGCCTCCAACCGTAATGCTGTACGATAGGCTTCATCCAACGTCTTAGGTTCTCGTTCCCTTACTTTCAAGGACAACTCCCGGTCTCTCATCGCCTCCAAAAACGAATCACGAGCGACGATTTCTGTAGTCTCATTGGAAGGCACAGGATACGCCAACACGACCAACCGGCGTATTTCGTGAAGAAGGTTGCTCAGAGTCTCGTCCTCCCGCTGGTGACGGTAGTACAATTGTGCCCTGAACGTCTCTGCCTGTCCTTCTGTACCGTATCTTTGGCGGAGGCGACCGACTAATTCCTCGTAAGTAACGTCCTCTCTCGCCCCAAAGTCCCATAATAACTGCGTGGCGGCCTTTTCCAGAGCGCAGCGCAGAAAATCGACTCGATCTGCAGATGTCCATCCATTGTGCCGTGCGCACACTTCAAATTGGGCGAGAAACGATTCCAGCGATCCCGTACCGTCAAGCTTTCCGGGTTTCATTGGCGCCTTCCGGTAGACGACGCCAGTACTCTTCGCTGGTTTCGGTTCTGTCGACCGCTCTTCTCGTTCCGTTGCGTCGTTCGCCGTCACCGAGCTTGGACCATCAAACTCTATGAATTCCAACAGGCGGCTTAGATCGGACTTGTGGTCTTTCGTCGTCCTCTTTGCGAACGGAGTCGAGCTGCTTGGCTGTCGAATCGGATCTTCCTCCACGTCCAACAACGAATAGTGGACGCTGCGACCTTCTGGCTCCATATCAGAACTTCCGTTGACTTTCGTTGACTCTTGAACTCGACGAACAAAAACACAACCCCACTTCTGGTACCAGTTTGTCGCGAAACCGGGGGTGTTCTTGGTTTCTGAGGCGGTGCGAGGTTCAGAGTTCTTACCAGGATGTCCGAAAAACCCCACCCCTCGTGTAAAAGGCCAGGTCCGGCTCTCGTGGTCTGTCAAGAGGCTTAAACAGAGTCGACAACGAAGTAACGTAGAAGTCCGTTTTAATCGCAAATATCCAATGAGCACAGAATCATCCAAACTATAATCGCACTTATCGCGTCCACAGAACTACAGCAACGTATAACTCAACAGTGAAAGAACTATCGCAACGTACTGATATCGCAAACTATGACTTCCGCAATATACGGGTATCGCCACCACGACTCAGCATCAAGAGAACTATCGCAACTGTCGACGATACTCTTCTTCAGCTAGTCGAGACTTCTAGACCGATGCTTAGCTCAAGGCCGAATCTCAGACCGTCCTCCAGACTCTCCCCTGCTCTGCTTGAAATCCCAGCCTTATATACCGAAATATTCCATGAGGTGTCTAGCACCGGGGTGACTCATCACCTAAGACACGAAGTGTCAGTCCAAAAGGGCACCCATGGTCAATTTAGACACCCAACCAATCAATAGGCCCAAAACGTCACCTCATGGGTGTCGAAATACTTAGAGCTGAAAGCATCGGCCTTGCCTCAGATCCCAAAAGTGACACCTCACACAATTCTCTCGGTGCTGATTTACAGAGATACAATACATCTAATCAACGGCACTCCATAGGGTGTCGTTTCGACATCGGCACCTCACGGCGCTCCATAGGGTGCCAAAACGAACTTGCCACACAGTCAAATTATATAGCACCCACAGGGTGTCAATACGGAAAGCGCACCCAGCCAAATAACTAAGCACCCTAAGGGGTGTCAAACAAGGCAAATGTTCCCTAGCACTTCATGAGTGCCAACACAAAATAGTCACCTCACAGGGTGTCGAATTAAGGCAAACACCATACCGCACCTCACCGGTGTCAGCTTAAAACATGCACCTCATTGTAAGAGTGAATTTCTCGACAATAAGCTGGTACCCTGTGCTTAGCTTTAGAATAGCGGTTTAGAAATTTGGAGTTTACGATTACGATTACGATCTAAGGTTCTTGATGCGACCAACGGCAGAATCTCTGTTTTGTGAGTAGGAGTTCATTCTAAGTGTACTCTCCCAGGTCTGTCCTGTATCTCTTTGTCTCCTCTTTCTCTGTATCTCTTCCTGTTTTCCCTTTCTCGCTTTCTCTCTCTGTCTCTCTGTCCCCCTCTCTCTACATACTGTTCTCAATCTCCTCTTCATAATTTTCGGAAATGAGCTGGAACAGAGCGAGCGTTTGGGGGATAATATATAACGCGGAAGATTTCGTTTACGATTATTGATCGCTGTCGTCCAATTACGACCAATTGACGACCGACGGACAGGTGCTCGTTGAGCGGAAGAAGCCATAAGCCACATGCAATCGAATCGAAGATGACCCTTGGAGAGACCACTCGAGACTCCTTCGTCTCTTCCGGACCAAGCCTCCATTCCTCGCTCTGTCTCTATGTCCGTTTGCCCGTCCATGGTTCGTCTGTCTGTCTGTCTGTCCTTCTGTCTGTTCATCGTTAGTGCGTCCGTCCGTCTGCTTGTTCGTCCGTCTGTCCATCTGTCCATCTTTCCGTCTGTCCATCTGTTCATCTTCAATCCTTCAGTCTGTTCATCTTTCAATCCTTCCGTCTGTCCATCTTACTATCCATCCGTCTGTCCATCTTTCTAGCCTTCCGTCTGTCCATCTTTCTATCCTTCCGTCTGTCCATCTTTCTATCCATCCGTCTGTCCATCTTTCTATCCTTCCGTCTGTCCATCTTTCTATCCTTCCGTCTGTCCATCTGTCCGCCCTTCCGTCTGTCCATATGTCCGTCTGTCCATCTGTCCATCTTTCTATCCTTCCGTCTGTCCATCTTTCTATCCTTCCGTCTGTCCATCTGTCCATCCTTCCGTCTGTCCATCTTTCAATCCTTCCGTCTGTCCATCTTTCTATCCATCTTTCTAGCCTTCCGTCTGTCTATCTTTCAATCCTTCCGTCTGTCCATCTTTCTAACCTTCCGTCTGTCCATCTTTCTATCCTTCCGTCTGTCCATCTTTCTAGCCTTCCGTCTGTCCATCTTTCAATCCTTCCGTCTGTCCATCTTTCTATCCTTCCGTCTGTCCATCTTTCAATCCTTCCGTTTGTCCATCTTTCTAGCCTTCCGTCTGTTCATCTTTCAATCCTTCCGTCTGTCCATCTTTCTATCCTTCCGTCTGTCCATCTTTCTATCCTTCCGTCTGTCCATCTTTCTATCCTTCCGTCTGTCCATCTGTCCATCCTTCCGTCTGTCCATCTTTCAATCCTTCCGTCTGTCCATCTTTCTATCCTTCCGTCTGTCCATCTTTCTATCCTTCCGTCTGTCCATCTTTCTATCCTTCCGTCTGTCCATCTTTCTATCCTTCCGTCTGTCCATCTGTCCGTCCTTCCGTCTGTCCATCTTTCAATCCTTCCGTCTGTCCATCTTTCTATCCTTCCGCTGTCCATCTTTCTATCCTTCCGTCTGTCCATCTTTCAATCCTTCCGTCTGTCCATCTGTCCGTCCTTCCGTCTGTCCATCTGTCAATCCTTACGTCTGTCCATCTGTCCGTCCTTCCGTCTGTCCATCTTTCTATCCTTCCGTCTGTCCATCTTTCTATCCTTCCGTCTGTCCATCTGTCCATCCTTCCGTCTGTCCATCTTTCAATCCTTCCGTCTGTCCATCTTTCTATCCTTCCGTCTGTCCATCTTTCTATCCTTCCGTCTGTCCATCTTTCAATCCTTCCGTCTGTCCATCTTTCTATCCTTCCGTCTGTCCATCTTTCTATCCTTCCGTCTGTCCATCTTTCAATCCTTCCGTCTGTCCATCTTTCTATCCTTCCGCTGTCCATCTTTCTATCCTTCCGTCTGTCCATCTTTCAATCCTTCCGTCTGTCCATCTGTCCGTCCTTCCGTCTGTCCATCTGTCAATCCTTACGTCTGTCCATCTGTCCGTCCTTCCGTCTGTCCATCTTTCTATCCTTCCGTCTGTCCATCTTTCTATCCTTCCGTCTGTCCATCTGTCCGTCCTTCCGTCTGTCCATCCGTCCCATGCTGACCTCGTTAGAAATCGATGAGTCACGACACGGTTTGGGATGAAACGCCTGTAAGGGATACAGATCGCTAACGTCTGGTTATCAGCCAAATGACCGCAATTACGTCTGTCATCTCTGACTCCTGCGCATCCCTTCGAGATTCCTCCAGCATTAGACCACATTTAGGCAAATCACGGAAAAGCAAAGAAATGTAAAGTAACCGCAATCGAAATTAGAATCTACTGCGCGGTAAATAATACTAGGGCCTACTGTAATTAGTTTTTACCCCAGGGAGCTTAAAATAATTTTATTGTCCGAAGACAATAAAGTCACGTCTGGAACGGCTATAACTCGTCAAGCTCCGGCTGAGCAAATTACTACAATTATTGTTATTATTGTTGTCTGACTCAAGGCAAGTGTAATCCCACAGGAGTAAAAATTATTATTATTATTATTATTATTATTATTTTTATTATTATTATTATTATTATTATTATTATTATTATTATTATTATGAAATACATTTTCATTTTCAGGCTCAATTAACAGCTTAAAAATTAGCCTAGTTTTTTTATTAACATGGATTAGTTATTTTATTATAATCATTATTATCATCAGTATCATCATTATTATTTGTAACGTAGGTAGAATGATCTCTCAGGAATTAAATAAAGTTAGAGGTACAAACTATTATTATTGTTTTTGCCCTGAGGTACTTTAGTTCCCCCAGGGGCTTAGATATTACGAGAGTGAATGAACTGGAATGGCTTATTATTATCATCATCATCATCATCATCATCATCATCATCATCATCATCATCATCATCATCATCATCATCATCATCATCATCATCATCGTCGTCGTCGTCGTCGTCATCATCATCATCATCATCATCATTATCATCATCATCATCATCATCATCATCATCTACAATTTTTTAAAGCGCGCAAAGTTACACAGAAATGCGAATCTAACACGCGGTATATTATTATAATTTTTGCCCGAGGTATATATGATTCGCAGGGACTTAAAGAGCTCCGGTGTTAAAGATAATTATAATCCCTTGTAGTTTTCGTTGTGTTCTTTAAAGTCGTTTCTGTAGTTTGTGTACTTCTCTTCTGATTGATTGTTTCTGTTCGTTTCCTGTCTCATTGGGGTAAGGGTAAATTGATTAGTCTTACCCTCCAGTGGTGACGTTTTTCGGAAGGTCGAGGAAGCAGCGGTTGCGCAGCAGTCCGGCCCAGAGTTGAACGCCAACGATTCCGAAGATGAAGAATACGAAGAAACAGAGTAGAAGAACGTTTCCAAGCATCGGAAGAGTGTCGAGTAATAGCATCACAAGGATGCGCATACCTTCAATCAACAATGTCACTATGTACATACAACCATATTGACACTGTTATCATCAACATCATCATCATCATCATCATCATCATCATCATCATCATCATCATCATCATCATCATCATCATCATCATCATCATCATCATCATCATCATCATCATCATCGTCATTGTCGTCATTGCCATCATCATCATCATCGTCATCATCGTTATCGTCGTCGTCATCATCATCATTATCATCATCATCATCGTTATCACCATCATCACCATAATCATCATCATCGTCATCATTATCATCATCATCATCATCATCACCACAATCATCATCATCATCATCATTATCATCATAGTCATCATCATTCCGGGGTCCGGTAACCAGTCATCATCATCATGATCATCATCATCGTCATCATTATCACAATCATTTTCATCATCATTTTACACTCGAAATAGATATGATATGTCGAATTCTCAAATCAATGTCCGTAGGCAAAAATGATTATTCCTATTATATTATAATAATATATTTTAAACGGAACGGTTAGTATCCTAAGGATAAGATGGAAGAATTATTCTCAGAGACTTGACCATCTGTCATTCGTCTTTTCTGGTCAAGTACCGGTTAAAAAACAATAGCAGTAACAACAAACTATCCCCACTACGCCCATCCCATTACCACGTCCATCCCACCACTACCCCATCCCACCACCACGCTTATGCCACCACCACGCTCATCCCACCACCAAGCCAATTCCACCACTACTTCCATCGTCATCACCACTACCGCCCACGCCACCACCATCACGTCCACTGCAACTACACTGCCGACCCAGATGAAGACTCTGTTAAGGGGCGTTGGGCGTTAAATTGTCGTTTAAATAATGACCTACACAACTTATCAAGCACTGCATATTTCACGAGGAGCTGGTCTGGCATTTCAGCCGTGACAGACGACCTTTTACTTGCGACTGGTTCACACTATTGATCTTTTACCACGACTTACTAGATGTCATATGGAAAATTTAGTTATATTATCAACATGAAAATGGATAACATCGATGTCCATTTGTATAATTGAGTTAACCGTTAAACGGTTTCAGTAAAAACCCGGAGCACTTTCGAAGGTCAATGCATTACTTAGATAAGGCTTACATTCATAGGCGTAATTTGTGGGGGGTACGAGGGGTACCCGTACCCCCACTTTTTGGACTGGGGGGTACAGTACCCCCCACTTTTTGAACAATGCCAATCAATATTTTGTTACTGTGCCTTCCCAGAGATCGCAGTCTCGGCCTTGCTTCGTGTATGTAAGAAATTGTTACCCCCCACTTTTAAGACAAAAGTTACTCCCCTGCTTACATTACTTGTACGTTAATTATCTGCTCGGCACTTCGATCGACCTCCAGCTGCTCACCCCCGGGAGAAAGCAACCCTGAGCCTCGATTTACGCGTACCATTTTCATCGCCGGAAGCTGGCCCATAATGCCTTTCACGTCTGCTCTCCGCTTCCGATTAGCTTGGCGCCTTGTCAGACGGGGCTCAAAAGCCCAAACCGCATCGGGTGGGGTAAGAACCCGCTATAAACTAAGCCGTTGATTGAAACTGAAATACCTTCTCACGATTGCACCGATATATGATTGTTTACATTGAAGATAATCTTAATTATTGTTTACCCCATCCTCGAGGTGCATGTCCTTAGGATGTCTACAATATCTGGGCATATTCTTCACGCTAACCCGCCCACCTCCATCAGCACAGCACCCTCCCCTCAGACTCTCGACAGATGTGTTACCAAGAGGCGATCAGTTTACGCCGTCCGCTATAAATTATTCACCGTCAGCGCTCTGCGGCAGCAACAATGGCATCATCACCCACCGCTCTGCGGCAGCAACAATGGCATCATCACCCACATAAACAGCATCAGCAACAACAGGAGCAACAGTAGGCCTAAAGGACAATTTCTTTAAAGCTCCTCTTGGGACACACGTCTTGAAATGGGTTGACCTTTCAGCTCAGGCTTTGCAGTTCGAATACTAGCGCGTAATGCTTACGTTGCAAATCTGTTATTGCTCCCAGTAATCACTGATAGTGTAATAATCCCAGCTAGACTGTCGTATAGAGAGAGTGCGTGAGCTTAAGCGGAGGAATCGCGAAATGAGAGAAATGTTGCCTCTGTTTAGTTGTTCAAACGACCTGCTGTAGTTGCTCACTCCAACAGGTTGTCTCTGACATGGAATAGAACGTTTGACATTACTACTTTTAAAATGCGCTTGTTATCACATTTACCGGAATTCAGCGGAATCGGCTTTGTAGGCCTATGCATTGAAAAGCATTCTGGTATTCAGCTTGCACAACTTTTAGCGTATACGTGCATAGTTGATAATGACAGCAACTTTGGGACGTTCCTTAACGGCGCAATATAAATATCCATGTAACGCACGCATACATACATACACGCATATATACATACATACATAGTTACATAAATACATACACGCATACATACATATATTCATACATACATAGTTACATACATGCATACACGCATACATACATACATACATACATACATACATACATACATACATACATACATACATACATACATACATACATACATATATACATACATATATACATGCATACATACACTCAAACATACACACATGCATGTACATGCATGTATGCATACATACATACATACATACATACATACATGCATACATACATACATACATACATACATACATACATACATACATACATACATACATATACATATATACAGTATATCCATACATACATTCCTACATTTATTCATACACACTTACATACATACATAAATACATACATACATACATACATACATACATACATACATACATACATACATACATACATACATACATACATACATACATACATACATACATACATACATAATAAAATGCATGCATCGATGCATGCCTACATACATATACACATAGCTGAAGCGTGTCTGCTTTAACTGGGTCGTGGTATAAACCTTTTGATTTCATTCTCCTACTGATCCGAAAAGGAACGAGCTGTTGTCGGAGAAAGGGCTTTTGATGTGTAAATCTTCTGCGGACAATGTCCTTTCTTCTCTTTCCCTTCCATGCTCCCCTTTGCACCGCTATAGTTCGTTTCTGAGAAGCCCTTTCAGCCCTTTAAGTCGCAGACAACGGAGTGGTGCTGGCAGATCGGACAGGCAGCGCTGAGCCATGCAAGTCAACAGTCAAGCCGTTTACTTTGACGGATGAGCGTTGAAGAGGCAAGCACGTGACGAACGAAGGAGGAAGAAGAGGAGAAGCTAGAATGAGGAAGATTAGTAAAAGAAGAAGGGTCTTGGGAAAGTGGAAAAGAGAAGAAACTCTGAAGCTCAATTCAATTTAATTCAAGTAAATTTTATTGATCACCAAAGCAAAAGTTCATTATGCAAGTTGTTTTAGTAGTTCATGGGTGTCAACGGGCAAGCACAAAAGGACGTACCTTTTCACCCGCATGATCGCTCATTTGTCATTTCTATTTCCGTATGCATGCAGTAACATTGAAAAGTAGAAGAACTACAGAAATATGGAGATAAAGATAAAGCAACAATGAAAAGCAATGGAAAGAGAACACGAATGAGAAAGATGAAGACAAAAGAAGAAAGTAAAAGTAAAACTTTCCGGTCCTTAATAGAACGTAAAAGAGGCCGATTTATTCGTCTTTCCGAAGATCTGTGGCTCGAGCGCCTCAGTTTGTCCCTTCCACAGGCAAGCGCCTGAAGTCTGCTTTGACAGTAATTTCACTGGTTCGGGTCTGGAGCGTCTCTGATGTAGTTTCTTCTTGTAGTGGCGCTTTATAAATGTCAGATTACTATTACAATTTTTCGCGAATGTCAGTCTTAGCCTGGATTAAGGATTAGGGCGAAGCTAATATCTTCGTTATGGCATGGAGTCGTTAGACAGAATAAATAACGCACTCATTTTCGACTTTCATCCCTGCATTAAACGACTCACAAGGTTCTGAGGATAGGACCAGTAAGTAAGTATATTCTTTATTAACAAATTGCTAATCGCACTTTGGCGTACAGACATCTAATAAACACAGTTAAATAGCATGTACCATCCTAACAATAAGTGTTTTACGCATGAGGCTGTCGACTGGGGGATTACGCGGTCTTCTTTGCAGTACTTGCTATTTATTCCGTAGTATACTTGCTAGTTACTTTGCAGTTCTTGCTATTTACTTTACAGTATTCAATGTTCAGTTTCCGCGAGTACCACATTAAACTCCTTGGTGACATAGACAGGCGTTCAAGGAGACCTGTCCAGAGTGAGTCTGTTTATCAAGACTAGTGCAAACAATGCACAGAAGAAGGAGGATGAAGAAAACTGCGAAGAAGAAGAAGAACCGAAGAAAACGAAGAAATGAAAACGAAGAAATCCGTATGAGTTGTTAAATAAGATACAGCAATGAAGAATATACTTGCATTGATAGCTATAACCGATCATTTACTAGAAACAGTTGCATGCGAGCCGTATGCCCGCATGATATCGCTTGACTTTTCCAAGGCATTCGACACTGTAAGGCATAATTACCTCGCAGAGCAGTTAGCCTCCATGTTAATTCCTGATTTTGTTTACAATTGGGTGCTTTCTTTGCTTTTTAATCGAGTGCACTGTACTAAATTTTGTGGTATCATTTCCCCATACAAATGTATAAATGCTAGCACTGTACAGGGGTCAGGGCTTGGACCAATCCACTTTTTGGCCGCCATTTCTGGACTTAAATTGCTTCATGCAGGGAACCGATTATTCAAATACGCAGATGATTGCTATTTGATAATTCCTGCCTCAAACATAACGACCACTGACTCTGAACTTGCCCACATAGCTGAATGGGCCAGAAATTGCAACTTGCGCTTAAATCATAGTAAGTCTTGTGAAATCATAATAAGGCGTCCTCGAACCAAAATTCTAGATACCCCTCCGCCCATTGCTGGGATCGTACGTGTAAATGAAATAAAAATTTTGGGAGTCACTCTTTCTGAAAAAATTGGGTTCTCCTCGCACATTAACAACATATGTTGTAAAGCTAAACAATCCTTTTTTGCTCTGCGAGTCCTGGTTTCGCATGGATTAACTGGAAGCCGCCTTCATGATGTTGTACGTTCCACCACAGTGGCACGAATGTTGTACTCATCTCCAGTCTGGTGGGGATTTTCCAATGGTCTTGAGAGAGAACGTCTCTCTGCCTTGATACGTAAGCTTAAGCGACAAGGGTATCTGCCAACTGATACTCCTACATTTGACCTGTTGTGTTCTAAGGCTGACGATGCTCTCTTTGCAGCAATCCTTCAGAACCCAGGGCATGTCCTCCATGATTTGCTCCCTCCGATACGATCTACCGGATATTATCTTCGACCTCGCCGGCATAATCGCGAGATACCACGATGTGATCCTTTGACGGGGAAGGGTTACATTGCTAGATTACTGCATAAATGATAAGAAAACACTTTCTTTTTTAATTACTTATTTTATCATTTTTATTTCGATTTATTATTTGCTAATGGTGTAATAAAGAATATACTTACTTACTTACTTACTTAGAGGGGTAATCACGACGGATGAAAATTACAGGCGAAACGAAAGAGAGCTCAGGGAAGAAGAGACTACAAAAACCATCTGAGAAATTCCGCAACCATTGTCTCGTATTTTTTTAATGTCTCTTACTGAAGGGATGGATAGACAATGAAATGGATTCAACGACACCGCGGTCAGAATAACGAATTTGTTGCATTTTTTAACGCGTGAAAAAGTCCTACCTAACCCTAGTATTTGACTAAAGAGCTGCCCCTGTACGTATGTTTATTTGTTTGTCTCTCTGTCTCCCTCTGTCTGTCTGTCTGTCCGTATGTTTGCTTGAACATACGGACAGCAAATAGCTAGTCCTTCACTCACAATTGCTCCGCGCCATCGAATGATGCTTGGTCATTAGATAGTGGCGCTTAATAAATCTGGTAATAATAATAATAATAATAATAATAATAATAATAATAATAATAATAATAATAATAATAATAATAATAATAATAATAATAATAATAATAATAATAATAATAATAATAATAATAATAATAATAATAATAATAATAATATTAGTCTCCGGACGACGAGGTTTGATTTTCCAGACATTGTCCCCTGCTCCCAACATAATTTCTTTCTATTCCTGAGGGACCATTAATACCTCGGATCAAAAAAATAATAATAATAATAACAGCAACAACAACAAAAATAAGAACAACAACGAAAGGAGCAGTCGGATTACGTAGTAGACTAAGCAGCATCCGAAGTAACAGACTGAGCATCAGCAGCAGTAGCAGTTGAGTCAACAGCAACCAAAGTAGCTTGATCGTTGTCTTGATCAGCAACAACAAAACATCTTCGCCAAAACCCCAGCAGTAGCAACAGAAGCCTTAAGACACAATTAGCCACGCTCGCACAAGCATGTCGCCCCTCAGTGTCTTTGCCGTTCGTTCCACTCTCCGTGTCTCTCCTACCCTCCATCCGTTCACTCAATTCCCCTCGGAAGCCGATCCATTAGCAGGAACTGATGCCACCTCCTCCTGCTCCCCTGGTTCCTCCTCACATTAACCATCCTCATGGTGTTTTTCTTGTCCCTCCTCGCCCTAGTTTTGCTCCTCTTACTCCTCTTTTCCCTTTTCCTTCTCTTCCTCTTCCCCTTCCTCTTCCTTATAATTGTCGTCATCGTCAACTGCCCATCAAACCAGACACTTTAAATAACAACTTCGACGGGCAACTGCGCATTGGCACCATCCAGCTGCTGAAGCCATGATTGAGGAATAGTAGCTGATGCTAGACATCGCTCTGTGTAGCAACCACTGCCTCTCTCTTCCCATCGGCACAGATCGATGTCACCACATGTTGCATCGATGCCAATGGCCAACAGGTTAGCCCCACCAGGCCACCACGGAATGGTGACCAGAGATGCCAATTGCCAACAGGCCAAGTTTGTCAATATGATATTGATGATTTTGGTGATGACTATTGTTATTTACATTTCAGTTGTTGATGATCAGTGTGGCTGTGAAGATGGTTATAAAGGTTGTCTTTACACAAACTACGGAAAGATTTCCAAGTGACTCAAAAAACTCAGCAGTCTAAATACATCATTTGGTCTACTATGAGAAAATAAAAATAATTATTACATTATTATATAAAATATTTATTCTTATGCTAGGAACAAAATAGCAGAATCTCTCAATTAAAGTTGTTAATTTATCAATCAGTCAATCAATCAATTCATTAATGGCTATGAATAAAGATAGTGCATACTTGGTATTCGGTTGATGGCTCGTAGAGGTCGTAGAACACGGAAGGTGCGTATAGCGGAAAGGCTGAGGTTGTCAGAATCGATGGCATACTCAATCGCCCTGCAATTAAAAAAACAATAAATAAATAAAACAATAAAACAACAAAGACGATCAAGACACTCTTGTCATCCTTCTTGACATCTTCCTTGAAATCTTTCTTGGCATCTCTCTTGACATCTCTCTTGACATCTTTCTTGACATCTTTCTTGGGATCTCTCTTGGCATCTCTCTTGACATCTTTCTTGACATCTTTCTTGACATCTTTCTTGACATCTTTCTTGACATCTTTCTTCACATCTTTCTTCACATCTTTCTTGACATCTTGCTTTAGCACTATATGCATAGGGATGCTTAACATAGTTTCTACCAAAAGTGCCGGAATTTGGGCCAACGTTAACAGTCTACGCAAAATTAATGCGAATTTGAATTGCACAGGCAAAATTTTTGCGGTGAAAGGGTCGGTACTGGGTTGAAATGAGCCGAAATGAAACGTTATTTGGTTGTGCATGATCTTAAGGTATCCGACACTAAGCCATAAGTGCAGCAGGTACTAGATTTTTGGTACTTCCGTGATTATTTACGTAATTGTGCTACGGTGGCCAAACCCCCTACAGATCTTACTGGCAAGAGGGTGCCGAATAAAGTACCCTGGACCCCACCGGATAAGATGGCCTTCAATGCCTTGAAATCTTGCTGCTTACAGCGACTATTAAGCGCATGTAGCAAGTTACTTCTGACAGCCTTTACAGTTGTGCGTAGACGCCAGCGATAACACAGTTGCAGGAATACTGACCACTTATCAACCGAAAACTGACCAGCACAAAGGGGTGGACAAGTGTTCCAAGTTCCAACGAATGCGTTTTGCTAAAAAACCGCTTTACTTTGAATTAGATCCTGTGTCTTGGGACCCAGTGTTATCATGGATCCCGTGTCTAGAGAGAACGAGTCACCGCTTTTTCGGACCATACCCCAGAGATGGAATGGAAAAATGATGGGTGGATCAGGCGAGGAAGACCACGTGTCACAGACTGTTACGTGATGTCACGTAATGTTTGGCGTTGTTATGGTATCATGTGCTCAAGAAAATATAACATAGTTACGCTATGTTATGCTATATATGCGTGTATGTATGTATGTATGTATGTATGTATGTATGTATGTATGTATGTATGTATGCATGTATGTATGCATGTATGTATGTATGTATGTATGTATGTATGTATGTATGTATGTATGTATGTATGTGTGCATGTATGTATGTATGTATGTATGTATGTATGCATGCATGTATGCATGTATGTATGTATGTATGTATGTATGTATGTATGTATGTATGTATGTATGTATGCATGCATGCATGTATGTATGTATATATGTATGTATGCATCAGAATACTTGCAAAGCGCCCTTTTAGTAACTCACATGGGCGTTCTGAAACTCATAATCACAGTAAATAGTAAAGTGATTGTGTTTTAGAATTCTCACTAGTATACTACTGAAGACTTCGGACATTATCTACATTCGCTTGCTATAGAATCCAAATGAAGTTTATGTGTGTTACATATAATTATGCTCGTTGTCAGAATGTCGGCCAAACAGAAAACCTATATCAAGACATATTATATGGACACAGAAAGACATACAGAAGAGAAAGTTATAAAGGGATCCAGAGAAGGATCCCCAATCTGGTCTTCAACTTATTAAGGATCCCTAAAGGTCCGCAAAGGTTCACCAGTCACTCTGGTACAGAGTAAAGCAGGGAGGCGACCTGACCGACGACTCTGATGAGCGTAGACTCGGATCCGACCTGGGCTGGTGAACCAAAGTCCTCCGTGCCCACCTTCTCGTGGTGCGGACCGTTAGTACCCTTCCTAGGAAGTACTCTTCCTAGGAGGGGGAACGAACGGGCACGGCAGGCAAAACCAGGGGAAGGCAATGGCAAACCACCCCTGTTAATCATGCCAAGAAAATCGTCATGCCACACACCAAACCACGCCGATGGTCGCGGTTGGAGGGACTCCCAGGCCGGAGCGCTGAGGTGGGACTCCCAGGCCAAAGCGCGACTCAAGGGCTACTGGGAGAAGTAGCAAGACGGCAACGGAGACTGTGTGGCATGACGATCGCTAATGCTCCTAGAGCCGACGGCACAAAGAGACAAAGAGAAAGGCCATCCATCTTGTTTCGGGGACTTTTGCTAGAGAAGATTGTTACGATACTATGCGAAAGAACACTGATTATAAATCTATCAAATAACATTCTATAGGCATAAGCTAAAACAGTTACAGCTTAGGACCTCACAATCCGCAGAGGCTTAAAAACTTCAAAATTTGGAGGGGCTTTTAAAATTTTTATTTATATTGTATTTAAAACCATATATAGGGCCTACATTAATTATATATTAGGCCCAATGTATATACATTCATTTGAAGATAATTTGAATTTTTCACTTTAAATGCCTTGCTGCTAAATAATTAAAAGACATATAACTTTTGTTTTCAAGTTTTTTCAGACCTTCTGTGGTAATTTTTTTTAACAAGGGGCCTCCAAGCATCATATAGCTTAGGACCTCACCAAGTCTAAATCCGGCACTGCAATGTTGACTTTCTGTTATAAGACAGCAGCGATATCATAACAGTCAGAGATTGCGATACGCAAACACACACATGTAGACAGATAGAGACAGAGAGACAGAGACAGAGAGAGATCACGGAGTTACACGGACAGCCGGGACAGGCATAAAATGGAGCTAATGAGAAAGTGCATTTACTACGAATTAAATTGTGTCGCATCGGCTGCCATAACGAATAATTCCTCGAGATCAAGGTAGATCCCGTGACCATAATCAACATCGATCATAAGATCGATCTAGCGGCTTTGGGCGGATTTTCGCGTGCGCTGCGAGCATCCGCTGAGCGCTCATTCGAAACCTGTGGAAATTGTCGATCGTCGGACGCACGTGAACGTGGACATCAATATCTTCGCTGCGCCCGGTTCTTTCATCGAACAGCAGCACATCAAGAGCGATGAAATGTGAAATTAATATGGAGTCCGCCATAGATCAAACGATCCTTCCCATACACAAACCAGTAAACAGCTGAGACACCTTCAATTTTTGCCGACATTTGACTTTCAGAGTTGGCTACAACACATAACCCAATCTTCAGTATATATATATATATATCAATATATTAATATATATATATATTATACTATATATATATATATTAATATATTAATATATATTAATATATATATTATACTATATGGCACATGCTCCTTGTCATATATATATATATATCAGTATGTATGTATATATCAGTATATATATCTGCTGATTTATTCTACTTATATATGTTAGATACAAGCCAACTTTTGATATGCTGATGTTTTTACTATATCTACTAATATATAAGATACACAACTTTTTTACTTATATATGTATGTGGATTATCATGTATCAAGTAGCATATAGACCAATACATTAATATCCGGCGTTTCTTAATATCTATATATTTATTAATATATATTAATATATATACATGTTTATTAATATATATTAATATATATATATATGTAGTCTATATATTGTCGCGTGTACGGTGTTGGCCTATAGGCGTTTCTTGATACATCATGGAGGAATACTCGAGCTCAGTTACCAACAACAGCACTTTTCGCCGAAAAAAAATATTAATAAAGAAACGCTACTCAGCAAATTTTGCGTATCTAACTCCGTAGTTTAAAACATGGATTCTTTAAAAACCTTTTTTTTCTAAAGGAGATCCTCCTCTCGACTTTATTACATAGTCACCTATTTTTGGCCACTCTTATCGGCTACATACTCCCCAAAAAGTACTCTACTCACATGTCACAGGCAGCAACATCCATCCCATCCCCATAGATAGGGATGGGATGGATATATAATTGTATATGTATATATATATTGCTGTAATCTGGCTCTGGCTCACGTTCATGGGTATGATTACCAGTTTGTAAGCAAAGACACAATCTCTCTGAACAGTTCAGTTTCCTTCGTAACTCGATAAAACTACTCTATCAGCAACTTCAAACCTCCGACCTTCGACTTCTCCCTTCTGATCTTTCCTCACCCTCACCGAACCTCTTATATGGGGCATCAAACAAGGATGGACTCCCGCCAATCAAGCAGCTGCAAATCTACCAATCCATCCTCTCCATGGATCCATCAGCAGGTGCAAATCCACCTGTAACAGGCGCTGACATCTACTCTCTTGCTCCACACGGCCCGCATGTAACAATATATCTATAAGTAGATACGCGAGCCACACCAGCACCATCTGTTTGCGCAGCAGACACTTCTGTTCAGAGCATAGTCACGCGCACGCGCCCTTTCGCCAGTTCTTTCGTGACACCTTTCCGGAAGCTCGTCTCAGACGCGTACCGCGACCGGAAGGAAGTGAATTCCCACGGCTCCGTCGTAAACTTGAGCTCGCTTTCTTTCTCAGTAAGAAGGATAGACTCAGTGACAGGTAGAAGCGCCCTGCCCTCTTCGTGTATACGGTACAGAATTATTGACTAGATTATCGCCTCAGCTCCATGTCCTCCTCTCTGTCCGTGTGTTCGTAGGCTTGCCTGGCTGTCGCTGTTACGAATAACAGACGCACAGCAAGAGAAGCAAGGGACTGAAGTAAATTGCCTGAAATAATTGTCGCTGGAGTGTTTTCCCCGGCATTAAAATGAATCCATTATGATTAGTTTTCGCAAGAAGCACCATGCCGAACAGATAAAAAAAGCGATAGTAATTATATAGATGAGGAAATTAAAGTTTTTGTAATGTAATCAGTGCCGGATTTACGTCTAAGCTAAAAAAAAAAAGCTACAGCTTAGAGCATCACAATCAAAAGGGGCTTAAAAATTCATAAGTTTTTGGGGGTGCTTTTCAAATTTTTATGTGCACTGCATATATATATATTATATATATATATATATATATTTATATATATGTAGTGTAGAATATATTATGTATATAATGTAGAATTTTTTTAAAGGCTTGTGTAGCAAATTCTACCTCCCCTGAGTAAATGCATTCATTTGAAAATAATTTGAATTTTTCACTTTAAATACCTTGGTATTAAATAATTAAAAGGCATATAATGTTTTCAAGTTTTGTAAGACCTTCTGGTGTAATTTTTTAACAAGGGGCCTTGAAGTTTTATATAGCTTAGGGCCTCACCAAGTCTAAATCCGGCACTTAATGTAATAAATTCTTAGTTTCTGCTTAGTTAGAATCGACGCAGAGTCTTAATGAGACAACAAAGATGCGCTGATCTAACGGTATGTAGTTTCTTTTCCCAGACTTATCAATCTTCAAACGAGCTTCTGATTTTTTCCATTATGATTTCACTTGTATTACGGAAGAATTCCTATCCTAACCCATCCTTCGTCTTCCAAGCTCTCTCGTCCTCAACAACACCTGCCTCAGTAGCTTCTCTGCATTCCCCTCTTTGGTCTCTATGGCAACACTAGTAAATAATCTACACCATAAAAGCCTTTGAGGCTTGCCTGCTTGATCCGACAATATGTATGTGCTGGTGAACGCTAGCGCTATTTGTCGGATAACACAAGAAAAGGAAATAGTTAGAAAGGTTGGTTAGAAAACGTGGTATGGTCTCAAAGCCGGGACATTGCTTTCAGTAGGCGTAGCTTATAACGGGAAGCAAGCAATAGGGTAATAAATGCTTACTACTACTACTACTACTACTACTACTACTACTACTACTACTACTACTACTACTACTACTACTACTACTACTACTGCTACTGCTACTGCTACTGCTACTGCTACTGCTACAGCTACTATACTACTACTACTACTACTACTACTACTACTACTACTACTACTACTACTACTACTACTACTACTACTACTACTACTACTACTACTACTACTACTACTACCACCTGGAACGGATAGTCATGAATCGCATGCAAACTCACCTATCATCTCTACTAATCTCCCCTTTTCAGTCAGCTTATCGTAAGTTTCACTCAACAGAATCCGCACTTCTTGCTGTTCATAATGACATTATGTGCTCAATGGACAAGGGTAAGGTGACAGCGCTTGTTCTTCTTGACTTGTCTGCTGCTTTAGATACTGTGGATTATTCTCTTCTTCATCATCGCCTCAAGCACTGGTTTGGGATCTCTGGTCCTGCATTAAATTGGTTTAGTACTTATCGTAGTCCACGCACTCAGTCAGTGTATTCAAATGGTAATTATTCATCTAGTACTTTGTTGGCATGTGGTGTTCCACAGGGTTCTGTGCTTGGTCCTCTTTTGTTTACATTATACACCACACCTCTAGGAACATTGCTGGGTGGTCATTCACTGGGATATCATTTCTATGCTGATGATACTCAAATCTACATTTCATTTGACAGTCTGTCATGTGACTCATCAAGTTATCTGTGCAGCCGTTGTCTGCTGTCTTTGACGAGGTACAGTCTTGGATGGCAGGCAATAAACTCCTCCTTAACCCATCAAAGACTGAATTTCTGCTACTAGGCACTCCACATCAACTTAAGAAATTTGGCCAGCTTAAGTCATTGAAACTTGGTGACTCAGTTGTTGAGCTGGCTAATGCTGCTCGTAATTTAAGCGTCATTTTCAATTCTACCATGTCTCTCACCAGCCATGTTAACAGTATTTGTAAGGCATCATAATTTATATGTTCATTCGTGATATTCGCAGAATTAGACGTTATGTGCCCATGTCTGCAAGGTTATCTCTGGCAAATGCATTGGTTTCCAGTCGCTTAGATTACTGTAATTCGCTTCTCACTGGTATCAATAAGGCAAACATCCTGAAGCTGCAGAGAGTGCAGAACTCTTTGGCTAGAGCCATAACTAACACATCAAAATATCAACATATTACCTCTGTTCTTAAATCCTTGCATTGACTTCCTGTTAAGCAGAGAATCATTTTCAAATTGGGGCTCATCGTTTATAAAACTTTGAATTCTGGCCAGCCACAATACTTAAAATCAGTTCTTACTCCCCAGACTTATCATTATTCAACAAGGTCATCTGATTATCTTTGTCTGGTTATACCTAAATCTAGAACTGTTCTTGGTGAACGAGCTTTTTCGGTTGCTGGATCTACTTTTTGGAACTCTCTTCCTGTGTCTGTCCGCTCTGCTCAGTCGCTTTTGTCATTTCGTTCTCAACTTAAAACTTACCTCTTTCAAATTGCTTATCCACCATAGGCTGCTTCTGTGTCTTACGGACTGACCTTCCGGATTTTGACCTGATTACGGCTTGGTTTTGGTGTGCCATCGGTTGATGCCTTGTGCATTAGACACCGGCGCAATAGAAGTTACTAATTAATAATTCTACTACTTCTACTACTACTACTACTACTACTACTACTACTACTACTACTACTACTACTACTACTACTACTACTACTACTACTACTACTACTACTACTACTACTACTACTACTACTACTACTACTACTACTACTACTACTACTACTACTACTACTACTACTACTAGTACCGCTACTACTAGGCCTACTACTACAACAACTGCTACTACTAATAATAATAATAACAATAATAATTCCGCAACACTTTTGCACTTCCGGGTCTCGATGAAGATGGTCACTCCAGAGATTAATTCGCACTTATTTAGTATCCGACTCCTGAGGGATTACATGTACCTCGGGAAAAAATAATAATGATAACGCTTCGCTTTCCGCGGCACATTCCCTCTATCAGAATTTGACGAATAGTGGCCGTTCTAGATGTTTCTAGCTCTGTTAATTAATACTTAAGTCCCATAGGGATCATATGTACCTTGGGGCAATAATAATAATAATAATAATGATAATAATAATAATAATAATAATAATAATAATAATAATAATAATAATAATAATAATAATAATAATAATAATAATAATAATAATAATAATAATAATAATAATAATAATAACAATAATAATAGCAATGATGACAACAACAACAACAACAACAACAGCAACAACAATGATAACAAATTTAATTTATAAAGAAGGATGGTAAGAAGTAGGCTAGAAAGACCTGTTCCCGTCAACCTCGAGTGTAGTCGGTGTTTTCATCACAGCCAACCAGTACAACGCAAGTGGTAATTGTAGCGTCTACCTCAAAGTCCCTCAACTCTTTCAAGTGAACTCGTAGTTGCGACATCAGTTGATGTGTATGTATGTGCGTGTGGTCTCTGTCGTCGTCGATGGCTTAAGCGCCGAAGCTGAAGCAGCAGCATTGCTGAGTTCCTTTCTCATCAGTGGATGACGGAAGTCTCCGAGTGACCTCGCCTCCCACCGATTAGAGCCGTCTTAAGTCACTAGAAATGCTATATCCGGCTCTGATGAGATACCCCAAGGGCTGCTTCTTACGCCCAAGCACCCCCGCTGACCCGGCTCGGTCCAGACCGGTTAAGACGCGGCCCAAACGTCAGGCTGTGGTGTTCGCGTTGTAAGACTTTTCGGTTAATAATTTATTACCACAGAGATTATGAAGGCTGACGCAAAACTGGAATGAGTCCGTCTTCTTTTTCTCCTCTTCCTCCTCCTCCTACTCGCCCTCAGTCTGCTTCTCCGCCTTTTAATCTCCTCCTCCTCCCCTTCCATCTCTTTCTCATCTTCTTATGTCTACCTTTTTCGCTATGTTCTTCTACCTTTCCCTTTTATTCTTTACCCTAATTGCCCTCCTTCTCCTCCATTCTCTCTCTACTTTCTCTCTCTTTCTCTACCTCTTCGTTTTGCTCCTCCACCTGATCCTTATACTGTCCCTCCTCTTTCACCTGTCCCTCCTCCTTCTCCTATCCCTCCTCTTTCTCCTGTCCCTCCTCTTTCTCCTGTCCCTCCTCTTTCTCCTGTCCCTCCTCTTTCTCCTGTCCCTCCTCTTTCTCCTGTCTCTCCTTCTCCTCCTGTCCCTCTTCTTTCCCCTGTCCCTCCTCCTTCTCCTGTCCCTCCTCTTTCTCCTGTTCCTCCTCTTTCTTCTGTCTCTCCTTCTCCTCCTGTCCCTCTTCTTTCCCCTGTCCCTCCTCCTTCTCCTGTCCCTCCTCTTTCTCCTGTTCCTCCTTTCTCCTGTTCCTCCTCTTTCTCCTGTCCCTCCACTTCCTCGTCCGCTTATTTAAATCCTTCCTCTATTCCTCACTTTCAATTTCGCTTCCATTAACTCCACTTTCTCTGCGTCCCTCTCCTACTTCGCCCCGTTGTCCTCCTCACCAATTCTTGTTTCACTCCTCGCCATCTTCCTTCTCCTCTTTCCAATCCTCTCCATCGCATTCTTTCTGCTCTCCGTCATCGTCCTACACCCTCCCCGCCCTGCCACTCCATAATTTACTACGTCGACTGTCGAAAGTTGAGACGTAAGTCAGTTGGATTGCAAATTCCTGTTGGCGATCGGCTCTGCTAAAAGGCACGAACAGTCATCAATGGAGGCGCAAGTGTAATATTGTCCCCCTATGCACGTAAAGTGTGGCTAAGTGAAAAGACAAATTGGACCGTCACGAGAGTCATGCAGTACTCAATGCTGCTCTGTCACGAAACACCTATCGCTGTTCGTAGACGGTGACACCTCGAAGTAAACAACATACATAGATACATGCATACATACATACATAGTTCGAGAATTCGTGACTTTCGGTTTTAAAATTCGTAAAAATTCGCGAATTTTTGGTCTAGGCCTATTTTAAAATTCGTAAAAATTCGTAAAAATTCGTTGAGCCATTGTTGGGCTTTTTTACATTGACAGTGGATTTTGCAAAAACAGCGTAAACAGCAACAGCAAATATGATGACGTCATGATATTTGTTGTGTTAAGCTGCTGCTCAGAATTTAATGTAAAATTCTATATAAAAGTTTATTACGAAACGAGTTAATTTAGTTAAAATCTAATTCTTAAAGATGAAAGAACATGGACCGGAGTGGAAGTATTCAGTAAGTTTGGAGGAGAAGGAAAGGGTAATCAAAAAATACAGTGTTGTTTTTGTGACAAAGAATTTGTTGGTTGTTCTGCCCGAATTCGGGAGCATTTGCATGGCGAAAATACAGAAACCAGAGTCGAGTGGGAGCAGCGGGCTGTTCCTAACTCAGGATCAGAGGACGATGAAGTAGAAGATACAGCTCGGTGAACGTTGCCTTCCCTTTTTAACCATGTTTGCTTGCAAGCTGTGTTAGTGACTGATCGGTCACACTGGAGCTGGGGCACTGGTGATTTTTCGTTCTGCTGACTGACACTCACAGTCACACACCCCAACTATGATAGAAATCGAAGTTCAAGACTACAAGTAGAACAGTAACTGAATATCAGTACTATTGTGTTGCTATAGTCAGCTATCTTTTACGGCTGATTGGTTGAGTGCCTATGACATTGACATTTACTTGCTTCAAAATTGAAAAGTAAGTAAATTATAAAATTCGTTGCCATGGCCAAGAATTCAATTATTTTTAAAATTCACGAATTTTAATGAATTTTAAAACTGCAGTTTTAAAATTCGTTAAAATTCGTGAATTTTAAAAATTCTTAAAATTCGTAAAATGCGAATTCTCGAACTATGCATACATACATACATGCATGCATACATACATACATACATACATACATACAAACATACATACATACATACATACATACATGCATACATACATGCATACATACATACATACATGTAAGTCATTTATTGACAGAGCATGAACTTCATGATGTCACAATAACAGCAGTATACAAAACTCAAAAACCTCCAGTAAATGATGCAAAAGTCAAAAGATCAATTCAAAAGGGTCATAATTATGGACCCACTGAGGCTGGATTGACCTTTTTCTGGATGACGGTAGCCAGTAGGCCTACTGTGTGAGTGCATACAGTGCTTTTTTTCAGCCGGAACGCGCCGTAGCGGCGTTATTTTAATAATAAGAAAATAATTTAATTATTTTAATTTAATTTCAGTGCTGTGAACTATTTTCAGTGTTTGTTGAGAACCTTTCCAACCCCCAATCCAGTTTTTCTCGGGATTTTTTTATCCCTTCCATAATTGTTCAGTTCCGGAACCTTTTTCTAGAAAAAAAAGCACTGAGTGTATAATACACAACTGAAACGAACTGAACATGACTGATAGTGTAAGTCTTAATATACAGAGATCACACTGTCTTTAAGTTTTTTCTTAAACGGATTAAGGGTGGGTAGATGTGTAACATCATGTGAAAGATTATTCCATACCGAAGGGCCACAACATTTTAGCGAGACACAACATTTTAGCGAGAATAACTTCATCCTAGTGTGTGCAATATCGGTGCGGTAATTTAATATCTAGTGTGACAAAATTTTAATTTCTACACGGTGAGTCATAAAAAACGTGTCGCACATTATTTTACTTTAACTTCGTCCAATATCAGATTATGTCAAAGAAATTTTAAGTAAAGATAGAAGAGTTATTACTGAGCATTAAGAAAGTTAAAGTTTATGTTCAAATTGACCTCCTTGGGCGTCTACGCGTGCGCGAAGACGCGCACGCCACTGCTTGAATGATGCGGTGATCAATGATGCGGTGATCCATTTCTTTCCATGCCTCCACAATTCGATGACGCAACTCGTTGACATCATGTATTCGATATCTGTAGACATTTTCCTACATGACAGTCCCTATTTTAAAGTCTACCGGATTTAAAACAGGGCTGTTAAATGGCCAAAAAGTAGGCGGGACGAAATAATGTGCTTCAATATGCTGTGACTCAGCAGTCTCCCGAGCTCTGTTCGTAAGAAAGCTATCCTGCTGGAAGATGAAATATTCCGTTATCTCACGAATGTCTGGCAAAACGCCCTGCATTAGTAGAACATATCGGTAATATTGTTCATTGACCTTAACACCAGGTTCGATGAAATGGATGTTCGTACGACCGAATGCAGAGACCCCACTGATACCATAAGAGATTTGCTAAAAGTTTGTCGAGTGCGCAAAGACGATTTGTTGAAACGTCCCACTTACTTGTACAGACGGATACGTAAATGCAATTGTTACTGGGTGCTGCAGTAAAGAAGTTTTCTCCATTAAACCAGATGAAACTGACTAGGCCTGCAGCCTGCAGGATACAACCCAACAGCTGACTGGAACGATGGAATCTTGTTTGTTTGTTTACTTTGTTAGCCTCAGTGAGCTCTTGAGCGCGTCGTTTCTTTAAACATTGCAAATGTAAACCGCTCTTAAGATTCTCCTAACTGATGACTGGCTGATTCTTATTTCTCGAGCTATTTGTCTTTGCGTACGATGCGTTTGCGGCATGTATCTTCCTGGGTGAACACCACCTATATTCAACCGGTTCAACATCGTTGACCGTTCTGGCCGTTCGCGGGCGGCCGCTACCTGGTTGACGATGAAAAGACCCAGTTTTTTATCTTTGAAAGAAGAGCATTTAATACACCAAGAGTTAGATGAAAAATATAGAAATGATCACGATATTTCAATTTAATAACTGTTTCCACTGACTTGTTCCGTATTGATATAAGTACCTGCACATACTGTTCTACCCGTGAAAATGTTTATATCAGCATCTATATCCTGGTATAACTGACAGTAGTGTGCACCCATCTTCATAATGTTCAATGGTTTAAATAAGACGTAACTACGCACTCTCACATCTGACGAACAATTTGAGACTGAATTTAGAAATTCCCGTTCATCTTCGATGTGATTTCAAGAAAAAAAGAAAATGTACATAAACTACCATACCATTGAGATTCAACTGAAGAGGTGAAAAGACCAACTAGGTCAGTGCAAGACAACTGCAACTAGGTCAGTGCAAGACAGATGCAACTAGGTCAGTGAAAGACAGATGCAACTAGGTCAGTGCAAGACATTTGCAACTAGGTCAGTGCAAGACAAGTGCAACAAAGAGACAATTACTTAGTCGAAACACCAGCATACACTATATATACAGTGATGTTCGTATATATAGCAGTTGGTTAATATTTCTTTAAATCCTCTGCGGAATTTATCCTGTTTGATTTCTCACCGTCTATTTATCGCCTATTATACAGACATGTATTCACGATACATACATACGTAGTTACATGCAAAACAAAATAAAGACCAGAAATGGTGGTTATTTTAACAGAGAACCAAACTACAAAGGCAGTGACGATGACGACGACGATGGTGACGATGACGACGATCATGACAAAGAAAATTATGATAATCACATTGATGATGAAGATGATGATGACGACGACAACGATGTTGACGATGAGAATGATGATGATGATTGTATTGTATTGTATCTGAACATTTACAAAGCGCCTCTCACAGTGTTCGCTAATCAGAGGCGAACACGTTGCTGTTGATATGATGATTCCGACGACGAAAAATATGATAAAGACGATAACGATAGTAACGACAACGACAATGACTAATCAAATACCAGGAACAAATGAAAATAATGGCGAAAATAAATAAACAGAAGAATGAAAGAACGGAGCAGAGAATAAGAGAAGAAAGAAAAGGCGAAGAAGTCGAGGAGAAGAAGAAGAAGAGGTTGACAAGTGACCGGCGAACAACTGTCTCAGTCTTTCAACCGAAGAAAGGCACACCTGATGCCTGCTTATCTGTTTTATCCGTTGCTTTGTGTATATTTATATATATAACAGATTAAAAGTCTGATAATATATATATATATACGTATATGAATATGACTGTCTATCTGTTCCGTTACCACAATCATGTCTTTCGCTCGTTGTTCGGCAAAAAAGAATCTAATTGCGCGTGGCCAATCCGTCTCTGTCTGTCTGTCTGTCTGTCTGTCTGTCTGTCTGTCTGTCTCAATCTCTCCATCTGCAGTCTCTATTCTGTATATATTAAATATACACACATATATATATATCTGGTCTCTATCTATCTATCTATCTATCTATCTATCTATCTATCTATCTATCTATCTATCTATCTATCTATCTATCTATCTATCTATCTATCTATCTATCTATCTATCTATCTATCTATCTATCTATCTATCTATCTATCTATCTATCTATCTATCTATCTATCTATCTATCTATCATCTATCTATCTGTCTATCTATCTATCTATCTATCTATCTATCTATCTATCTATCTATCTATCTATCTATCTATCTATCTATCTATCTATCTATCTATCTATCTATCTATCTATCTATCTATCTATCTATCTATCTATCTATATATCTATCTATCCATCTATCTATCTAGCTGTCCCTCCCTCTCTCCTCTATGTCTTTGTCTGTCTGTCTCTGTCTCTGTCTGTCTCTGTCTCTGTCTGTCTGTCTCTGTCTGTCTGTATGTTTGTCTGTCTCTCTCATCGGCCTTTAAATCACAGTCAATTGATTTCCTCCGTCGACGTGCGGCCTCAAGATGGCGTCCTCTGCTTCGGTCCGTAACGGATAATTTCGTATGCGATTAAACGCAATTCATGCACGATGAAAAGATGTTCTTGCCATCCGTTGCCAAGGTAACAATGCACGAAACCTTCTGATGAGATAGACAATGCCAGGAAACGGGATATGAGTAGGCACCGATTGTTCTAAGTCTATGTGGGGCCTATTACGGAAAATGAATTATTTTAAAGGCACCTGAATGTGCGTTGAGGTGATGTACGCAAAGACATTGTAACCTTTGATAATTTAAGCGAAGCAAGACAAGGTATGTCAAGGCAAATAAATATGTAAGGTAAGGTAAGGTAAGATTATTTAAGGAAAGTAAAGGAGAGATCAGTTATCGTAAGGTAATGTAAGGTAAGGTGAAATAATGTCGAATTAAGTAAGTCGCAGGAATGTAATCTCGTGTGCTATATACATGTAAGCTTATACATATATATTTCTATAATATATCTATCTATCGATAATATATATATATATATATATATATATATATATATATATATATATATATATATATATATATATATATATATATATATATATATATATATATATAGCACACGAGCCTCTCCTTTGACGGTTACTGTGAATGGACCACGATTAAGTCTTTTTAACTTTTTACCTTTTTTATGCAGCGGCTATTTATTTCAGGAACTTACTCGATGAGCATACTGCAGCGAAGAGCCTGGAACGGCGCTATAGTAAGTGTCGAGACACATACACAAACACAAACCTTCGGACAACCTCAGACCTCGTGTCTGGTCGGGCGTGGATTACGCACAGGCGTCTTCTGATTAGGAGTGTCTTAAGTAATTTTACTGATTCAGCCACAGACGCCGTCGGAGACTTGTTTAGAGTGGAATTTCGCAGATCAAGTAAAGTTTTGCGTCCAGATTAAACGCAACACGATCGAAGCTTTCCAAAGATCGTGTGGCACTTGGCACCTCTGAGAGGGTTGAAATGGACGCTGTATGCCTACATATTCCTATGCATACATGCGTACGTAGACTGCAGGGCGTTCTGTTAATGTGAGCTTTTCCGTTTAATGGGAGAAATACATAGAGATCAGCAAATCAAAGAGATTTCGTGTCGACTCTCGTAGGTTGTTTACAACAGCCTAGAGTTACATACGCGATAGTATACAAGGACCGGCGTCACAACAGAACAATACAATGAGACACAATGAAATACAATGCATTATAACACAATACACTATGAAATATTAATATGGTTAGTCGTCATAATTTATTATTGTGCATTTATTAAGCGCCACTCTCTAATTACCAAGCATCAATCAATTGTGATTGAAGGACTTGCTCTTGGTCCGTACACAGTAACCGTCAGAGGGGAGCCTCGAACACGCGTACTCTCTGCGTTACAAGGCGAGGGCTCTAGATAATGCAACACAATATATGCTATGCAACAAAAAGCTTAACAATACAATACAATACAGCATAATACAATAAAATGAATGTGACAGAGTATTCTTTCACATCGAATCGTAACATATCATAGGGCCTACCATTACAATATATCGTACTCCTTATGTCAGTGTATGCTCTATTTTAGCGCTGCATTGTATCGAAATTTTGCGTTGCGCGTACAAAGTCTAAGTACTTCGGCAGTTTAGGTCCATAATTTATGACAGTTTTCTCTGACCCGACGAAAATAATATGGTCAGATTATTGAATACGATGGAGTCTACCGGTACCGGATTTAGACTTGGTGAGGCCCTGAGCAACATAAAGCTTGAAGGCCCCTTGTTAAAAAATTACAATTATTTTCAAATGAATTCATTTACTCAGGCGACATGGAATTTGCTACCAAAGCCGTTTAAAAAGTTCTACGTAATATCTGTTTGTCTATATCTACCTGTCTTTTCTATTATTTTTATTATTGCAAACTTTTAACGCGCGCAAGGTCACACAGAAAATGCGAATCATATGCTTTATATTAGATCCAATGATATATTGTATTGCTATATACATTGTAGTCCTATGAATACATTCATATTGCTTTAACCACGCCTATCATATTGCAACATATATATATACATATATATATATATATCACGCCTATCATTTTGCAACATATATATATATATATGTATATGGGTGTGTGTATATCCATGTATGTGTATATGTGCGTGAATGACTGACAGAGGTAGATACGTACTTGATGTCCGGAACTAAAACTGAAACAGAATTGATTGGTTTTTAATATCTCGGACAAGATGACTGCGCATTAGTTCTTCGGAGAAGGACTTTCCGAGAACTGCCTCTGGCGCACCATAAAGCCGACGGAAGACATGCTGAGACGGTCAGTTGATGAATGACCTATAGTGCCAGGGAGACGGCGACCGTACACTGCCCCCCCCTCCCTCCCTTCGACTGACTCGGTCGTCGAGGTCCCAAGGTGTTGTCCTCGCTGTGCCATGCGCCACTGTATTATACGAGACAGAAGCACATGTCGCTGATGGAAATCAGACTTTAAGAACCACATAAGTCACAGAGACGTGTCAGTGTTTTTGAGACTTACTTAAAATGCGCTATGTTACGTGCTTTGATACATACATACATTTATACGTTCGTACGTACATACATACATACATACATATGTATATATATGTATGCATGCATAAATACATGAATAGTTGCATACAGACATGCATACATACATACATACATACATACATACATACATACATACATACATACATATGTACGTTCGTACGTACATACATACATACATACATATGTGTATATATGTATGCATGCATACATACATGAATAGTTGCATACAGACATGCATACATACATACATACATACATACATACATACATACATGCATACATACATACATACATACATACATACATACATACATACATACATATATACATATATGAATGCATGCATTCATTCATACATACATTCACATGTAAATATATACAGTTATACACGTATACGTAAGTACATACAAACAAACACATATGTATAAAAACGCATCTAAATACATAAACTAACGCAGTTCAAATACGCGATGAACTCTTTCCATGCAGTCAATTATCACCAGGCAAATAAGTTTCGTGACTTGTGAACTTTCTACACTTCTCGGTAGCTGCAGCCTGTTTCCAAGACAGTATAATCTAGTAGAAATTAAATAATAATAATAATAATTATAATTATAATACTAATGATGATGATGATGATGATGATGATGATGATGATGATGATGATGATGATGATGATGATGATGATGATGATGATGATGATGATGATGATGATGATGATGATGATGATGATGATGATGATGATGATGATGATGATGATGATGATGATGATGATGATGATGACGATGACGATGATGATGATAATAATAAACAATTATCTGTATAGTGTCGTAGCACAGGCCGAAGAAAAGGGCGCTGTACATGAGTTGGAAAGTCAATGGCAGTCATAGGACTGCTTTAAAAAGTATGTCTTGAGTCGTGATTTAAATGTCTCCAGAGTTGACCCATTCTTCAGATGGTCGGGAAGACCATTAGACGTTTTATTCGCAATGGCAGGACGAATACTAAATCAGGATCTTCAAGAAGTATTTTTTCCGATCCTCTTGGGTGTTTGAAAACAATTGTCGTTGACCATCACGATGTCACGCACACACATCAAGTGCACCACACTATTTTGCTAATTACGAGCAGTCACGTATTGCGCACCTCTGACCAGTGGCTGACTGTAGCACTCCGCTGCACATGTTCACCACGCAACAACCAGCACTCAATCTGTTAACACCAGCACGTTACTAATAATGTCACCACAAACATACTGTTATAATATTACTAACGTCACAACCTCTGATTTCAGCGCCGTAGCGAGGGGTGTTCCAGCGGTGCCATGGAATATGACGCTACTGAAGAGGAGCGTGCAAATTTTGAGACGGAATGATTCAATTATTAAACTAATTGCTTTATCTTGAAATATAATATCCATTTAAAAGCAAAAAATGTGATAAAATTAAGTAATTACAAATGAAAGTGAATATATAATATTGATAGATAGATACCTTATTTGTCGTTTAAACATATTTATAGTAAATATTATATTCCAGATAACAGATTTTGTCGTTATTGGTTAAGTTGATCTTTGGTGGGGGGGGATATTTACGCTTGGCACAGAGAGCAATTATAGCTTGCTACGTTCCTGGCAAGGATTCTATATTTAGAGGATTGGTTACTCGTGAAGAAAACGTTGTACTTCCGGCAGCGGGGAGATCGTGGCGACATCTGTCGTCGCGGGTGTACGTGTCTCGAGAGAGGTAAAGAAGTTTACAGACGCGATGTGATGTTCAGGTATTAATTGCACGAATTCTAGAAAGAAGAATCCCGGATTATCTTTTTTTCAGTTTCCAAAGAACCAAGAAAGGTAAATGATAATAAGTCTATAGATATTGTTTTTAATTACTGTAATTTAAGTAGTCTAAATTGTGGAAACATCGTTGGGCATTGCGAAGCTATAGACCCATGTTTACCTGCAGTCAATGGCATCTGACATTAATTCGCAAAGAAGAAACCTGCGTTGTGTTTGCCTTAACTTTCCCAGTAACAAGTTAAAGTAAATGATAAGTAATTTATAAGTAAAATAAATTTCAGGTAATGTGAACCTCAGAAATATGCACTTTTTGCGTCGTATGATAAGGCCTAGGCCTATGGCACATCGAACATCTTCAAACCACAAAGCAATCGTACAATCAATGTAGTGAAACATTTTGTGGATAACATATTGGGTTGATTTTTACTCTGGTAGGCCTAATGAAATATTTTGCGTTACTTGTCTGTAAGAAAGTTTACTTTGCGATACGTGTTTGGCAGATGCAGGCGGTGGGTGCAGTTATGTCGACGTCAAGATCTAATCAAACGAACTGCTGCGTATCTATCTGTAAGCTATGGACTGTGCGCCGACCATTTTGAGGAGAGCCATTTCATGGGCTTTTGGATTTCATCATCATCATCATTGTCGTTATCGTTGGTGACTGTTATACCGTCTTAAATAATTAGTGTAGAATATTTATAAACAGTTAAAAACAGTGCTTGATTCAAATTTATTACATGTTTGTTACATCTGTCTGCACAGGTAGGCCTACACTTAAGCATTGGCTCTGAACAGTATACTGTACAAATTTATAACTCAGTTAGTGAAAGCTTTAATTATAAAAACTTTTGTTCCTAATGACTTGTGTGTTTTGCAATGATCTGAAATAGTAATAAGTATTGTGTCTATAGGCCTATTGTATTAAATGTTCTTAGTTGAATAAAGAAACTAGGCCAAGCACAAAAGGCCTGTAGTTATGTGTTGCAAAGAATTTAACAATTTAATCAAGAATTGCAAAAAAGTCGAACTTGTAACTTTATATTAAGTAGTAGAATTCTAAAATAATGGTGTAAAGTAATGCAAATCTTCCAGATCACTATAAAGACCAACATTTCAGTCGATGGAGTGACACTTAATGAACAGTTATCAACAGATCAGTCATTGCTTCACAATCTCAGAAACTATCATATAAAGACACTGTTTAAGATGCTGGCAAAGTGCAAGAAGTTGAGCAATGCTGAGCATGGTTAGTACTTTGATGGTATCCATTCACAGAATACTATGCTGTATTGGCGAACTCGGCTCTCCATCCACCTGAGTCAGTCAATTAATAACAAAGTGCTTTGGAGATGGTTAAAAAACTAAAATGTAGGGAGCCTATACCATGTTTCTGGATTGCAGTCATAAATACTTCAACCCCAATACTAAGGTTTTTTTAGAAACGGCCATAAAGACAAGCAATAATGAAGTTAATTTTACCTAAATATATGTTGACAAAACTGTCAAGAGATTGTGCATTCTTCAGTGGTCAGTAAAACTGTACCATGCAGTCATCCAGAGACTGCAAAAACATTTGCTAAATCCCCCTTGTGGAGGACTGTGGTACACGCTGTTGACTCCCAATGTGGACTGCAGCTGGTTTGGTTATATGCAAAGCCTTTAGATCAGAATCAGACTGGGAGCAGAGTTAATAACTGACTAGGCTAGGCCTACGCCCTGGCTAACACGTTGGGACACTTAGCATCAGATTGTGTAACCGTAGGCCTAATCAACATTCGACACACACACACACACGTCTAAAGAATTGAGAGTGTGAGTCCAATTGTGGCATGTTTGCGTACTGCAAAAGTTCTGCAAAATTAGCTTTAAAATTGAATAAAATGTTATATATGTTGTAACAGACAATACAGCATATATTAAATATAATTCCTCTACACAGCAATTGTTTATTAATTAATAAATAATTATTCGTCGATTTTCTTCGCAGAAAGCGCATTGCATTTGCTATCTAAACACGAAGTTCTACGCCTTTGTCGCTGGAGGCGCCACGCTCCATGGACCAATAACTTGTCCAACGGCCTTACATAAGGAGTTTCCAGTCCTTTGTATAGAGTCCTTGGTTCCTGGACATGGTATAGTCTTTTGATTTTGAATGCTCGTCTTGTAACCGGAAACTGTGTTTCTTCGACTCTGAAGAGACCTGAGCAAACCCTATTCATGGTTGATTCCACGATATTAAATAATAAATGCAGAAATAATAACAATATGTTGTTCTCTCCGGGATATTCCCACCGTAGTCTTGACCTTCCTGAGATGGCGTTACAGACAATAATGATCAAAATTTCAACTGCAATTAACTTATAATGATGATGATGATGATGATGTTGTTGTTGTTGTTGTTGTTGTTGATGATGATGATGATGATGATGATGATGATGATGATGATGATGATGATGATGATGATGATGATGATGATGATGATGATGATGATGATGATGATGATGATGATGATGATGATGATGATGATGATGATGATGATGATGATGATGATGATGATGATGATGATGATGATGATGATGATATAATAGTAAGAGAAAATCATCTAAGTCCACTGGTATTCTGCCCATATACGGCACTTGGCCTTCGAAACTCTTGACCCAATTAATCACGAATGCTTTCTTCAACGCACCTTGGCCACCGTCTTGAGCCGATAACTGGAGACGATACAGAGAAACTACATTTCTCTACCAGCGCCTATCAGTTACCAGCCAACGCTTCAACGCAATCGCTTTTCACAGCACTTTCGTCACGCAGCACGATATCAACGAAAACCAGTCATCCATAAAAATGAAGTAACAATAGCGATAACAATAACAATAATAATAATAATAATAATAATAATAATAATAATAATAATAATAATAATAATAATAAAAATAATAATAATAATAATAATAATAATGATAATAATAATAATAATAATATAAATAATATAAATAATAATAATAATAATAATAATAATAATAATAATAATAATAATAATAATAATAATAATAATAATAATAATAATAATAATAATAATAATAATAATAACAGCAACAGCAACACTCGTCTAATTTCTACAATCCTGATGGATCACATGTACCTCGGAGCCAAAAAATTACATTCATAATAACAACTGACACTGTACTAGTTCTAATTCTCGTGTTCAATCTGATGCTACCAGCCACTTCCGCTAATACAAGAACTGATGTTGATCTGCCAATGCATGCATGCGGAGGCTGTTTACAGTAGTACTCACCCAGCAAAGACGATGAACATGTCGAGACAGTTCCAGGCCTCGGCCAGGTAAGTGTCGCGGCCGATCAGTCCCATTGCCAACACTTTGACGCACATCTCGAACGTGAAGAAGGCAAAGATGAAGTGATCGAAGACTTGAAGGACTTCACATCGTGTCGTCAGGCAAAGACTGTCGCTGCAAGGCTCGTACATTCCCAGAGTCAGGCAGTTGAGCAGAATTATGCTCATGCTTATCCGTTCAAACCAACTGAATAACGATGTTAAGGATCCTCTGTCGACAGCCTATTGTGTGGCTATACGTCAAATACAATAGACTTCATTGGTTTAATGTGTGCGCTGTATTGTTTCCAACGAGAATCCTATATAAAATTTTCAAGGCTGTTGTTGACAGATATTAAGAACTGAGGTCGAATGTCGACAAAAGCCGACATGAAGAGGTAGAAGGTTGCATTGTTAAGTTGTTCAAATAGCAGACAATTGGTTGTCTATCTTAACTGAAAGAAACACTTGTTGGTTTAATGTGTGTGTGTGTGTGTGTGTGTGTGTGTGTGTGTGTGTGTGTGTGTGTGTGTGTGAGTGTGTGTATGTGTGTGTGTGTGTCACTTTGATACATGTAGAAATGGAAAGAACCCTGTTTTATGCGTAGCAGTTGAAGCAAAATAAGAGATTGACAGGTTTGCTCAGAGAGTGAAACGTTCAAGACAAGAGATAAATCAGAGATAGGAGGAATGACTAAAAACAAAAGAGGCGATAGAAAAAGAGAAGATTTGATGTTTAGCTAATGCTATTAAATGAGAACGATTTGTAGAATCAAGAGCATCAACGAACCATTATATGGTAGTGCGGATTAAGTTCCTCGAAGTATTAATCGCGAGCAAACGAACTTCCTCGCTATAGGTGTCCAGAGGCCAAGATGGCGGCTGTCTGTGCGTGTGCCCATATTTGTCGATTTTGATAGATTAGTTTTTTATATTAAGATTTTTATCGCATAGGTCAAGGCTAAGAAAAAAGTGAAGTCACTAGCACTTCATAATCTTGGCTGCCTCTTGAAGTTAACTAAGGACATGGGCGTCTGCAGGAATTTTTCTAGAGGGGGAGGGGCAAAAATTTCTAGGGGAGAAATTTTCTAAGGGGAACAATTTTTGTAGGGGAGCAAAATGACGTTTTTTGCATAGAATAGCTGACTTACCTAAATTATAATTAAGTGTCTTTTAACATTGAAATCGTGTTGGGACTGTTGGAATAATCATAATAATCAAAAGATTTTAGTTTTGTAAAATATTTTCAAAATCCAGGGGGCAAATGCCTCCTTGCACCACCCTCCGGACGCCCATGGCTAAGGAACTGTTTTCTTCCACATGTAAGTGTGTTTAATGATCGATACCTGGAATAGCTGTACCAAGCGATCAATGGCTGTATGGAGGTCAAACGGTTAACACCCAATGACGCCCTACTTCAATATCTCAAACACACAAAAATTCAGACCAGATTAGCCACCGAAAAGTGGTCCAGGGTACACCTAACTACGGTCGGCGCTGACATGACCCTGGACGGGCTGACTTCCTTCAAATCTGCCCTCTTGCCCGCTTCCCTATCCCGACGTCTGTCACTCCCATCCTCCCCTCCCACTTCGCCCACCCGCCCGCCCACGTAGTCGACCGCACACGTCAAGAGCGGCGGAGTGACTGCAGAAACAATAGGTTGAAATATTTATGTAGCACCGTGACTTTTCTTGCGCTAGAAGTCGTCAATTTCTTATCCATTATGCGATAAATAGTCTCAATGATATGCAGCAGGATATGTGAGATCGTGCCGACCGTGCATGAAATCCAGATAGTCACAGATTCTTTGGCCTATTCACATAGCCTATATATTTATGTAATATATATATGTGATGTATTTGTGATATATTTATATATACTCATATCATATGTATAGCTACATCTATCTTCTTTCATGCACAATATGTACTAAAATAACTGTGTGTAAAAATTCAAATGCGGACTTCCGCATTGGGAATGATCCCTGTGTACGCATTGATTCGAAGTTGCGTGATCCCTTGCTCCCCCTTCTTTGTGGATGCTCTCAATGGAAGACACGCTTGTAGGGCCTCCCAGTCACAGTGATCGGGAAGACTTGGGAAGCCTTACGAACGGGGCAACATTTCTCTTCTGGGTCGCTGACATCATAGTTAGATGACTGTGGATACAAATATAATAACGATTATAGGCCTAAGCTTCGTTTAGTAAAAGTGGGAATGTTTGTATAGATTTTCATCCTGTTACAGCCCTTATGCATCTCAGACATTTTCTTCCTCTTTCTCTGTCACGTTCCTATGTACCTCTCTCCCGCTGTCCCTTTCTCTTTCTCTCCCTGTCTCTCCGTATCTCTCCCCATCTCTTCCCTTTTTCTCTCCTTTTCTTCCTCCCTCCCAAATTTTTTAACCGATCAGCAGTCTAGGGTATAACCTGCAGCGCCATGTCAAGAGAACGCCATGAAAACCTTCTTCAGTTCACACATTCTCTCCACCCTTGGAGCCTCTATCCTCTGCCCTTATATATCATCCTTTTCATTTAAACATGAGGTATATCGTCCAATGGTATCAAATCACCGTAAACTGCAATCATATTCTACTGAATAGGTTACCTTTTTACACAATCTGCAGCGAAATAAGAAGAGAGGTCTTTGTGAATAAGCATATCGAAAAATAAGTTGCGACCATAGGCGCCGACTTTTGCTTTTGTCTCTGGGTGCCTGGGTCTTACCTCCTCCCTTCTCCCTTCCCCACTCTCCTTAGGTAGGTGAATTTTAGCGGATTTAAGGAGAAAGAAAATTGTTTTCTTGTCAAAGGTTAGGAGGTTAGAAAAAGTATTGGAAATCGGTGACGACGTTCCAGTGTTATTTTTTATTTTACAAAATTATTAATAAATAAATAATTTATTTATGTACGAGCTGTGCAAGTAAGATCGTGCAATGTTGGGGTATTTGTGTTGCAGTTGTTCTTCTCAAGTTGTGAGATTACTTAGTTGTACAAAATTTGAATTTAAGGTCCGAATTCTTCTGGGTGGCAGGCACCCACTGAACTTTCTTTCTGGGTGCATTGGCACCCAAGGCTCCCAAGAAGTCGGCGCCTATGGTTGCGACCCTAATGGCGTATGAGAACTGACACACTGCGGAGGAAGGGAATCAAATTCCAGCAATTCGGGGCAAGTGCAGTGCATGTACATGTGCAAAACCACATTATTTTTTCGTAATGGACGAACCACCGACAAGGTACGGAGTCACAGTGCTGTTAAGTGTTCCGGTTTGCGTGTCGACATGTTGACACAGTGACACACCGTGTCTACTGTATCTTTAAAAGCCGCTCTTTTCAGCCGCGCCTTGGTCATAACGCCTTTGAATAGGTATCTTAAAAGGAGCTATATCAAGTTTAGATTGATTGGTTGATTAAGTAGTGGTTGGATAAACAGCACGAGACATCTGATACTTAAAAAAACTGCTTTTGATGCTCTCTCTTCGAGAGGTCAGCTGGTAGACTAGCATCAACCTTATCTACAGGTGACATCCGCGCCATTTTCAATAGAGAAGGATTTCATATATGCGTATACGACTTTTATGAAATATACATGAAATGAAATGATCATATAATAGATCAACATTCTCTCTCAATATGTAATTAATGACTCAGTTAAAGACATAACAACTATCACACAACTTTTGTCATCATAACAACTGTTGTCATCATAACAACTGTTGTCATCATAACAACTGTTGTCATCATGACAACTATTGTCATCATAACAACTGTTTTCATCATAACAACCGTTTTCATCATAACAACTGTTGTTATCAAAGGAACTTGTTGTCATAACAACTGTAATCGTAAAGAAAGAACTACGTAGCTTTAATCTATAGCCTGACCGCCACATCACCTTATTTCGACCACAATCCACCTCGTTATTGTCTATATCATGCATTTTATTAAGGGACAAGTGCTATCCAATGAATTACTACTTGCTCAAGGTCCCTACACAGCACCCGTCTCGGGGGAGGTTCGAACCCGTGTTCTCGACCTTACAAGACGAGCGCTCTAACCAGTCAGCTACCGTGTCCCACACATTAAGCTGACTATTGAGCCTTGACTTACTTTAAGTGAGGTTGCATAACAGAAGCGCCGGCAGATAGGCACGCGCCGTTACACCTCTGTTTTCATATCAACAAAAGAAAACCCTTAATCGTTTGCACCCGTAAACCTTCTCTATTAGATGTGTACTGTTAAACATCGCCTCGATACGATTCGCACATTCGGAGCTTCTTTTATTAAACAGGAAGAGAGAGAGATAACAAAGACAGACAGACAGAGAAAGAGATAGACAGAGACAGACAAACAGAGAGACATACAGAGCCAGAGAACCCAGATGCGGCATCGCAGACGCATTCGTGATTCCATTAAAACCGATTTCGGAGAAAGCCGTCACTGAGTCCTCGTGGTATTCACACGAAGACCACGTTGCTCACAGCAGATGCTACTACAGCCATGCACTTCACTAACATCGCAGATAAAAATTCGCAGCAGAACGGCTAAGAGACCCTATGCATATAAAGAGAACTACTTTTACACGTACATATCATGATATAGCACAGTCGATCTATATACTCATATCCGCGGAATTAAGAATAGGAAGTGCATTCGGGTTGGCCCCTGAAAAGAAAAAGCACAACATATTAAGCTGCATATTAATCTTCACGGGAAGACAAATCCGCAATAAACATCAAGTATATAAAAATATATATACTCATCTGTATATTGGAAATAAATGTTATGCATATATATATCTATATACATACACACACACACATATATATATATATATATATATGTATATATATATACATATATATATACATATATATATATACTGGAAGGGGCTTCGCAGACAGATGAAAATATCATACAGATAGATATTAAATGACCTCATTTGAACCGGCAAAATGAAAGGTCAAGACGGAGTGAGAAAATTCAGACAGTGTGTCAGATATGGGCAATGATATCTGGAAGATAAATGATCATCAGGTCAACCTCCTCTCTCTCTCTCTCCCTCCCTCCCTCCCTCCCTCCCTCCCTCCCTCCCTCCCTCCCTCCCTCCCTCCCTCTCTCTCTCTCTCTCTCTCTCTCTCTCTCTCTCTCTCCCAGTCTCTGTCTGTCAGTCTGTCTATATGTCTGTATGTCTATCAGTCTGTCAAATGTCTGTCTGCCAGTATGTTTGTCTGTGAGTCTGTGAGTCAGTCTGTCTGTCTGTCTGTCTGTCTGTCTGTCTGTCTGTCAATTTATATGTCTGTGTGTCTGTGTGTCTGTCAATCTGTCTGTCTGCCAGTGTGTTTGTCTGTCTGTCTGTCTGTCTGTTTCTCTATCTGTCTGTAAAACACGGTGCTGCAGATTATTTTATTATAGTAAAATACGATGTAATTTCAGATAGGTTTTAAATAATTTATTACTTTGATAGCAAGCAGTTGCACTCATCGATACAGGACAAATGTCCCGCTAACGCATTTGTCAGGATCATCTTTTTGTGTTCCGCTGCTTTATAGTCTAGTAAACACATTCTGCATTCTAGTGTGTGTGTGTGTGTGTGTGTGTGTGTGTGTGTGTGTGTGTGTGTGTGTGTGTGTGTGTGTGTGTGTGTGTGTGTGTGTGTGTGTGTGTGTGTGTGTGTGTGTGTGTGTGTGTGTGTGTGTGTGTGTGTGTGTGTGTGTGTGTGTGTGTGTGTGTGTGTTGTGTGTTTGTGTGTGTGTTTGTTTGTTTGTGTGAGTGTGAGGTGTGTGTGTGTGTTTGTGTGTGTGTTTGTTTGTGTGAGAGTGAGTGTGTGTGTTTGTGTGAGTGTGTGCGTGTGTTTGTTTGTTTGTGTGTGTGACACTGTGTGTGTGTGTATCTATGTACCTCTGGGACCTGTTGCCTTCATCAACTGTTTTTTCTCTTGGCCCCTATGTTAATGGTTCATTCATTCTGTATAATTTACGGCATTGCTGAGGGGCTGAACGCCTTCCCAGAATGAGATAGATCTTTTTGTTTCAGCGAAAAAAAACAACTCCATCAACCCAAAGTGTTAGACGGGAATCTGCCAGTTTAAACCGGATTACGAATCACGGACGCACTGGAGAATGCACTGATTAGCCAGTCGACCACGCACCGTATGTTCAACTAAAAGTCGCCCTCTGGTGATAGTGTCTTCGATTGTGCGGAAATCGTAACCGTAGTCGTAATCATGAGATATCTACAGAGCCTAAACAAGCTAAACAGCTTATTCAGAAGCGCTCAGTCAAAACAAAATCGATAGGCAGGTACGGTCAGAATAGATTCTAAAACAAGATCAAAGGTTCAGATAATCAGGTATACCTACTTCTACTCCTCCGAGGCTAGGAGGAATCAAGATTGCTATTGCTATTTGTTGTTGTTGTCGTATTTGTGGAGTTTCCAGTTTTACTTGATGCCCTGTGCACGTGTGTAGATTTGGCAAAAACTCGGAGCTTGGACTAGGAGGGACTTTTGTATGACTCCTTCTACACAGTTGCGTGTTAACTGCATGGACGTCCAATGATCAGCCTGACAGTCGGTTGCTATGACCCATACATTGAATGAAAGGCACTGATATCCATGCTTGTACATGCATCACCGATGAGGACAAGCAGGAACGATAGTTCGGAATCAAGTAAGGTCCTGCAAAATTCCTATCCCATATTGAAGCAATGATGTCGGATGCGATATGTACGATGTTGCTGGAGGCTGGGCAGGTTGCTGCGGAGGGATCCGGTCGTCCGTGTGTAATTGTCTCCAGGCGCTTTTTACTGCTGATTGGTCGTTTGAAGGCGTGTAGGAAGCTGGCTTCGTTTGCCTAATAGTTCATCTTCAAGCTATTTCCGTAACCTCGCTAAGCTATTTGGCCGACCCCTTCATGACAGACTATCTGATTTTCCGAGGTAATGCCATTTCCAACATCCATCACTACGCATACGCTTGCACTGCTCAGGTCGGTAGCCTCAGCAACTGGTCAGCAGCATCTTCACCGCAATCATTCTCGCCAACAGCAACAACGTTGAGCGGCGGCATCTCATCAACATCAGCATCATCATTTTCGCCAGGAGCGATCGTTCGGCTCTGTTGAGCTGTAACTTCGCGAGTGCAGTTATCCAATCGCTTCCAGTGCGTTCCTGAGGAAGTCAAATCTTGTCGAGTTTGCAAGTACTTAAGTGCCCGAATAGAATTTTAAGTATTTAAAGTGGTCGAGCAACAACATTTGAAGATTTTGACAACATTTGCAATTTAATTGGTTGAGACATTAATGAGCTGAAGCTGTTATCTATTAATTATTTATTAGGAACATTTTTAACGGACACAGAAATGTCACACAGAAATGCGAATCCATCCATCCATCCATCCATCCATCAATCCATCCATCCATCTATCCATCTATCTATCTATCTATCTATCTATCTGCTTACTTCTAATTCTCTCTTTTTACCCCTTCATCTCCTGTCTCCATCCTTGTCTCACCCCTTCGCTCCACTTCCTTTTTTGCCTAGATGATGGGACGGGTGGACGAACTGATGGACGGCTGCTGAATCAGGGGAAGCTGCGCGGTGACAGTAGATGCGGCAGTTGAGAGCGATGTAGAGGGAAAGGAGGACGAGCAAAGATGGGAGGAGGACAGAGGGAAGAGGTTTTGCAAAGTCTAATTGGACGGACGATGCATGATGGATGACGAAGAGCTCATGGCCTGGCTACGTTGCCCAACCGATGATATTAGATGATTGGAGTCATTTGTAGCTTATTCGGCGCCGATAGCTTGATCAGGAGGAGAAGGAGTGACAGCAAGATCAGGAGGAGGAGGAGTGGGAGGATGAGAAGACGTCGCTGAAGGAATATGAGGAGAAAAAGTTCATTGAGGAGAAGGAAGAGGAACAGGAGGAGGAGAGGAGGAGGAAGAGAATAATGAGAACTAGAAGGAAGTACATATATGGGAGAAGTAGAATGAGGAGTTTCAATAGCAGGAGGAGGGGGATAATAAGAAGTATAGGAGGAGAGGTAGAGTGAGGAGAGGTAGAGTGAGGAGCATCAAAAACAGCAGGAGGAATAGGAGACGGAAGAACTGGAGAAGAAGAAGAAGTGAGAGAAGCAGAGGGTTGAAAAGTACGAAAAGAAGGAGGAGGAGGAATAGGAGAAGGAACGGAAGAACGTGGTGGAGCAGAAGGCGGAGGAGGAGAAGGAGGAGGAGACGGAGCAAATGGAATAGACTGAAGTGGAAAAGGAGGAAGAGGAACAGCTTGATGAGAAGTCTGAGAAAGAGAAAAACATTGATTGTGCAACTGTAGCAGTAAGTTACTGAGCATTATTCGCTTATCTGTTTGTCTTTATCTCATTCAGCCTGTCTGTCTGTCTATCTGTCTGTCTGTCTGTCTGTCATTCTGTCTGCCTCTGTCTTTCATTATATGTCTCCATCATTCTATCACCCTTACCCTCAATCTATTCATTGCATCGTTGCCATTCTTCATGCCCGTCGACCCGGTGTGCTTCATTGTCCCCCTTTTCCTATTAGCTATAGTCTGCCCGTTTTTATGGCCTCATTTCCTTAAATCGCATCACACCTCTCTCACTCTCTCTCTCTCTCTCTCTCTCTCTCTCTCTCTCTCTCTCTCTCTCTCTCTCTCTCTCTCTCTCTCTCTCTCTCTCTCTCGATTTCTTCAAATTGTGTCTGTCAGTCTGTCAGTGTGTCTGTCTGTCTGTCTGCCTGTCTGTTCTTCTGCCTTGATTAGGGCTTCACTCTTTTGAATTCTCCTTCAAATGGGTCACTTGATAGATCTGTCTGTCGATCTCTGTATAGCCTGATTAGAAGGAGACGGAGTCTTATTACCTGCTTAGTGCTTACGTCATTCTTCCAGTCTAACGCTCATACTTTCCATTATCATCTATACATATAATATCCATATAGTGTCCGTCTGTCGGAGGACGCTACGTCACAAACGGTTTCTGTTCTATTGTGAAACAGAAACCGTTTGTGACGTCAGTATTGCCGTCTTGACGACGAAGATCAGAGCATTTTAACCAACGATACATATAAGCCTATATACACTGACGTCATAATATGACGTCATAATATGACGGGCAAATACTCTAGTTATCAATATCGCTATAATTATTGTAATGCATTTATTACACGTCACTGTCTATTAACCAAACATCGATGGATGGATGGCGCTGAACAATAATTAATTGTAAGTGAAAGGCTTGACCAAGGTCCGTTCTCAATGAAGCCCGACCTCGTATTCTCTGCGTTATTTTAATGGCATTTTAGAGGGATAAGTCTTGCGCTCAGTGCAGGATTTACGCATAAGCTAAAAAAAGCTACGGCTTAGGGCCTCACAATCCGCAGTGGCCTCAAATAAATTCAGAATTTTAGGGGCTTTATTAAAATTTTATGTGTACTGTACACATATATATATATATATATATATATATATATATATATATATATATATATATATATACATGTAAATATATATATTATGTAGAACATTTTTCAACGGCTTCTGTGGCCAGATCGATCTCGCCTGAGTAAATGCATTCATCTGAAAATCATTTCAATATTTCACTTTGAATTCTGCTATTAAATAATTAAAAGGTGTATATGTTTTCAAGTTTTATGAGACCTTCAGGTATATTTTTTAACAAGAGACCTCTAAACTTTATGTAGCTTAGGGTCTACCAAGTCTAAATCCGACACTGCTTGCGCCGTTACCTATGATAATTCGTATTAGAATAGCATGATGTAGGAGCGTTTGACGGCGACAATTTCAAATGCTATCTCGATATTTGAACCCGCAGCCGTGACAAAACGCAGCATCATCACTTGCTCAATGCACAACGAAACTGGAAACTCAGCTGATATATATGAATCAGTTAGCTAATTAATTTTTTAATGAACTACTAAATTAGGGCCGAACACGGACTTCTGCTAGTTACGTTCAGTGACGAACTATATGTGTGTGCGTGGAGTGTTGCCTTGTCAGCGGAGCTAATAGGATTTTTGCCCTTTGACCTTCGGAGCTTCACATCCGGAAAATCCCATCCAAACGGCGAGAAAAGAGCAGAGGAGGAAGGAAGGAAGGAAGGAAGGAAGGAAGGAAGGAAGGAAGGAAGGAAGGAAGGAAGGAAGGAAGGAAGGAAGGAAGGAAGGAAGGAAGGAAGAAAGGAAGGAAGGAAAGAAGGAAGGAAGGAAGGAAGGAAAGAAGGAAGGAAGGAAGGAAGGAAGGAAAGAAGGAAGGAAGGAAGGAAGAACGGAAAAGAACAGGAAAGAAAGGAGGAAGTCAGAGGAAGGAAGGAAGGAAGCAAGCAAGCAAGGAAGCAAGCAAGGAATAAAGGAAAGAAAGAAGGAAGGAAGAAAGGAAGGAGGGAAGGAAAGACAAAGAAAAGAAGAGAGGAAGGAAGGAATGAAGGAAGCAAGCAAGCAAGGAAAGAAGGAAGGAAAAAGGAAAGGAGAAAGGAAGGAAGGAAAGAAGGAAAGAAAGAAGGGAGGAAGGAAAGAAGGAAAGAAAGAAGGCAGGAAGGATGGGAGGAAGGAAGGGAAGAACGTAAGGAGTTATCTCCTGTCGGCCAATACCTAAATCGTGTCTTTCGATAGAATGAGATCCTGAGTCGGTTCATTCGTTTTCTTGTTTTCGAGGAACGATTTGTCGGTCGAGTATTTCGCTGCAGTGATCATGAATTTCTTTAACGAATTGGTTTTATCGTTCTCTGTGGCACTCCATTAACAACAGTATTATTTGTGTTCCGCTGCGCACCAGCGTATTCTGTTGTACTCTCTTTCGCTATTGTGTTGTAGGGCACTGTAGTTTATGAAAATGTTTTCCTTTATAAATACTGCATTGTGTTGTATGCTTTTGTGCTGTATAGAATTCTGTGTTGTGTTGTATTGTTTCGTATTTTAAACTTTAACCAATCGTGTTGTAAATATCACATCGTATAGTAATAACACGGACAATTTCTAGAGTGCCGTAACGCGACCATAGGACGCTGTAGGACTATCTTACGGATTTGCATTGTAGTGATACTTGGTGCCTCAGTGCATTGTTTGCACTGATTGGTCAATTAATTAATCAATCAATTAATAATTAAATAATTGGCTCGTTGTTTAGTCTTTTAAACAAGCAAGGCAAGTGAAGTATCTGCATTGTTATTTCTACTTCCCAGTCTATTACGGCCTCTTAAGGCCCCTAATGAAATGCCGCCGCTATCCCTTACCTTGCCTTACAAGTGTAATATATATGCATAGATGTAAGTATTTATGTATTACCCATGTATGTATATACGCATGTATCTATGTATGTATATTTGTGTGTATGTATGTATGTACGTATGTATTCATGAATATATGCTGCATGTATGCATGTATGTATGCATGTATGTATGTATGTATATATGTATGTATGTATGTATGTATGTATGTATGTATGTATGTATGTATGTATGTATGTATGTATGTATGTATGTATGTATGTATGTATGTATGTATGTATGTATGTATGTATGTATGTATGTATGTATGTATGTATGTATGTATGTATGTATGTATGTATGTATGTATGTATGTATGTATGTATATACATGTATGTACTAGCAAGGCACTTGATATTGCGTGCTTTAACTACTTCATAGGTACTTCAGAGACGCCAGCAGTCTGCTGCTACGTATGTTCTCGGTCCGTATTTGTGGACGCGACAATGAACCTTTGAGAATGAGTGCAACCATATCAACACGAAATTACAGGCGACAAGCCAACGGAATCTCCCGCAGTCACAGCTACCCACAGTCTCCCGTAAACATCATTTATATAGCGCGACCGCAAACACGACGCCGCATGCGATCGGTCAAAAGGCTGCTAATGCAGCTAATCCTCGGACATACAGAGAAAGATACGCACACAGAGAACCAAAGAGAGACGGAGAGAGGGAGAGGCAAAGCGGCTGAGATCACACGGGATGTGGCACGCCGTTTTATCAATATTACATTTAATTAATAGTCAAATTACTGTCAGAAGCCTAATGGTTTCTGGGATTGGAATTCTCGGGAGACGTCGCTACCCCGGCCACAGGAAACCAGCCCCCACCGACCGACCAAGGGCCCGGCGGTTGGGGTCTGCTACGTGTCGAGCGATGGGAGGAGGCGCTGGGTGGAATACGGGTCGACAAGAGGACATATATTCACACAGACATTATAGAGTCAGAGGGAGTAGGAGACAGTAATACGAGCACAGATGCAGAGACACACAGAAGACATACTGTGACAGTCGAAGAGACAAACACTAAGCAGATGAATCAAATTGTAGGCCAAGATTATCTGCCTGGGATGTATGCCGATTCTAAACGTGGAAGCCAGTGAACAAAAGCATGAAAATACGTCGGTTAGCATAACATGACACGACATGACATAACATGACAAGCATGGCATGGCATGACATGACATAATATAATCATGACATTGCATGACATCATGACATGACATAATATAGCATGACATAATATAACATGACATGGCATGACATTACATAATATGACATAACATAAAATGACATGACAAAGCATGGTTGACATCATATATCATTACAGTATAATACAACATGACATGACGTGATATGACATGACACGACATGACAAAGCATGCCATGGCATTACATAATATAGCATGACATAATATAATAAAATATGACATGACATGACATGACAGATCATAACGTAGTTTGAGTTTTATTGACTCAGAAGACAGATGATCTGCGTAAGAACATGCACTGTAGATTATATTCTTAATGGCTGGTATGAAACTGGTTTCCTGTCCTTGGTCAGAGATCACACAAGATATGGCATGCCATTTTATCAATATTACATTCGCTTCACCACAGCCACTTATAAAACCCATTAATTTAGCACTAGACGACGATCGGGTGCATCGCTTATGGGGTTACGATTTCTGTCGAGACAACGGCAACGTTCTACAAATTGGAAATGCTACAGATGATGACGACAATGATGATGATGATGACGATGACGACGACGACGGTAATAATGTTACCATTTGCTGCGTATACGAACTGCGTGATTACACTAGACCGAATCGACAATCATCAATCTGAAAGACAAAGGTCTGCGTTGTTACCACTAATATTGGCTCACCAGACTTTTAAGGTATCTTCAACGCTCAAGAGCTGAAAAGTCTTAAACTTATTGGACTTGCTTAGCGGGCTCTTAGATGTCCTCATATTCTAACGCGAAACTTATACAAGAAGAATAAGGAAGAGATCGTCGCTATATAGACCGGAAGATCAGACTCCTTGATCTATTCTAGATGCTGCTGCAGTAGCTAATTTAAGTTTATTTTCTTTCTGTTGTCACTGACTGATCTGAACAGCAAAGGCTGCAACACGGTAAACTACGGTAATGATCACTCGTTAATGACAATTGCCACATACAATAATTCTCCGCAACATCCTGATATTGAAATGTTATGTCATGCTATATTATGTCATGCCATGCATTGTCATGTCATGTCATGTTATGTTGCGCTATGTTATGTTGTGTTATGATATGTTATGTTGTGTTATGATATGTCATGTTTTGTTAATTTAGTCACGTGGTTCTTTTCGACCTTTGGCCTACAAGCCCTGAACCAATGGCGCCACAGGAGAAAGCAAAGACCATGAACTCTCCAGTGTCCCTAGAGTGATAATATCTAATCTAATCTAATCTAATCATAAGACTTCTATAGCGCCTCTAATATAACACATAACGAAATGAAATCGCTATTCCTACCTGGCTTCTGCTCTATAGACTGACAGAACCTAGGTCGGATTTTGACCTGGCTTCTCAAGTTCCTCTCAAGTGCATTATGATTTCTTATTGCAATTCTATTGTGTGACTTTGGTTTGGCTTATAGGATGACCGTGTAGTTTTGGCTATGCTTGTACGATGACTGTGCGGCTTTGGTTAGGCTAATAGGCTGACTGTATGGCTTTGGTTAGGCTAATAGGATGACTGTGTGGTTTTGGTTATGCTCATAGGATGACTGTGTGGCTTTGGTTATGCTTAGAGGATGACTGTGTGGCTTTGGTTATGCTTAGAGGATGACTGTGTGGCTTTGGTTATGCTCATAGGATGACTGTGTGGCTTTGGTTATGCCTAGAGGATGACTGTGTGGCTTTGGTTATGCTTAGAGAATGACTGTGTGGCTTTGGTTATGCTTAGAGAATGACTGTGTGGCTTTGGTTATGCTTAGAGGATGACTGTGTGGCTTTGGTTATGCTTAGAGGATGACTGTGTGGCTTTGGTTATGCTCATAGGATGACTGTGTGGCTTTGGTTATGCTTAGAGGATGACTGTGTGGCTTTGGTTATGCTTAGAGGATGACTGTGTGGCTTTGGTTATGCTCATAGGATGACTGTGTGGCTTTGGTTATGCTTAGAGGATGACTGTGTGGCTTTGGTTATGCTTAGAGGATGACTGTGTGGCTTTGGTTATGCTCATAGTATGACTGTGTGGCTTTGGTTATGCTTAGAGGATGACTGTGTGGCTTTGGTTATGCTTAGAGGATGACTGTGTGGCTTTGGTTATGCTTAGAGGATGACTGTGTGGCTTTGGTTATGCTCATAGGATGACTGTGTGGCTTTGGTTATGCTTAGAGGATGACTGTGTGGCTTTGGTTATGCTTAGAGGATGACTGTGTGGCTTTGGTTATGCTTAGAGGATGACTGTGTGGCTTTGGTTATGCTCATAGGATGACTGTGTGGCTTTGGTTATGCTTAGAGGATGACTGTGTGGCTTTGGTTATGCTTAGAGGATGACTGTGTGGCTTTGGTTATGCTCATAGGATGACTGTGTGGCTTTGGTTATGCTTAGAGGATGACTGTGTGGCTTTGGTTATGCTTAGAGGATGACTGTGTGGCTTTGGTTATGCTCATAGGATGACTGTGTGGCTTTGGTTATGCTTAGAGGATGACTGTGTGGCTTTGGTTATGCTTAGAGGATGACTGTGTGGCTTTGGTTATGCTTAGAGGATGACTGTGTGGCTTTGGTTATGCTCATAGGATGACTGTGTGGCTTTGGTTATGCTCATAGGATGACTGTGTGGCTTTGGTTATGCTTAGAGGATGACTGTGTGGCTTTGGTTATGCTCATAGGATGACTGTGTGGCTTTGGTTATGCTCATAGGATGACTGTGTGGCTTTGGTTATGCTTAGAGGATGACTGTGTGGCTTTGGTTATGCTTAGAGGATGACTGTGTGGCTTTGGTTATGCTCATAGGATGACTGTGTGGCTTTGGTTATGCTCATAGGATGACTGTGTGGCTTTGGTTATGCTTAGAGGATGACTGTGTGGCTTTGGTTATGCTCATAGGATGACTGTGTGGCTTTGGTTATGCTCATAGGATGACTGTGTGGCTTTGGTTATGCTTAGAGGATGACTGTGTGGCTTTGGTTATGCTCATAGGATGACTGTGTGGCTTTGGTTATGCTCATAGGATGACTGTGTGGCTTTGGTTATGCTTAGAGGATGACTGTGTGGCTTTGCTTATGCTGTGCGGCTCTGGTTATGATGTGTGGTTTTGGTTATGCTTATAGGATGACTGTGTGGCTTTGGTTATGCTTAGAGGATGACTGTGTGGCTTTGGTTATGCTTAGAGGATGACTGTGTGGCTTTGGTTATGCTTAGAGGATGACTGTGTGGCTTTGGTTATGCTCATAGGATGACTGTGTGGCTTTGGTTATGCTCATAGGATGACTGTGTGGCTTTGGTTATGCTTAGAGGATGACTGTGTGGCTTTGGTTATGCTCATAGGATGACTGTGTGGCTTTGGTTATGCTCATAGGATGACTGTGTGGCTTTGGTTATGCTTAGAGGATGACTGTGTGGCTTTGGTTATGCTCATAGGATGACTGTGTGGCTTTGGTTATGCTCATAGGATGACTGTGTGGCTTTGGTTATGCTTAGAGGATGACTGTGTGGCTTTGCTTATGCTGTGCGGCTCTGGTTATGATGTGTGGTTTTGGTTATGCTTATAGGATGACTGTGTGGCTTTGGTTATGCTTAGAGGATGACTGTGTGGCTTTGGTTATGCTTAGAGGATGACTGTGTGGCTTTGGTTATGCTTAGAGGATGACTGTGTGGCTTTGGTTATGCTCATAGGATGACTGTGTGGCTTTGGTTATGCTTAGAGGATGACTGTGTGGCTTTGGTTATGCTTAGAGGATGACTGTGTGGCTTTGGTTATGCTCATAGTATGACTGTGTGGCTTTGGTTATGCTTAGAGGATGACTGTGTGGCTTTGGTTATGCTTAGAGGATGACTGTGTGGCTTTGGTTATGCTTAGAGGATGACTGTGTGGCTTTGGTTATGCTCATAGGATGACTGTGTGGCTTTGGTTATGCTTAGAGGATGACTGTGTGGCTTTGGTTATGCTTAGAGGATGACTGTGTGGCTTTGGTTATGCTTAGAGGATGACTGTGTGGCTTTGGTTATGCTCATAGGATGACTGTGTGGCTTTGGTTATGCTCATAGGATGACTGTGTGGCTTTGGTTATGCTTAGAGGATGACTGTGTGGCTTTGGTTATGCTTAGAGGATGACTGTGTGGCTTTGGTTATGCTCATAGGATGACTGTGTGGCTTTGGTTATGCTCATAGGATGACTGTGTGGCTTTGGTTATGCTTAGAGGATGACTGTGTGGCTTTGGTTATGCTCATAGGATGACTGTGTGGCTTTGGTTATGCTCATAGGATGACTGTGTGGCTTTGGTTATGCTTAGAGGATGACTGTGTGGCTTTGGTTATGCTCATAGGATGACTGTGTGGCTTTGGTTATGCTCATAGGATGACTGTGTGGCTTTGGTTATGCTTAGAGGATGACTGTGTGGCTTTGCTTATGCTGTGCGGCTCTGGTTATGATGTGTGGTTTTGGTTATGCTTATAGGATGACTGTGTGGCTTTGGTTATGCTTAGAGGATGACTGTGTGGCTTTGGTTATGCTTAGAGGATGACTGTGTGGCTTTGGTTATGCTCATAGGATGACTGTGTGGCTTTGGTTATGCTTAGAGGATGACTGTGTGGCTTTGCTTATGCTGTGCGGCTCTGGTTATGATGTGTGGTTTTGGTTATGCTTATAGGATGACTGTGTGGCTTTGGTTATGCTTAGAGGATGACTGTGTGGCTTTGGTTATGCTTATAGGATGACTGTGTGGCTTTGGTTATGCTTAGAGGATGACTGTGTGGCTTTGGTTATGCTTAGAGGATGACTGTGTGGCTTTGGTTATGCTTATAGGATGACTGTCTTGGGTATAACTGTAACGGCGCTATAAAAGTTATTTGGATCAGATTAGATAATTCATGTCGTTAGCAGTGACCGTTAGCGAGGAGGCCAATAGGTTGATAAGTAAGTTGGAAAAGTTGAATACTGAGCAACGTCACTGTAACCTGGAAGAAGAACAGTCTCATTGTTTAGAGGGAATTAGAGGCAGGACGAGGAGAACGGAGATGTAGGGAGAGTCATGACAACAGCGCCGTTTTCTTCGGCCTCGGTTGCGCTACTGCTGCGTCAAATAAATCGTCATAATAATATTAATTTTTATTCCCGAGGTAAGTATAATCCCCCAGGAGGCAATGAAAATTGTCCGGAGACAGTTGATGGCTTCTGGAACGGCTGCATTTCATCCAATTCTGGCAGGGCAAAGTTACTGCGGTAAGGAACGACGTTGAAACGCTGAATATTAATCATCGAAAGGTGTTGGAATAGATGATGGCAAGTTCTGGTCTCCGGTAGGCCTACTCCGAGTTAGACTGTGTCTCAGATCGGAAATGAATGCAAGACCAGTGTTATTAATGAGGTCCAGGGTTTTGAGGGCCAGAGGAACAGTCTTGTGTCCATTGGCGTCACCAGGGTTGATGTCACCCAGTGCGATAAGTCATGGTGTCACCCCATGGACCTCCTCCCCCCTTAGTCCCTTACCACAGCGGTTCTCAACTTTTTGAGACTCAAGGACCATTTATAAATTTTGTGTCTCGGTCGCGGACCACCACTAAAAATTGTGTCACTGGTGCACATATGCGACCCTATAAAATTATAAATTTATATAAAATTGTAGTGTAAAGTAAGAAATTTGATAAGATTAAGTATTTTACTTATTATTTACTATAAATTTTAATAAATATTGAAAAACAATTTTTTAACTGACAAAATTTGTCTGTTTGCATGTTTTTTCTTGTAAAAATTGTAAATTGTAGGCCTTGCTCGCGGACCACCAGGAAGATGGCCGCGGACCACCACAGGTTGAGAACTGCTGCCTTACCAGACCATACATCATACTTAGTAATGTTTTTGCACTAATGGAGATTTCACCAACGTGGCTTTTTTTAAAGCTGAATTCTATTTTTCATACGCCAGTGACGTCATAGCTGAGTCGGTGACGAATGTGATGAGTACTGATTGCTCGAGCACCGAGCAACTTCATTACTCTTATTATCCCGACGACCACAACTTCTAATCCTCTCCGGCGATGAGTTCCAGCTTATAAGATGATAATGATATGAAACGAAGAAGGATTACGCATAAGCTTAGATATATGACATTGTATAATTACGGAAAACGAACTGAGAAAGAGAAACAGACAGACAGACAGCCAGACAGACAGACAGACAGACATACATACAGACAGACAGAGAAGAGAGAGGAGACAATTAGTAAGATTATGTAGTCTATGAATAAATTAGTAAATCAGATACACTGAAACGGAGATACAGACAGAAATAGAGGCAGAATGTGGAGGCAGACAGACAGACAGACAGACAGACAGACAGACAGGCAGAGATAGGGGGAGAGAGAGAGAGAGAGAGAGAGAGAGAAAGAGAGAGAGAGAGTGAGAGAGAGACAGACAGACAGACAGACAGACAGAGAGGCCCTGGAGGAAAATTTAGAAGAACGAGAGACGAAAGGCTGTAGGACAGAAAGATGTTCCATAGGTGACCTTTGTGACAGACGTATGGATTAGCGTTGTCACCGCCCTTAGACTGGTAGGCAGGCAAGCAGGAAGGCAGGATGGATGGATGGATGGACGGACGGATGGACGGACGGACGGTGGATGGATGGATGGATGGACGGACGGACGGACGGACGGACGGACGGACGGACGGACGGACGGACGGACGGACGGACGGACGGATGGATGGATGGATGGATGGATGGATGAAGAAGTCCTAAGAAGCCTGTACTGGTTGGTGGTTGGGTGTCCTGCCTGTCGCGCAGATGGAGACGCGGATTAGGGACACTGCTCATCTGGCTGTGCGGCGATCGATCAGCAGCGGTCACCTGTCACACCTTCCTCGCAATTAATGGTAATTGCTTCAGCAGCAAATCGATGCCAAGCGACGGTGCCAATGAGGTGCGCTTGATTGCGTCCTGTGAATGTCGAGTGGAGTGGGAGGGAGGGAGGGAAGCAGTCGACGGTAACATAACAACATCGACAGCATCAACATTCGCGGCAGAGAAGCATCAGCGGTAGGACCAGCAGCAGCTGAAGCATTGGCCAAAGCCAAGTGGATCCTCTTAGATGAAAGGAAACGTTACAGACAACGTGTAATTAAATCTTCCTATAAATGTTACATGGCCCAAACAGTCATCCTTTGAGCATAACCAAAGCCACACAGTAATCCTATAAGCATAACCAAAGCCATACAGTCATCCTATAAGCATAACCAAAGTCACACAGTCATTCTATAAGCATAACCAAAAACCACAAAGTCACCCTATAAGCGAAACCAAAGCCACACAGTCATCATATACATGTCTATTTTATAGCGCTGTTAAAGCTAGCAAATTCAGCTATAATGAGTACACTGACTGTACACTGTCGGTGGGAACATGAGACGGTGAGGGAGAGAACTGGCCACCCGCCTTCATATGCCGAGGCTAAGAAAATCAAGCCGTTAACACTTTATGCTCATGGCTGCCTCAGAGCTAGCCTAATAGACTTCTCTTCTTCTTCTAAAGCAAATAACGCTGGAATAACAGGAAATAAAAAATATATCGAAATCGCGCAACAGCATGAATTCTCTTTTCTTTGGTGCAGAAAAGTTTCGATGGCTAAAATAGCCGTCGGAAACCTTCGCCATGTAATTTCCGGAGCACTGTAGATTTTACTCTTTCTCCACTTCTGATCTAAGTAGTCGAAGTTTGCTGCTAAGTAAACTCGACGTGAATCAATCCAGTCGAAAAGTATCAAACATAGGTTCAGCGAGTTTGTGCGGTATGCATACTTATCTTAAGACTGTCCTGCACCGACTACTACCTCCAACCAAACCCACCTACTACTCCCTCCGTCCCAGTGCCCATGACCGCGTAATCCCCCAGCCGACAGTCTGATGCGCAAAACATTTATTGTTAGGATGTTGCATACTTTTAACTGTGTTTATTAGATGTCTGTACACCAAAAAGTGCGATTAGCAATTGGCTAATAAAGAATAAACTTACTTACTTATCTTAATGTTTCGATACATACATGCAAGGTCGTCATGGAAGATGAAAACAGGCTATAAACCTACCAAAACACACATGCTCATTCTGAAGGGCTGAACGCAGACATCCCCTGAGTGTCTTCCAATAAACAAACCAGATGTAACCGAAAAGGTGATCCTATAAACCGAACTATGTACCAGACTCATAAAGTCATTGTAAGGAGGTAAACACACCAGACCACCGGTCATTCCAGACACACACCACATGAACCCACTACAAACTCACAAGGTCACCACATACAGTTTCCCAAAGCCCAGCTGATGATCAGATCATACAACATCCGCGGTCACAGCTGCCTCGCGACCACACGGGTAACGCCCATAAGAGCACAGGCTGCAGCAGGAACACAGACAGCGATGCTGTAGATGGTACTTGGAACAATTGCCTGACAGCGCAGAGCTCAAGAACAGAGCGCCTCCTGTGGCCAGACGGCGCACTCTGGCAACCACCTGCGTCGAATAAATCGAAGAAAAAGAAGTGCAATAACTCCGCCGCTTTCAACTTAGAACGGTTAAACCGCACCTGGTTCGATCAGATCAACTTCAGCGCTCGTCTGTCGATGCTGAAAACGGTCACTAATGAAGTCCAAGTTATTTACCGTAAGCCGTTTTAAGTTGAGGAACAATTCCGCTTAAGCCGTTGCAGCTGCGTGACGCGATAGCCGATTGGATTGAGCGCTCGCCTTGTAGCGTTGAGTGTTCGAATCTCCGGTGACCGCGGGTAATGGTGATGCTCTGTCATTAAATAGTAGCGCTGATTATATGCATAATTGATAATTAATTAATTAAAGCCGTGGGTTGTCGTCAGATGGATAAACTTCTGTTGAGTCAGTGCCCGTCAGTCTTGTGTTGGCTGAAGTTGTCTGGAAGTTCATTCTTCTAACTACTAACCAAGCTCGGCATTGCTTACTTTAACTGTCTTGCCAGCCTCGCATGCACATGACCAAGACACTACTGCCATGGCAGTCTATACCTGCAATGATAGCTAACTGATTCGTTGGCGTAGATTTTGTACTGATCAAACTCAGAAGTAAATGGCGATTGAGTTCGATCTTTAATGTCGCAGAGTTGTGTGAAATTGACAACGATTGTGTAGCCAACTTAAACCGAAGGGGTTTTGTTGTATTAGTTGTTCTCATATTGCTGCTTTTGTATCAGCACGGAATTACAGGCGACAATTCAACGGAATCTCCCGCAGTCACAGCTATCCACAGCCTCCCGTAATAATTTCTCTGAGCCCCAGAGTCCAAAGAACTGTCAATCGCTTTTATTGTGCGCTGGTAGGCTTCTTAAAGAAGTTCCTCTACGTAGCCTATCAAAGCGAAGTGACAATGCAAAAGATTGAACAATTTTTACACCATCTCTCTGACTTAGACAAAACAAAATATCATATAAACTTATCACATAACATAAGATGACATAGGATGACATAGCATAGCATATTATAAGATGGCATGATATGACATTGCATAACATAAGATGACATGATATGAAATACTGTAGCATGACATAATATGACATAACACGACATAACATGGCATAACATAAGATGACATAATATAGCATGACATAGGATGATACAACTTAGCATCACATAGGATATCATAACATCACATAGCGTAGGCCTTACAAACGTAGAGCCCTCTGGCCGTGTAAGCAGCTGGTATCTACGTCTGCGAAGACTAGCCAATAGCCATCCCAGAAATACATTCTCCATTGTTTTAAGTAGTTTTTCACACCCTCTGGATATCATCCTTTGAGTTAAAAAAAACAATAATAATAATAATTTTTCCAAAATTTTTTTAATCCTCAGGGATTACATGTACCTCAGGTTTAAAAAACACTATTATGGGGCTTAGTAGCTCATAAGACTATTAACCTGTGCTAAGATCACTGTTAACACACTAACGACAGGCTGTATTAGCTTCCCAGTCGCTAGTAAACTGTCGACGTTAAAGTGTTAATAGAAAACGTTCTGACAGAGGTTGGAATTGAGCTCAAAACACTCAGCAAGTCGGGGTTCGAACCCGTGCAAGAAAGTCACTTCAACTCAAGTCTTGCGCCTTAGACCAGTTAGCCATCCTGGTACCTAAAATATATAATGCATGAGCAAACGTAAGCATAAACTATGTGAACACGTGCGTACACAATGCCAGGCAATAAGCATTGTATATATTAAATGCTTATTGCATCTCATTGTAATGCGAAGTATGCAGGTTCAGCCTCCCTGAAGCTGTTACTGTTGAGATACCTTGAGGAAGTTCCTCACGCCTAGTTTCTCAGTGTCGGCGATTGTATTATATACACATATATAAATATATAGCAGTATTTATAGAAATATATCCACATATATATTTGTGTAGTCTGTAAAGTTAACGACTTCATTTTCTGTTTAGCCTCCGCTGTTAAGGCGGCTGGTACGAATAATAACCGATATGTTATTTAAATACATGGAAGTTAGTCAGTATAAATTATACGAATAGAGAGAGCCCTGCGTGTTATTTCATGTTAAGTTGCAGTGGAGCATCGCCATGAATCCTTGCAGTTGGATCTTACACCTGTAGCTCCACGCACATTGACTTCGTCTGTATGTGAGCCTACAGCTCCCATCGTTTGGTTTCTCTATTCATCTATATGCAATCTCCAAACTTCTTCTTCTTCTTCTTCTTCTTCTTCTTCTTCTTCTTCTTCTTCTTCTTCTTCTTCTTCTTCTTCTTCTTCTTCTTCTTCTTCTTCTTCTTCTCTCTCTGTCTGTCTGTCTGTCTCTGTATCTTTCCCTCCCTCCCTCCCTCCCTCCCTCCCTCCCTCCCTCCCTCCCTCCCTCCCTCCCTCCCTCCCTCTCTCACTCACCCCTTCCCCTTGTCTCTCTCTCTTTCTCTCTCTCTTTCTCTCTCTGTCTCTCCCTCTCTCTCTTTCTATCTCTCCAGCTATCTGTTTCTCTCTTTCTGTCTGTCTCTGTCTGTCTCCGTCTGTCTCTGTCAGTCCGTGTCTGTTTCCCTCTGACCCTTCGTCGTACGTCTGCCGTGCAATATATCCACTTAGACCATCGATCATTTACCGAATATCCTATTAGGAGGCGACTGAGGAGAGCGAGAGAGGCTTCGGGCTAATCTCTCGGCTGGCTTAGTCCCGGATTACATATGCAGCCTCCATCCATCCATCCATCCAACTATCTTAACAGAAACTCCGCCGATTCGTAAATTCAACGACGTCACTGATAAGTCGCCTCGCTCCATTCTCACCCGATTCGCATTTATATTCGTCCATGATGTACAGTTGTACACAGACGGTGCCCGCGTGAGCACGATCACGCATCTAGCATATCAAGAAGAAGGAGTATCACTTAAATGATAGTAAAAAAAATTGAAGACAGAGAAAAGAATTAAAAGACAGAACACGAGTGAAAAAGACAACGACGATGACGATAATAATAATAATAATAATAATAATAATAATAATAATAATAATAATAATAATAATAATAATAATAATAATAATCAGTGTTTTTTTCAGCCGGAACGGCGTTCCGGCACCTTTTTTCAGATACAAAAAAATAATTTATTTATTTTAACAATGAAAACGATAATTCAGTAATTTTAATTTAATCTCAGTGTTTTGAACTGTTTTCACTGTTAATTGAGACCCTTCCCAACCCCCGATCCCGTTTTTCTCGGAAAAATATCCCGCCCATAATTATTGCGTTCTGGAACCTATTGTTCCGTTCCGGAACCTTTTTTCCAGAAAAAAAGCACTGATAATAATAATAATAATAATAATAATAATAATAATAATAATAATAATAATAATAATAATAATAATAATAATAATAACAACAACAACAGCAACAAGTCAACAACAATAACAATAATAATAATGATTATTCTCACAACAACAACAGCAATTTGATGAAACGTAAATGTTCCAAATGTCTAACTGTCTCCGGACAATTTTCATCCGCTGGGAATAACATTGACGTCGGGTACAAAATAATATTAGTAAAAAAACAATAATAATAAATAACAAAAATAATTTATCGGCGCAGATGGGCCACCCACATAGGAGCAGTAATGAGGTAGAGTGAAACAAACAGACAGTGACAGATATAGAATGAGGTATACAGATTGTACACACACATATATACGATTACGAGTAATCGTTATCGTATACTACAATTTCTATAGCGCTACACAAAAGCTAAGCGCAGGGCACCGGCTTATTCACGAGCGCTTCGTCGTGTCAGAGTGAGCTATCAGAGACCCTAGAGAGAGGAAGAAGAGGCGGGTTTCGTTGAGGGCGAGAAAGCTTGGATGGCGGGAATGATTCCATGGATTAGGGTTGGAGTTCTTGAAGGGTGATTTATTGAATTTGGAATGGAAAGTCCTTATAACGACGCTGTGTCATAACAAAGATGATTATCGTCGCCCTCCTCCTTTATTCAGGCTTGGAACTGGCACTACCAGAGTCCGGTAGTGGTGTAGTCATGAAACATATAATTCTTTTACACCAGCGGTTTTCAAACTTTATTTTTATTCTACCACCAAGTTAAAAAATCGAATGTTGGCGTACCACCAGCAAAGGTCATACCAAAAACAACAGGCGAGCGCGAAGTACTCTTGCAAATTAGCGTAAGACCGTACATAGACAAATTAAAAAATTACTATATAATTTTAAGCATGTAATCTTTTTGAAGTTTTTCGCGTACCACTTAGCGACACCTGGCGTAAAACTAGTAGTACGCTCGCGTACGACCGTTTGAAAACCGCTGTTTTAAACCTACCTATTAATAGCTAACCCACTACTTAGACCCCTGTAAATTACGTAAGAAGTGCGTCGAGTGAGGGGGAAGTAGATGAAAAAAGCGAAGGCACAGGAGATAGCCCAGCCACTGAAGACGAAACCTTACAGTCAAGATTAGAGTGAACTTTGGTCAATGACTACACGGTCTATACGCCGATACCATGCTGGAAGTAGATTACACTACTTTCAACTCCAACTTCGCCTTGTCTATCTTATAGGACGATACAAGCATACCAATCCGACACAACTCTTACATCTAATGGGAGACTTCTTGCTTCAGCCAAGAAGAAGAAGGACGAGGACGAGGAAGACGAGGACGAGGAGCAGGAGCAGGAGCAGGAGCAGGAGGACAGGAAGAAGAAGAAGAAGAAGAAGAAGAAGAAGAAGAAGAAGAAGAAGAAGAAGAAGAAGAAGAAGAAGAAGAAGGACGAGGACGAGGACGAGGACGAGGACGAGGAAGACGAGGAGGAGGAGGAGCAGGAGCAGGAGCAGGAGCAGGAGCAGGAGCAGGAGCAGGAGGAAGAAGAAGAAGAAGAAGAAGAAGAAGAAGAAGAAGGAGGAGGAGGAGGAGGAGGAGAAGGAGGACGGGGAGGAAGAGGAGGAGAAGAAGAAGGAGGACGACGACGACGAGGAGGAGGAGGTGAAGGTAGATGAAAAAGAGGAGGAAGAGGAGAAGGAGGAGGAGGAAGAGGAGGAGGAGAAGAAGAAGAATACGATGATGATGATAATGATGATGATGATGATGATGATGATGATGATGATGATGATGATGATGATGATGATGATGATGATGATGATGATGATGATGATGATGATGATGATGATGATGATGATGATGATGATGATGATGATGTGACGATGATGATGATGATGAATGCCATGACGTAAAACATGGAGATGAAGCTGATGACCCGAACCTGGATAAAGGAAGATGGCTACGCTTGTTACGACGCAGCGAAGTAAAGCAGCAACTACCCTATAAATAGCGTGATGTAGCCCACAGATGGCTGAGCGCAGACTTCGTGATAAATGAATGATTACATGTAGGCCTACAGGGTTGGCCAAAAAAGTAACCCCTAAAGGTTTTTGCTAATATTTCGGCCAAAAGTAATAATTTTTGAATCAAATTTTGCTGGCTTAAAAGTAAATATAAAAAATTTATATTTACGTATAACAGCCAATATTAGCAAACCTGTAGGGATTACTTTTTTATGGCCCACCCTGTACATTCAGCCCCTACTCAAGCAATGGACGACTTAAAAACAAGTTTACTCAGATTACTATTATAACCTGATGCGTTGATTTGCATCAATCTCGTTTATCCAATTATGATATCCACACAGGGTTTCCTCCTCAACTTCCTTTTCTTTCTTGGTTCTCTCATAATCGCTATCACCATCGTCCTCCTCCTCCTCCTCCTCCTCCTTCTCCTACTCCTGCTCCACCTCCTCCTTATCCTCTTCATCGTCATCATCGACGTCACCTAACCAACAACAATAACAATTTCAGCACTAGCAGCAATAGCATCATCAGCTTCATCTCCAGTCACATAGGCGTAATTTGTGGGGAGTACGACGGGTACCCGTACCCCCACTTTTTGGACTGAGGGTGCCGACCCCCGACCCCCACTTTTTGAACAATGCCAATCAATATTTTATTATTGTGCCTTTCCAGAGATCGCAGTCTCAGCCTTGCTTCATGTATGTAAGAAATTGGTACCACCACTCTTTAGACCAAAGTTACGCCCCTGTCTCCAGACGTAAATGGACCTATTCCTTGTGCAGTGAAAATAAAGAAATCGGCTAAGTTTTTAAAATCGACAAGTATTCAGGACCATCAGAATACAATCGACTCATTCTCAACAGTAATATTAGCAATAGCAATAAAACTAAAACATAATTACATTTCCCAACTTAATTTGACTCTAAATGCTACAAATAGCGTTCGTGTTCGAAACGACAGCCTCATAGAAACGACAGCCTCAGCCTCATAGACATCAATATTCATAGCTTTATTATATATATATTTATATAGACAACATGAATGCTCTTAGATATATATATATATATATATATATCTATATATATTCGTCATAAATGAATGATTACATGTACAGGGTTGGCCAAAAAAAGTAATCCCTAAAGGTTTTTACTAATATTTCGGCCAAAAGTAATAATTTTTGAATCAAATTTTACTGGCTTAAAAGTAAATATAAAAAATTTATATTTACGTATAACAGCCAATATTAGCAAAATCTGTAGGTATATATATATATATATATATGTAGGTATATACATATATATATATGTAGGTATATATATATATATATATATATATATCTATATATATATAGCACATGAATATTTTTACTTGAATATTTTAGATCTGTATTATGCCATACGAACGGTGAGAACTGTTCAAAAATAATTTACATCAACGTTAACGGCCTTTTGTTGCCATGCGATGTCGTTAAATTATGGAAACATGAATATTTATAGACTCATATATATTAATGTAGAATACATGAATATTTATAGGTTTCCATGAATAAAGAGAACACGAATATCATTTCTGTTGTCTCAACAAACACCTTTGGAGCATGTTCGGTCAACAGAACAAAGTTAATATTGGAAAGAAGAAGAGTCCCTTAAGCTGGGCATGACGTATTAGCGACTTTCATTTTCTTAGCCTCGGCATATGGGGGCGGGAAGCTAGTCCTCTTTCTCGCAGTCTGATCTACCCACCAAAAGTTTGCTGTCAGTGTACTCATTATAGTTGAGTTGATTAGGGGCAGACGTTTAGCAGAAACCTCAAAACAAATTTCCACCCTGTCGGGGATTGGAACCCTCGACCTCTCGGTTGACATCAACCGCTAGACTATCGAACACCCTGGAAAACCTATTGAAAAATTCTGCGTAAAATTAGTTCGCGTGTTTAAGTCTTCTAACAGTTAGCCCGTCGCCCGAATCAACCGTTGCCGAAGGTTGCTAGTAAGAGACTATCAACTCTGTACGTAGGCGCCAGTCGACGACTAACTAAAGATGTATGTATGTATGTATGTATTTATGCATGTATGTATGTATGTATGTATGTATGTATGTATGTATGTATGTATGTATGCATGCATGTATGTATGTCATACATGCATGCATGCATGCATACATACATACATACATACATACATACATACATACATACATACATACATACATACATACATACATACATACATACATACATACATACATACATACATACATACATACATACATACATACATGCATACATACATACATGCATACATTGTTCAACGATTCAGATGCGCCTCCGACCCAAATCAGTGCTATCTCTAACAAATAAAAGGACTTCAGGCGTTTCCGGAACAGAGGAAGAGAAGGACAAGGAGCTCAAGCCCCAATTCCTGCGGAAGACGGTTGCAACTATAGAGGGGCAAACATAAGCAAAGCTTCTAGATTGAGCAGTGGATATACGCGCAGGCGAGGAACAACCAGAAGGCCAAGCGGAGAGTGGAGCGAGCTACATGTTGATCTCTACTTCATCACCAGCAAAGGCAAATACAAAGTGCATCTACTGCCAGAGTTATTGAGACAGGCAGACAGACCGGCAGCCAGAAAGGCATGCAGACAGAGAGACAGACTGTGTGTTTTACCTCACATGGAGACTAAAACAGAAAAACGGATTCTGATACGAAAAAGTCAGACAGACAGAAAGATACGCACAAAGACGGTTGGAAAGTAGTGGTTAATAGACAGCTCCT